>ML781666.1:277082-328589 GCA_009831015.1 Picea engelmannii
ATGACTCTTCAGCTTCTCTGGTGATTACACATCGGTCTTCTTCGACTTCTCTAGCAGACGTCATCAATGGTTTTTGGCAGTCTCACAGTGTCGTGCCTCAGTATCCCTCCGATCATTTCTTGATCCAACGGTTCAGATCAAATTGGGATTTCATATATCGCGATTTCGACACTTTCAATGACATAATGTTTATGTCCACGGGAGTCGCGATTTCCCTATTCGCGATGTGCTTCACCCCTCCTGGCTGAGCCCTGGTCCATGTGACCGTTACCCGTGACCGCAACCATACCTCTCGAAACAATGCACTAGCCCTTCGATCATTTCTTGATCCAACGGTTCAGATCAACTCGGGATTTCATATATCGCGATTTTGGCACTTTCGATGACATAATGTTTTATGTCCACGGGAGTCACGATTTCCCGATTCGTGATGTGCTTCAGCCCTCCTGGCTGAGCCCTGGTCCATGTGACCGGTCTCTGTGTGACCTTGGTCTTGTCACTCCATCGGCATTTTGGCATTTCTAATGTTCAAGGTTCTTGTCACTTCCAAATCGCGATTCATGAGACTCTGACACAGGCTATGATCAATGGTCCAGGTATAACCTTAGCTCAACGGCTACGATTGAGTCGCGATACCGCATATCGCGAAATCGGGGTTTCTGATGTCAAGTGACTTTGTCATTCCAAAGTCCCGATCCCCGATACTCCATGCAGATAATCAACGGTCCAGATCACTTCTAAATTTACGGCTGCGATTAAATCGCGAAATCGCATATTGCGATTTCGAGGTTCTTGATGTCAAGTGATTTTGATATTTCAAAGTTGTGATTGCCGATGCCTCTGTTGACGTCACACGTGGTTTGTCACGTGTTAACTACTGCCACGTGTCACTTTGATTCGTGACTTTCATGTGCCTGAAGTTATGAATCCACCTGACACCTGTCATTACCTGGATGTGCCACGTGTCCCTATCTGACGAGATTTGGATCGACGGTCTAGATCACTTCTTTATTCAACGGCTGTGATCAAATCGCGAAATCGGGGTTTTCGTTGTCGAGTGAATTGGGCATTTCAAAGTCCCAATCCCCGATTCTCCGATGAGCAAAAACTCTGACGGCGCCCGATCGCTGCCACGCGTCCACATGAGTGGACGGTCTAGATCTCGTTGGGATTTCGCGACTGATGCTATCCCAATGCACACGACCTCGAGAACTCCGATTTCCCGATGGTATATCTCCTTCGCAGCTTCTGTCTAATCTGACAGTTGACAGGTTTTCTGAATGAGATCCAACGGCTGTGGATCTCTGTCTTCCTTCTCTTCTGCAAATTCCTATGTCTTGAGTTTTGCCTTTGCTGCGCGCGTTTTCTTCAACGCTGTTCCTCCTGAGCTTTTACGTCTGAATCCCCAAGGGATTTTTATCCTTCTTATTCTACCATCTCCACTGTTGTACTTGCCATCAATGACAAGCATACGCTACTTGGTAAACATTTCCCAACAGACTCGACCCCACGACCTCTAAGCAGGGGAAGAGACTTGGGAAGGGCCGCCAACCAGCGTGCCACCATATGAGCCGTGTTATATATATGGCATTATATAAATTTAAGTTTGAGTTGATGTGTGGTTGGCGCAGGGGTCCGGGTTGGGGCTTAGCCCCAGCCCCCAGTCGTATATACAATAGCATGTGACCTTTGTTATACCGTTGGCGTGTGCACGTGGATTTGCATTTGGGTTTGGTTCAAACAGTTATGACCAACCATTCGACCACCACTTGTCCATTCTCTATTCGCCTTTGGAAACAGAGGCCATTTTTTGCACTTGTGCGCGGTCACATGGGTCACACAACCACAACCTTGGTGGTTAGGGGATAGGCGCGCCCATAACCGTCCTATAGTTTTCATGGTTTGTGCGGTTGCACCCAGTGCTGGGTTTTAACGCATAAAAACACGTGGGGGCTAGGTTGAGGCAACAAGGGTGCATTTTGGCGATCCAGAGACAACAAGTTTGAAGGGGAACTTCCGGGAAGCCTATCTTCTTCAATTTTTTGCCAAACGAGGTGCCAAAAAATCCCAACTAGGGGTTTTTGGACGTTGTGAAGCCATTGGAGGTGTCTATTTGTCATTTTGAGCATTGTAAAGCACATTTTTGAGCACTTTGAGAAAATAATACAAAAGATCCATTGGAAGCTGGACCAGGAGATGTAGCCCAAGAGAGGGGTGAACTCCTTTATCATTTGCTGCGTTATGTGTTTTCTATTCACTGTTTATTGTTGTTGTTTATATGCATCTTGAATGAGTAATTTCTATAAAGGATGTGTTGCAAAATTGATCCATTTTCATTTTAACACATGAATTCAATCTTGCAAATAATTTCAAGAATACAAGTCTTCTTCATTTTTAGATCAATCTAGGTTGGTTTAAAATGGGGAAAACCCCAAACATAATATTCCGAAATGCATGGAACTTTGATCCATGCAAAACTCAGACTACCCCTGAAAATCTAAATGGATTCAGGCCCATTTTTTTGCGTGAAAAACAAGTCTATTTTTTCTAAGTTAGCCTACTCCATATTAGTATTATTAGTATTGCTTGCTAGTGGAACGAATTACAAGATACAATAAAATTAAACTTGGATTCATTGTAGCCAAAACATAGGTGTTAAATTAGAGTAGTGTAATTTTTTGATATGTTGAAATATTTGGACTTTTTTGGTGTTTTAACTATTGAAATATTTGCTATGTTTAACCCAAACCCTTTAAGAATTTAAGACTACCCTTTAATTACATCAATGATTAACCCAAACCCTTTAAGACTTTCACTATGTTTTTATTTTTTTCTTTGACGTAGTTTTTTAAGATTTACTACATTAAACATCATATGTTAAATGTTGTTGATATTAAACATAACCCCAAAATTTGTGAATCATTTTCAATCAATTCATCTCAAGTGTGGAGAGGATATTTAGCAATCTAAACTACATGGAAATATCTCTTTGGTATATGTATAGTCCATAAACCCAACCTTGTTAAAATATAATGGGATTAAAAAATGAGAAGACGTCTTAACAAAAGGAAACTAAAGACTAATATAAATAATATATCTCTTAAATGGCAATATTAAAGTATGAAGATTTTCACATTTCCTCATAATGTTGTTTGTAATTTTGGAAATAAATTGTGTATCAACAGTTTATTTCCGAAATTACAAACAACAAAATGACAATATTTTTCGACAACTTGATCATAGATACATGGATGTAGGTATCTAGACAAGTTTCATATTTTCCCTACAAACCATGTTATCAAGATCCCACATACTGGAAGATGATTACTTTAAAATGATGTAGGTTTGTTTCTTTTTGGCATTAGCATTAGTCTAAGTTGCTTGGATTTTGTCTTCCATGGAAGAGTTAAGGGTATTAAATCAGATTTAATTGGAGAAGAATCATCTAACAATCACATTGGTATTAGATGAATTTTAGTTGGAGGGGAATTTAATGTCAATTCAAACTCGAGGTATCAGAGCATTATTATTGAATGCTTACAAGTAAAATGCATGTAAAAAAATCCCATGAAGTGGTTACATTGTCATTCGGGATGGGGAAACTCAAATTACCATCAATTATAGCACAAGTGCAAATGATCAACATTTTCTTTGATTTTTGTGCAGTCTAGCCTATTGATCCCATCTCACCCAGTTTTTTTTGTTGGATTACTGAGAGGGGGGGTGAATCAGTAATAGCGTAATTATAATCATTTTTCTTCAAATGTTATATCAATGTATAATTATTATCCAATGACGAAAAATAAGAAATAAACAATCACACACATACACAGTACACCAGTGTTTTACGTGGAAACCCAAATCGGGAGAAAACCATGGAATGCTTTTTCTTATATGTCTTGAAGAATTACATTCATTGGAAGCACCAACTTGCTTTTTTTTCCATCTGCAACTGGAAGGAGGCTTGAACCCCCTAGTTTCTCATGCTACAACCTAAGGGAAGCTCAAACTCCCCAATTCTCTAGCTACAACCAGAAGGAGGCTACAACCCCCAATGTTCTCTAGCTACAACCGGAAGGTGGCTACAACCACCTGTCCTTGCCCCATCCTTCCACCCTGAAGTAGAAGTAGAATGATGAAACCATTATCACACTATCACTATGAGATATACCGCTGTAAACCTGTACCAATAAATCTGAACCATGCATCAACCATGCATTAATCTGTACCTCAACCTGTAATCAACCTGTACCATAAACAAGTGTATCAACCATGCACCAACCTGTAATCAACATGTACCATAAACAAGTGCATCAAACCATGTACCAAGTATGTACCAATCATGTGTCAACTACAGATCAACTATGACTCATCAATATGTACCAACATCATCAACTATACACCTCATGTATGTGCCAACTCATCAACTACTTGTCTCAACCATGTACTCAACATGTACCTCAACCAAAAGCCCTCATCAATTTGATCATCCAAATATGATTTGTAGCTCTATAATAGACTTGGTGTATATGATCACATTCCTGCAAACCTTCCTTAACTTTAAAAACAAGAGACTAGTATTTTCATCAAACTTTTCTTTAGTCTCACGTGCCTAGTTTTGGATTAGTCAACAACCCTAACCTGAAGTAATCATAACTTTGAACCTGTAATGTATAAAGATATGAAACTGATATACAATTTTCTCTAGTGTGTTGTATGCAATTCCTCCAAGTTTCACTACTTGTAACCTCTCATAAAATGAGTTATAGAAAAAATGGCATACCTTGCTGAATTCTGGCTTATTCTAGAGAGCGACTTTATATAGCATGCCCCACACAAAATATTTGATGAATTTATTTGAAACTGTTCAAAAGAATACTATATATTGTACCCTAACCAACACATTTGGTCTCACTAAATTGGGATCTTTTATGAAGAAGTTATGACGTTTTTACCCGAAACACCTGATTTTGACTAGTTTCAGGACTGGCCACAAACCCTATTTTCCACGAAGTGTAACTCCCAAAATACAACGACCCACAAGCTTAATTTTTTACCACATATGCTTGGATATGTTTTCGCACTTTCGTAGCAATTTCACGGTCTGAATCATTATAGAAACAAAGTTATAGATAAAATGGTGAGATGACCTGTAAATAACATACCTTAGAAAGCACCATCAAAAGAATTTATCCTTCCTTGCATTTCGGCCTTCTTTTCTTCACCTTCACTCAGAATTCTGGTTTAGATATCCTTGGTTTCCTCAGACACATATATATATTTAATATTCTCAAGTTTAATTCAAATGAGAGAGCCTTTCCTCTTATTTATACTCTCCAAGTAGCTTCCTTAAAAACATCTTCTAGGTCACTTGGCCCACTTTCATTATTTTAGGGTTGGGTCCACATCTAATTTCTCCATTAAATTTATTATTGAAATAATTTATTTTGTATTCACTTTGAATTATAATACACTCATCACTTCACTTTATTGATTACCTTGTAAAATCTCTTAAACCACTTTGACTACTTTGACCTTTTGGGGCTTCTAGATGACATACGAGGGTCCTCCAACTTCGTAAGGCCATAACTCTCAAACCGTGAGGAGTTATGTGACGTTATACATACCACCAAAAATGGAATGACATGTACTATCCATATAGAATAGTATTATATGAAAATATATCATAACTCATACCGTTACCCATCAAACAAACTTGGGTCCATTACCCAAACCTAGGGTCTCCAACTTCTCATGGCCATAACTCTCTAACCGTGAGGAATTTTGTGACGTTCCACATACCACTGGAAATGACATGACAAGCACTATCCATATAGGATATGTTCCCTGACAAATTCACTTTACTTCATCTCATTATTCCACAATTAAGCCTGAGTTCTCTTACTCCACAAAGTGTCTTCCCATGAGGGATTTCACCATAAGGGGACCACTTTGGAGTTCATCCATATTTACTTCTTATCAAACATGAAAAAACAATAATGAGTCATATTTACATCAAACAATATTGAGTCCATTACCCAAACCTTTGTGCTACGGGGCTTTCTTCAAGGGTTGACATCAATGACAACCAACCTTAATCAACATTTTTCACACTATGATTGAGTTGTACCAATTACCCACTAAAATGTCCCAATACATAAAAATCACCCTCAATTCCCTCTTAATCCAATATTCCTCCTACCATGCATCCATTTATGATTAAATTGTTACAATCGTATTTTTTGGGGCACTATACATGACTACCATTTGTGTACGAATGAATAATAAACAATTTGAGTTGTTGAATGGATCCTTTATTGTTTATTCATCTATCATCCAAAAAAAACATCTCCTATCTTTAAGCATTGTAATCACTAGAACGATTCGGCGTTCTCTTTCCCCCACTTCGGGGGTATGCTAGTTTAGGTATAATCCAAGAAATATTAGTCATGATATAATTCATAAATATAATTAATATAATATTATTAGGAATTGTTGACCACTTTCATTCTAGGTGCCAAGTGTTTATATTGGATATGATTTCTCTTGTTCAGATTTGGAATCATATTTGATTTGTTTTTGTGTGGGCAGGAAGTGAGTTGTAAAGGAGCGATACATGTGTTTGAGTGAGTCTATAAGGTTTTCGATAAGCATATAGCATAAGCAAATAAGGAACCCCTACCTTCTCAACAATAACTTCTCAAGCAAAAAAATATTAAACAATATAATATTTGGTTTATAATTCAATTGAGGAATTTGATCTTGGTATCTTCTACAAAGGAAATTATTTTGATAGGAGAATGTGGATGTTTTTAATTGGGGAATGTAACATCCCTCTCTTGCAAGAACATGTTATTGACTTGTTATTTGAGGGCACTTGCATGCAAGTGATCTGGTTTTAGTATATGGTTGTTTGTTCGCATATGGATTCTTATAATGATGTAGATGGATTATGATGTTAGGTTATTTGATATCTATGTATTGACATATGTTATTGACGAGTTTCCCCTGAGTGTGCAAGACACTTGGTTGATTGAGGATTCCACTGGCATCAATGGACCTTCTTGGACTCCGGATCAAGTCAAGGAGTGGACTGTATTGGTTTGGGTGATTTTTATTTATGCATATGTGACATATGACCAGGTATATTATGATGTTGTTTATGGATCATTGACAATGTTTCGTTGATGGATGTAGGTCGACGATTGCTCACTAATTAGACTCACATAAGGAGTAAAAGGTCCATGCACAACAACTATATATCGAGCGAGAGGTGTGACAATATCCCTGTCACAACCTACTAGCACTCTCGTCGTGGCTCGAATTGTAGGTTAACGATTACCTAGTTCGAGAGATCCACGATGTCGTGAGGGGAGACTGAGACAATTGCTCATGAATATTCTAAGGGGCGCACAATAAGGCAACATCTGTATTCCTTAGAGGCCCCTAGTCTCTCATAAGGTCACCTAAATGGATTATTGACTCCAAGGGTTGGAAAACTACCAAAACCAGTCAAAGGCAAGTGGCACCCTTGGAGCATGTAGTGTGTCTTGAAGGGCACATCATGTAATTCAAATTTTAATCAAAGGCGAGTGGCACCCTTGGAGCATGGAGTGCATCATGAAGGGCATGTCGCGGTATAAAAAAATGAGTCAATTAATCTAAGCAACCAAGAAAAATTGAGCGAATGATAAAGCTTAAATATTGAGCACCTACCGAATTAATTAATTGATTAATTAATTAACTAAAGAATGAACTTATTAAGCATAATCCCTAAAGGTATAGGCATTTGCAAATAAATAATTAACTAAGCCTAAGTCTAAGTGAGTGAGAAGACTAAAAACTAAAAATTTTAAATTAAATGTTGAGGGATGAATAAATCAAATTAAGAATAAATGAAAATAAAAATAAATCCTAAGGAATGATTAATACACTTGTGCAAGTAAATACTAAATTAGAATTTTAGTTGAGAAAGGAATAAAGCATAAATGTGTAAGCATAGAAAGGTATATAGTCTAGTCTAGTCTAACTAAAGAACTTTCCTAAATTAAACACAACTGAGTTTTAGAAAGGCGTTATCCATTAAAGGGAAATAGAGGGAATAAAGGGACAACTAGGAGTGATTTTATTAGCACTTTTAGGATGGGTGAGGGAAATTGACATTTATTTTAATCAAATTGTGGATTTATTGGTGAAACTAAGGGAACAGGTGACAAGTGTATGGGGGGGGATAATTCCTAATTAAAATTAAAAAAAATGAATTAAATGTGCAAATGGCAAGTGGTCACTAAGAAAATTCTATAAAAGAAATGGCTAAGGGGAAGAATGGGGGGGATGACTGGTATGAGTAAGGTTATGTTGTAGAAATTATGAGTGGTTTTACTTGTGAGAGTTGGCATACCCAACTCGAGAGACAGAGTGGTATCTCTACCTTGCGAGGCGAGCTGAGAGCTAGAGTATTCTGGTTGTGGTTGTGTGTGGCCTATTTGTGGCTCAGGGGGCTGAGGGGGAAGAAGAGTACTTGTAGCGTTGGATGGGAGGTACTGGTGAAGTCTGCACAGTTAGCAAGCTGGAATTTGGATGGAGAGCAAGCGAAAAATAATGTCTTCGACTTTGTTTCCTTTGGTTACGGTATTCCTCACTGAATTAGTAAATGCAATGTATTAAGTTTATTGTATTTTTATTGAAGTCGTAATGTTTTAAGTGTTTCTTGTATATATATTTTGGGGTATTCTCAGCGTTTGTATTTCGTACAGTCTCTGTGTTTTCTATTTCACATTGGCCCAACAATTTTTGTTACGTTTGCCCAACGATCTTGTTGATTTTTTCCCAGCGGTTGGGTCTCTTTAAACTTCTACGATTTCCTTGTTACCCGACGTTGTCTCCAATTCTCATCAATTATTTTTAACTTGTTATCCAACGATTGTATCTAATTCTCATTGTTTTTTTTTTAACTTTTCTACCCAACGATTGGTATCCATTTTGTTCAACATTTGATTGTAATCCCTTCTGCGATCTGCCCACATTTCTCAACAAATTCTTGCTTGTTTTCCTCTGCAAAATTTGCATGCTTTCCTCAACAAATTTCTGAAGTGAATACCCTCTATGATTTCACCTTCCCTCAACATTTGAAGTGATATCTTGACTCTACTTTAACCTTAATTGAATTGAGTTTTCACCACTGTCTTTGCGTTGTTCACCATATTTTATCTCTGAGTTTTGGAACCCTTTGCCCATAATTCGTGCCCTCCTGGCGTTTTAGTCACTGATTTATCTTTGTGTGGAAAATAAAATGTCCCCCAACTTGAGCTCCCTCCTTGCATTTATTTCCCTTATTTTTTTCCTCTACATTTGCTAGCATTTCCCCCCAGTACAGTGAGAGATTCACCTGGAAAATTCTCGCGTCTCTCCTCTACGACTTTGGTTTATGACCTCTACGTTTAATATTTCTCCCAACATGTAGTGCCCTTGCATTTTAACATTTGCTCAACGTTTTTGTTTTCTTAACACTCAACAATTGCACTTAGCCCTCAACGTTTTTATGCACCTATCACTCAATGAAATTACTGTCTTAAACACTCAACGATTATGCACTTATCCCTCAATGTGTTTGCAGTCTTAAACACTCAACGATTATGCACTTATCTCTCAACGCGTTTGTTGTTTTAACCCTCAGCATTTTTATGCACTTATCACTCAACGAAATTACTATCTGACACTCAACGATTTTGCCTTTTACACTTAACATTTTTTTTCTCATCCTTCTCTCTGCGTTTTTCCCTTCCTTTATGATATCTTCTAGGCTAGACTATATGTGAGAAGTGTAGAGACTGACAATCACACTCTCTCGCTGTACAACGATGGTTCATTTCCAGCGGAGACTTTTTTTTCCTAAAATTTTGATTTTCTTCTTAAAATAAGATTTCTTCATAGACTTGTTAGAATGTTGCATTCCCTCCCTAAAGTTTCTGACTCCATTTCCATTAAATTGAGGTTGAGATTACGTATTACAATGCCATCAACAGAGTAATAACTGAGGATTGGTTCTTCAACTGTTTCGAACAAGATCATGATTTTAAAGTGTATATCTAGCTATTTTATAGTATCTCAAGGTGGTCGACTTTAATGGGAGATATCATTGTAGTGACCTTTCTGAAGCATACGACTTAACATTTATACAATTTTATTTCAATATTAATTTCTTGATATTATGGTTTTGTAGCTTGCGCACAATTGCACTTGTACACCCAACTGTTTGTTCCCAAGTAGAGATGGAATTGTCTCGTCCACCTATTAAGAACCAGAATAGATATACAAATATAATCACCATAAATGTTGAATACACAATAGATCCAAAGGACAATATAGAATAAATCACACTTTATTATAGCAAACCCTCGAGGTAGGGCAACACCATACAATGGATCATATTATGGAAGGGATCATCTCTTGTTCACTTTCCTTTTCAAGGGGGCATCCTTTTATTGAGCTACAACTCACAATACAATAATTATCTTCATGTCCCATTACATTTCTTGAACCCCTTTATATAGTGTTACCATCACCTAAGAACATTCTAGAGGAGGAATCTTTTAGAAGTATAACCTTTTAAGAAGTCCTCTTACATTTATTATATCTAACTACCCATTTATTATATCTAGCTACCATAGTGGGTATTATTTAATAATATAGTGGACCTAGTCCACCTTATAATGAATGGCCTCCACTATTATCACTATGGGCCCTCTAGGCCCCCACTACTACCTCTCTAACTACCTAACATTCCATCCCCCTTATGAAAGCATTGTCTCAAACGCTTTATGTACAACCATATACCAGGGTTCCATGGATAATTGTGGACAATAATGTTGAGGAAGACTGGAGAACCAAGGTCGCATGTAGAAAGGAAAGCCACCATGCTGAAGTAGTCCAACCTGTTAGCGACATTATTTGTCTTGGGCTCAAAAAATACCCAGGCCTACAGGTTACACGGGAAGTGCCCCAGCGCAACGCGGGAGAATCTCTTTTCCGATCACAAGTCAAGCGAGCAGGCGAAGTTTTGATGTCAACAACCGAGATCTACCTACAAAATTGATTGACGTGCATCGAAATTTTGGGGCTGTCAAGTTGCCCGGGATTTAGCACGAAGGATAGTGCCAATAGTTCAAGGAAAATCTTGGTCGTTTGATCCAGTTGAGATAGGTGGCAGGCAGTCGACGTATCGGGGATCGGTGTTTCAGAAGACAAGGAGCCTCCCATTCTTTACAGCTGAAATCGTCGATCGGCGAAACGCCGAAAACGCCCAGAATTAGGCTCATGGTTTTGGCACCTGGTCACAAAGGAGTAGGCCTAAAGGAGGGGCGCTAATGTTTATCATTCGACAAGACGGGCCCCAAAGCACCGAGAATGATCTTAGTCGTTCATCCTGGATGAACACGTGGTGTGCGATTAGGTCCTCCTAGCATTTCGTCCATCGCGATTTCAAAGCATAAGAAACAGCTCTCTCATATCCCCGAAGTGCGAAGCATCGAAGACGTCTCGGACCCAAGCCCGCAGTATTTCCGAATCAGTTCAGAACCGTCAGATCAGTGGGGGGACACGTGGAAACCGTTAGGTCCTCCCGTCATTTCTCCCATCTCGAGTTCGAAGAAAGAAGACTTGCTCCTTCATATCCACGAACCCCGAAACGCCGAAAGCACTCTGGAAGATAGATGTAGGGTCACGGCCCGTGGTCACTTGAGAAAGTAAAAAGGACTGTATGAAGGCGAGGCCAAAAGCGTCGAGTTGAGTTTCAGAAGGGGGCATTGTGTTCTCCAGATGCTGGTTTGACGTAATCTAGATCCCGATTCCTGCTGGGAATGAATGAAGAAGAAAGAGGGTGGTTGAAACCTCCCCTCACTCATTAATTGCAAAGTATGGGTATCCCAACCGAAAGCCTGCCCGAGATGGTCTTCTGTACTAGTTCTTTTCATGGAAGCCACGCCGAGTCCTCGACTCGCCAGGGAAGCCAACACATGCTAATTCAGCATTTAAGGGCCCAGCTACCCCCTAGTGCGATCCATGCAGAGTTAAGGTGGCGTATGGCAGAGGAGTGTAGGCCAGATTTGATTGTAGAGACTCCTCGTCCTGAAAGTCCGGTAGGCCTATGTTGGGCAATTGTTTAGGAGTATATATACTTATTTTTGATATTTTTCAAGCTATTGATGGTAGAGCGAATCTCCTGATTGTAATGTTTTAACATGCACTCTAGTTTTATGGTTATGCATTTGTATGTAAGATTTCTTGTTTAATGAAAGACAGTTTCCTTATTGCATCTAGTTTTCATCTCATACTGAGGGAGTTCATGATTGAATGATTCACATGAATTATTGCAGTTGTGTTATGATAAAGGATTCATTATGGCACTAATATATTCTCTGTTTTTCTGCGTTTGAATGTAAGAAGATCTTGTGTTTAAATGCCTTCTCCTACAGTCTGTTGGAAACCTGATGTTGACAACAGAACTTTGTATCTCCCTGATACAAGTCTTCCCCCTACTCACCCTTACTACAACTCACTATCTGAAGTTATCTAAGACCTCACTTGCCCATGCATGCCTAGCCTAGTTTCAGAGTTAGAACCACATCGTTTTGAGTTACCATCCAATCACCCCATTAAACAAATCGTGACATAAACTGATGGGCGTCGGGCTCTGCTCCTGCTGTAATTAAGGGGTGACTTCCATCGCCAACATTTCTGGCGCCGTTGCCGAGGACGAAGTTGAAAATCTTCGCTAGGATTGAATGACATTGAGCTTCTGATTCTGAAGGTGCATCAGGCATCAGAGCCCTTGAATATTGCTACTATGCACCTGGAGACTCCATTGTGACGACTCAGTTGTGGCAAACTTGTCGTGTCAATTGTGGCTTTCAGAGGCAGACACACATGGTCCCATCCACAGCTGCCTCTAGCTACACCTGAGATTGATCGGAAGGTGGTCCTGGGAAAAGGAAAGGCCTATGAAGGAGAAGCTATCGCCGTTGAACCAGGTAATCCGCCATCTCCTTCTATAAGAACTCCATTTTCTCCTCCTTAGTTTCCTAGCAGACCGCTTTATGAAGTTTCCCGTTTCCTGAATTTCGGGAGTGTTCCTATTGAGGTTTCCCCCCCTGGTCTAGGATTACAGGGAGAAATCCTTGTCACTCCCATTTCTTTTGAAGTTTTACCTTGGCGTAGACACAGGACCACAGAAGATTTCCCCACTCCTGGATTTACTTCTCCTCCTCTTATTACTATTTCCACTTCTGCGCGAAGGGAAACATTAGCCGACCTAAGCTCGCTATCCTTCTCCCTAAATCCCCTATTGTTTCCCACTCCCCTTAGAAGCTCATCCCTAGTATCCACTTTTCGAGCTCCTTCTCCTCCGAGTTATCCTCCACACAATATCCCTATGGCAAGAGAAAATCCCCCTATGACCAGAATGGAGGCCATTATAGCCGCTAGGTATGCTCCCCTCGTGCTACCGCAGCTTCTCAATGCCCTCCCAGTAGATGGTTACCTCAAGCAACTGCCCAAGTTTATAGGTCAGGGGGACATAACTGTAGAAGAACACCTAGAAGCCTTTTACCATTTCACAGATGATAATGTCATCATGCATGCAAGCATATGGATGAGGATTTTTGTCCATAGCCTTCAAGGCGAGGCTAGAAAATGGTTCAAGGCCCTGCCTCCTGGATCTATTGATGGGATTGAATCTTTAGATAATGCCTTTTTTAAGATAGTGGGGAGATAAAAAATACTTCATGTATTACATGACAGAGTTTGGGTCTTTGAGGAGAAAGGAAGGAGAGTCTGTCTTCGACTTCTCCAAGAGATTTAATAAAATGTACAACAAAATCCCTGCTGAGATAAAACATTCCGAAGCTTCTGCAAAGATCACTTATGCTACTGCCTTTGATCCTGATTTCTGCCTCCTATTGAGGGAAAGAAGAGTCACTACTCTAGTCCATATACAAGACGCAACCGTGGAGGTAGAATATAATATATTGGCTATTGACCGACTCAGGAACACTGCTGGTAGAAACATATCCAAGCAGAGGCCTGGAGCTTCCTCATCAATCTCCTTTCCCCTGCCCCTTCAGACAGATGAGACAGCTAGAATACTAAAGTCACTTTCTGCTAGAATGGAAAGGTGGGAGTTAGAAGGGAAGCCCATGTACAGAAACCCCCAGAATGCTGATGGCAGAGGTTTCAGGAGACCTGATAACAATGGACCACGGGCCTTCCCAAGGGAACAAAGGGAAAAATACAGAGAAGATCAAAGGATTCAAACCCCTCTCCAAAATAACCTAGTTACTCATGAGGGAGGGGAGGAGATAGATGAGTTCGACCCCGAAATTCATTATGTTGAAGAAGCTCCTCCTTTTCCCCATTTGACTCAGTCTGCATATGAAAAATACCTGATGAACATACAAATCCATGAGTTAGGTAAGGGAGAAAGGGTCGGTCACACCTCTAACAGATACAATCTCAGGTCAAGAAAGAAGAAGGAGACTTTGACATCCAAGACCAACCCCTCATAGAAGATATTCCTACTAAATCCGCAGAAGCCACTACTAAAGAAAAGAAAAATCAGAGTACCTCGCTAGTAGCCAAGGAGCCTGTCACTGAGGTAAGGGAAGCTCCTAAGCCTTCTCCCTCCTTCAATTTTGAGCATGAGATTCAGAAGATTTGAATTCCTGTACCCCTATCTGAACTCGTTGCTACAATCTGAGTCCCCCCATCCTTCCTCTGACTCAGTGAACCTTCAAGATGAGAAACTAGTTGTCATCCTAGGTCCCATGGTAGAAGACAGAGATGATTCATCCCCTCCCTTCTACACCTCCCTGAACATACATGATAAAGTGTTGCATAATTGCCTCATGGATTCAGGAGCTTCCCATAACCTTATTCCCAAGGTAGTCATGGAAGAACTGGGACTAGAAGTGAGAAAGGCCTATCATGACTTGTACTATTTTGATTCAAGAAGAGTGTAGTGTCTAGGAGTCATCAAAGACCTAGTGGTTTCCTTGTTTCAACTACCCATGAAGAGTGTGGTCATGGATATTGTGGTAGCTGACGTTCCCCCCAAATTTGGCATGCTGTTGTCTAGATCTTGGATTAAAAGACTTGGAGGAATGTTACAGATGGACCTCACATATGCCACCATCCCAGTCTTTGGAGGGGAACACAGGAGGTTGTACAGGCAAGCCCAGCTAGCCTATATTGTCAGTGATGAAGCAAACCCCACTAATAACCCCATCTTTGCACTTGACACCTATTTAGGGTCTAGTTTGTTGGAGATCAGTGAAACTCATGAGGTCCCTTTATAGATCAGAAAGAAGCCCATTCTTAATCAGGAGATACCTCCTCCAACCACCTCTGTTTGGAAGATGTTTTTCGACGGAGCTTCTTCTAGCGAAGGCGCCGGCGCTGGGTTGGTTTTCATATCCCATATCCCTTGTCAAGAGGCCATATCCCTATCATACAAGCTGGAATTCAAAACCACCAACAATGTGGCAAAGTATGAAGCTCTTGTTTTGGGTATGAGGGCCGCAAAGGAGATGGGAATTAAAGAAATAACAATATTTGGAGATGCTGAGTTGATTATCCAGCAAGTCAGAAATGCTTATCGTGCTAATAATCCCCGGCTCAGGAATTACAGAAATGAGGTATGGGACCTGATTGACAATTTCTTCTTGGCCTTTAACATTTCTTTCATTCCAAGGGGGGAGAATACTTCAGCCGATTCTTTAGTTGTCTCAGCTAGTTTGCTCAAAGTTCCTCTGCCACCTACAGTCAAATATGATGTTGAAATAAGATATAGGACCTCTGTACCGAATAACATCAAGCATTGGAAGGTATTTGAAGATGACCTGGAAATCAAAAAAATTCTCCAATCTGTGGATGAATTTTCTGCGTTGCACATTGATCAAGATCCCGACCCGGAAGGTGACCCTCACCCTGAGGTGTTTTTAAATAAAATTGCTAATCACCAGATTATTCAGCTGCCTAGCAATCACATTCCGAGGGGACTAATCCCTCTAGAAAGACTGTTCAATGGGAATGATGTGATAGTAAAGGGTAAGGTTTCAAATGAGGATGCTGATATGACCGAATGCAACATTGGCACATAGGAGGAGCCTAGGTTTGTCAAATTATCAAGCAGTTTGACCAGAGAACAAAGGGCCGAATATACTGAATTGCTGAGAGAGTTTGTTGATGTGTTTGCATGGTCATACGAGGACCTTAAGACATATGACACATCCATCATTGAACACAAGATCCCATTGAAGGAAGAAGCTAGGCCATTTAGGCAGAAGCTAAGACAGATAAATCCCATGTTGCTACCTGTCATGGAGAAAGAAGTGAAGAAATTGTTAGATGCCCAAATCATTGTCCCCTTGAGATATTCAGAATGGGTGGCCAATTTGGTTCTGGTGAGGAATAAAAGTGGAGAAATCAGGCTTTGTGTTGATTTCAGGAACCTGAACAGGAGCTCAAAGAAAGACAATTACCCCCTACCTAAGATGGAGCACATACTGCAGAGGGTAACTGGTGCATCCAGGATATCCATGATCGATGGGTTTTCTGGCTATAATCAAATATCGGTCATGCCTGAGGACAGGGAAAATACAACCTTCACCACTCCTTGGGGCACATTCATGTACGCCAAAATGCCTTTTGGACTTATGAATGCAGGAGGAACGTTTTAGCGAGCCATGGATATAGCTTTCATCGGGGAGAAATACCAGTTTGTAGTGATCTACCTAGATGACATCACAGTCTTCTCCAGGTCTGATAAAGAGCACTGCCATCACTTAAGGAAAGTTTTCTTGAAGTGCCGGAGGTTTGGTCTCTCCCTAAATCCCAAGAAATCCTTATTTGCTACGATGGAGGGCAAGTTGTGAGGCCATATAGTATCAATGGAAGGAGTGAGGATTGATCCCAACAGAGTGGAGGCAATTCAAACCCTATCACTTCCCAGGTCTAAAAAAGAGGTCCAATCCTTTTTAGGAAAGATTAATTTCCTGAGGAGATTCGCCTCAAATTTTTCTGAACTAGTAAAACACATCACGACCATGCTCAGAAAGGGAAACGAAGTGAAATGGACTACTGAACCCAGGGAATATTTTGTCCAAATAAAGAGGGCACTAACTGAGGCACCTGTGCTGATTAGTCCTGATTATTCCAAACCTTTCCTAGTTTTTTCTTTTGCCTCCTTCGATACGGTAGCAACAGTGTTATTGCAGAAAAATCAGGAAGGACGGGAGCAACCCATTGCCCTCTTCAACAGGGCATTAAGAGATGCAGAGATCAGGTATGAAATCATGGAGAAGCAGGCCTATGCCTTAGTGAAAGCTCTCAAATATTTCAGGGTTTATGTCTTTCACTCAAAGGTAACCGCATACGTTCCTTCGGCTTCTGTGAAGGACATCCTTGTGCAGCTCGATATAGATGGGAGAAGAGGCAGATAGATAGATAGAATTATGGAATTTGACTTGGAAATAATGCCCACCAAGTTGGTTAAGGGGAAAGGTTTAGCTAAGATACTGTCTGAATCCAATTATGAAGCCTTGGGCGTTAGTTTCATCAATACCTTCTCAGGAATTCAGCAAGCTGAGTTGCCTAGTCAACGCTCTTAGGAAGGCGTATTGTTGGCAGAGTGTGGTTGGTATCGTGACATTTTGTACTTTCTGTAGGAGTTGAAGCCCCCGGATGGAATGTGTAGAAGTAAGGCAAGAGCTTTAAAGCTCAAGGCAGTTAGATATTTCCTCATTGGGTAAGTCTTATACTGGAGAGACCCCCTAGGAGTGCTGCTGAGATGTATGAACCCACCAAAATCCCAGAAAGTTATGTTTGATTTCCACAGAGGCCTTTGTGTTGGGCATCATTTCTGGAAGACCACAACTCACAAAATCCTCAGGGCTGGGTACTACTGGCCCACTTTATTCGTTGATGTCAGCAGAGAAATCAGGGCCTACATCAAATGCCAAAATTTCTCAGGGAAACAACAGCTTGGACCACTACCACTGAAGCCTGTGATATCTTCAACACCTTTTCAACAGTGGGGGATAGACTTTATTGGGGAAATTCATCCTCCCTCAAGTAGCCAGCACAGATGGATCCTAACTGCAACAGATTATTTCACCAAGTGGATAGAAGTTTCCCCCACCAGAAGTACATCCCACAAAGTAATTATCAGCTTCCTGGAGGATATCATAGCCAGATTTGGCTATCCCAGCAGGATCATCACTGATAATGATGCTTCTTTCAAATCTAAGACTCTCATTAAATTCTGTGAGTAGTTCCATATCTCTCTAATTCACTCCACCCCCTACTATCCCCAGGGAAATGGTTTAGTAGAGTCCTCCAACAAGGGCCTGATAAGGATCATCAAAAGACTATTGGAGGACAACAAAAGGTCCTGGGATTCTAAGTTGAAATTTGCTTTATGGGCTGATCGAGTGACAACGAAGAAATCCCTGGGCACCTTGCCTTTTCAGCTGGTTTACGGAGCAGAGGCGGTTTTTCCCACTCAGCTCGCCTTACCTGTGGAAAAGTTCTTTCAAGATTATGAAGGAAAGCCGGATCATATGATTAGAATGATTCATCAGATAGTAGAAGTACAAAAGATCAGGGAACAAGTGAGGGACACAACTCATAGTCATCAACAAAAGGTCAAACAGGTTTTTGACAGGAAGGTCAAGAAGAAGGAGTTTGAGATCGGGTATTTGGTGCTCAAGTGGGATGCACCCAGACAGGATAAGGGAAAACATAGCAAGTTTGACACCCTCTGGATCGACCCCTTCAAAATCTCTGAGGTCTTCTCAAACAACACGTACTAGTTGCACGATCTGGAGGGTGAAGAGGTTTTCAACAGCCCAGTAAATGTGCATTTTCTAAAGAAATGTTTTGTTTGAGACTTAGATGACTCCTTGTTTGTAAATATTGTCCTTTAGTTCTTTGTTCATTTTCTGTTTGTATATTTTCGGCTTAGTAAATGACTCCATAGCCCAATAGCAAGGCACTGAAACTGCGGAATGAGTTCTTAGAGCATCACAAGGACGACTCTATCCCCCATGTAGCCTAATGATAGCGACATTATTTGTCTTGGGATAAAAAACTACCCAGGCCTATAGGTTACATGGGAAGTGCCCCAGCGCAGCGCGGAAGAATCTCTTTTCTGATCACAAGTCAAGTGAGTGGGTGAAGTTTTGATGTCAGCAGCCGAGATCTACCTACAAAACTGATCGACGTGCATCAGGATTTCAGGGTTGTGAAGTTGCCCAGGATTTAGCACGAAGGATAATGCCAATAGTTCAAGGAAAATCTGGGTCATCCGATCCAGTTGAGACAGGTGGCAGTCAGTCGATGTATCGGGGATTGGTGTTTCGAAAGACAAGGAGCCTCCCATTCTTTACAGCTGAAATCGTCGATCGGTGAAACGCCAAAAACGCCCAGAATTAGGCTCATGGTTTTGGCGCCTGGTCACAAAGGAGCAGGCCTAAAGGAGGGGTGCTAATGTTTATCATTTGATGAGACGGGCCCCAAAGCGTTGAGAATGATCTTAGCCATTCATCCTGGATGAACACGTGGTGTGCGATTAGGTCCTCCCGACATTTTGCCCATCGCGATTTCAAAGCATCCAAGACGTCTCGGACCCAGGCCTGCAGTATTGCCGAATCAGTTCAGAACCATCAGATCATTGGGGGGATGCGTGGCGACCATTAGGTCCTCCCGACATTTTTCCCATCGTAATTTCAAAGAAAGAAGACTTGCTCCTTCATATCCACGAACCCCGAAACGCCGAAAGAACTCTGGAAGATAGACGTAGGGTCACAGCCCGTGGTCACTTGAGAAAGTAAAAAGGACTGTATGAAGGGGAGGCCAAAAGTGCCGAGTTGAGTTTCAGAAGGGGGCATTGTGTTCTCTAGATGCCAGCTCGACGTAATCTAGATCCCTATTCCTACTGGGAATGAATGAAGAAGAATGAGGGTGGTTGAAAACTCCCCTCACTCATTAATTGCAAAGTATGGGTATCCCAGCCGAAAGCCTGCCTGCGATGGTCTTCTGTATTGGTTCTTTTCATGGAAGCCACGCCGAGTCCTCAACTCGCCATGGAAGCCTGCACATGATAATTCATCATTTAAGGGCCCAACTACCCCCTAGCGCGAGCCATGCAGAATTAAGGTGGCGTATGACAGAGGAGTGTAGGCCAGATTTGATTGAAGAGACTCCTCCTCCCGAAAGTCCGATAGGCCTTTGTTGGGAAATTGTTTAGGAGTATATATATACTTAGTTTTGATATTTTTCAAGCTATCGATGGTAGAGCGAAGCTCTTGATTGTAATGTTTTAACATGCACTCTAGTTTTCTGGTTATGCATCTGTATGTAAGATTTCTTGTTTAATGAAAGGCAGTTTCCTTATTCCATCTAGTTTTCACTTCATACTGAGGGAGTTCATGATTGACTGATTCACATGAATTATTGCAGTTGTGTTATGATAAAGGATTCATTGTGGCACTACTGTATTCTCTGGTTTTCTGCATTTGAATGTAAGAAGATCTTGCATTTAAATGCCTTCTCCTACAATCTGTTAGAAACCTGATGTTGACAACAAAACTTTGCATCTCCCTAATACAAGTCTTCCCCCTACTCACCCTTACTACAACTCACTGTCTGAAGTTATCTAAGACCTCACTTGCCCATGCATGCCTAGCCTAGTTTCGGAGTTAGAACCACATCGTTTTGAGTTAACTTCCATCCAATCACCCCATTAAACAAATCGTGACATAAACTGATGGGCGTCAGGCTCTGCTCCTGCTGCAATCCAGAGGTGACTTCCGTCGCCAACATTTATGGCGCTGTTGCCGAGGACGAAGTTGAAAATATTCCCTGGGATTGAACCACATTGAGCTTTTGATTTTGAAAGTACATCAGGCATCAGAGCCCTTGAAGATTGCTACTGTGCACCTGGTGACTCCATTGTGACGACTCCGCTGTGGCAAACCTGCCGTGTCAATTGTGGCTTTCAGAGGCAGACACACGCGGTCCCATCCACAGTTTCCTCTAGCTACACTTGAAACTGATCGGAAGGTGGTCCTGGGAAAAGGAAAGTCCTATAAAGGAGAAGCTATCACCGCTGAACCAGGTAATCTTCCATCTCCTTCTGTAAGAACTCCATTTTCTCCTCCTCAGTTTCCTAGCAGACCTCTTTCTGAAGTTTCTCGTTTCCTGAATTTTGGGAGTGTTCCTGTTGAGATTCCCCCCCCTGGTCTGGGATTAGAGGGAGAAATCCTTGTCACTCCCATTTCTCCTGAAGATGTACCTTGGCGTAGACCCAAGACCACAGAAGATTTCCTCACTCCTGGCTTTATTGCTCCTCCTCTAGTTACTTTTGCCTCTTCTACGCGAAGGGAAACATCAGCCAACCTAAGCTCGCTAGGCTTCTCCCTAAATCCCCTATTGTTTCCCACTCCCCTTAGAATCTCATCCCTAGTATCCCCTTTTTGAGCTCCTTCTCCTCCGAGTTCTCCTCCACACAATATCCCTATCGCAGGAGAAAATCCCCCTATGACCAGAATGGAGGCCATTATAGCCGCTAGGTATGCTCCCCTCGTGCTACCGCAGCCTCTCAACGCCCTCCGAGAAGATGGTTACCTCAAGCAGCTGCCCAAGTTTACAGGTGAGGGGGACATAACTACAGAAGAACACCTAGAATCCTTTTACCGTTTCACACATGATAATGTCATCATGCATGCAGACGTATGGATGAGGATTTTTGTCCATAGCCTTCAAGGCGAGGCTAGAAAATGGTTCAAGGCCCTGCCTCCTAGATCTATTGATGCGATCGAAGCTTTAGATAATGCCTTTTTTAAGACAGTGTGGAGATAAAAAAGACTTCATGTATTACATGACAGAGTTTGGGTCTTTGAGGAGAAAGGAAGGAGAGTCTGTCTCCGACTTCTCCAAGAGATTTAATAAAATGTACAACAAAATCCCTGCTGAGATAAAACCTTCCGAATCTTCTGCAAAGATCACTTATGCTAGCACCTTTGATCCCGATTTCTACCTCCTATTGAGGGAAAGAAGAGCCACAACTCTGGCCCATATGCAAGATGCAGCCGTGGAGGTAGAATCTAATATATTGGTTGTTGACCGAATCAGGAACACTGCTAGTAGGAACATATCCAAGCAGGGGCCTAGAGCTTCCTCTTCCAGCTCCTTTCCCCTGCCCCTTCAGACAGATGAGATAACTAGAATACTAAAGTCACTTTCTGCTAGAATGGAAAGGTGGGAGTTAGAAGGGAAGCCCATGTACAGAAATCCCCAGAATGTTGATGGTAGAGGTTTCAGGAGACCTGATAACAATGGACCACATGCCTTCCCAAGGGAACAAAGGGAAAAAGATAGAGAAGATCAAAGGATTCAAACCCCTCTCCAAAATAACCTGGTTACTCATGAGGGAGGGGAGGAGATAGACGAGTTCGACCCCGAAATTCATTGTGTTTAAGAAGCTCCTCCTTTTCCCCATTTGACTCAGTCTGCATATGAAAAATCCCTGATGAACATCCAAATCCATGAGTTAGGTAAGGGAGAAAGGGCTGGTCATACCTCTAACAGATACAATCTCAGGTCAAGAAAGAAAGAAGGAGGCTTTGACAGCCAAGACTAGCCCCTCATAGCAGATAGGCCTACTAAATCCGTAGCAGCCACTACTAAAGAAAAGAAAACTCAAAGTACTTCTCCAGTAGCCAAGGAGCCTATCACAGAGGTAAGGGAAGCTCCTAAGCCTTTTCCCTCATTCAATTTTGAACATGAGATTCATAAGATTAGAATTCCTGTACCCCTATCTGAACTCATTAAAAACGAAGATTTCAAAAGGTCCCTCTCCAAGTTGCTACAATCTGAGTCCCCCCAGCCTTCCTCTGACTCAGTGAACCTTCAAGATGAGAAACCAGCTGTCATCCTAGGTCCCATGGTAGAAGACAAAGATGATTCATCCCCTCCCTTCTACACCTCCCTGAACATACATGATAAAGTGTTGCATAATTTCCTCATGGATTCAGGAGCTTCCCATAACCTTATGCCCAAGGTAGTCATGGAAGAACTGGGACTGGAAGTGACAAAGGCCTATCATGACTTGTACTCTTTTGATTCAAGAAGAGTGTAGTGTCTAGGATTCATGAAAGACCTGGCGGTTTCTTTGTATCGGCTGCCCATGAAGAGTGTGGTCATTGATATTGTGGTTGCTGACGTTCCCCCAGAATTTGGCATGTTGTTGTCTAGGTCTTGGATTAAAATACTTGGAGGAACGTTATAGATGGATCTCACATATTCCACCATCCCAGTCTTTGGAGGGGAACATAGGAGGTTGTACAGGGAAGCCCAGCTAGCCTATATTGTCAGTGATGAAGCAAACCCCACTAATCACCCCATCTTTGCACTTGACACCGATTTAGGGTCCAATTTGTTGCAGATCACTGAAACTCCTGAGGTCCCTTTATAGATCAGAAAGAAACCCATTCTTAATCAGGAGATACCTCCTCCAACCACCTCTGTTTGGAAGATGTTTTTTGACGGAGCTTCTTCTAGCGAAGGCGCCATTGCTGGGGTGGTTTTCATATCACCTTGTCAAGAGGCCATATCCCTGTCATACAAGTTGGAATTCGAAACCACCAACAATGTGGTAGAGTATGAAGCTCTTGTTCTGGGTATGAGGGCCGCAAAGGAGATGGGAATTAAAGAAATAGCAATATTTGGAGATGCTGAGTTGATTATTCAGCAAGTCAGAAATGCTTATCGTGCTAATAATCCTCGGCTCAGGAATTACATAAATGAGGTATGGGACCTGATTGACAATTTCTTCTTGGCCTTTAACATTTCTTTCATTCCGAGGGGGGAGATTACTTCAGCTGATTCTTTAGCTGTCTTAGCTAGTTTGCTCAAAGTTCCTCTAACGCCTATAGTCAAATATGATGTTGAAATAAGATATAGGC
Organism: Picea engelmannii; assembly: GCA_009831015.1. Lineage (NCBI taxonomy): Eukaryota > Viridiplantae > Streptophyta > Pinopsida > Pinales > Pinaceae > Picea > Picea engelmannii. Next base: position 301,103 of record ML781666.1, read on the forward strand.
CCTCTATACCGGATAACGTCAAGCATTGGAAGGTATTTGAAGATGACCTAGAAATCGAAAAATTTCTCCAATCTGTTGATGAATTTTTTGCGTTGCACATTGATCAAGATCCCGACTCGGAAGGTGACCCTCACCCTAAGGTGTTTTTAAATAAAATTGCTAATCACCAGATTATTCAGCTGCCTAGAAATCACATTCCGAGGGGACTAATCCCTTTAGAAAGACTTTTCAATGGGAATGATGTGACCGTAAAGGGTAAGCTTTCAAATCAAGATGTTGATACGACCGAATGCAACATTGGCACACAGGAGGAGCCTAGGTTTGTCAAATTATCAAGTAGTTTGACCAGAGAACAGAGGGCCGAATATACCGAATTGCTAAGAGAGTTTGCTGATGTGTTTTCATGGTCATACAAGGACCTTAAGACATATGACACATCCGTCATTGAACACAAGATCCCATTGAAGGAAGAAGCTATTCCATTTAGGCAGAAGCTAAGACAGATAAATCCCATGTTGCGACCTGTCATGGAGAAAGAAGTGAAGAAATTGTTAGATGCCCAAATCATTGTCCCCTTGAGATATTCTGAATGGGTGGCCAATTTGGTTCCAGTGAGGAAGAAAAGTAGAGAAATCATACTTTGTGTCGATTTCAGGAACCTGAATAGGAGCTCAAAGAAAGACAATTACCCCCTACCTAAGATGGAGCACATACTACAGAGGGTAACTGGTGCATCCAGTATATCCATGATCGATGGGTTTTCTGGCTATAATCAGATATCTGTCATGCCTGAGGACAGGGAAAAGACAACCTTCACCACTCCTTGGGGCACATTCATGTACGCCAAAATGCCTTTTGGACTTATGAATGCAGGAGCAACGTTTCAGCGAGCCATGGATATAGCCTTCATCGGGGAGAAAGACCAGTTTGTAGTGATCTACCTAGATGACATCATAGTCTTCTCTAGTTCTGATAAGGAGCACTTCCATCACTTAAAGAAAGTTTTCTTGAAGTGCCGGAGGTTTGGTCTCTCCCTAAATCCCAATAAATCCTTATTTTCTACGATGGAGGGCAAGTTGTTAGGCCATATAGTATCAATGGAAGGAGTGAGGATTGATCCTAGCAGAGTGGAGGCAATTCAAACCCTGTCACTTCCCAGGTCTAAAAAAGAGGTCCAAGCCTTTTTAGGAAAGATTAATTTCCTAAGGAGATTCGTCTCAAATTTTGTTGAACTGGTAAAACACATCACAACCATTCTTAGAAAGGGAAACGAAGTGAAATGGACCACTGAACCCAGGGAATATTTTGTCCAAATAAAGAGGGCACTAACTGAGGCACGTGTGCTGATTAGTCCTGATTATTCCAAACCTTTCCTAGTTTTTTCTTTTGCTTCCTTCGATATGGTATTAGCAGTGTTATTGTAGAAAAATGAGGAAGGATGGGAGAAACCCATTGCCTTCTTCAGCAGGGAATTAAGAGATGCAGAGATCAGGTAACCACATACGTTCCTTCAGCTTCTGTGAAGGACATCCTTGTGCAACCCGATATAGATGGGAGAAGAGGCAGATGGATAGCTAGAATTCTGGAATTTGACTTGGAAATAAAGCCCACCAAGTTGGTTAAGGGTCAAGGTTTAGCCAAGCTACTGGCTGAATCCACTTACGAAGCCTTGGGCATTAGTTTCATCAATACCTGCTCAGGAATTCAGCAAGTTGAGTTGCCCAGTCAACGCTCTAAATAAGGCGTATTGCTGGCAGAGTGTGCCTGGTATTGTGACATTTTGTACTTTCTGCAGGAGTTGAAGCCCCCGGATGGAATGTGTAGAAGTAAGGAAAGAGATTTAAAGCTCAAGGTAGTCAAATATTGCCTCATTGGGCAAGTCTTATACTGGAGAGACCCCCTAGGAGTGTTGATCAGATGTCTGAACCCACCAGAAGCCCATAAAGTTATGTTTGATTTCCACAGAGGCCTTTGTGGGGAGAATCATTTATGGAAGACCACAGCTCACAAAACCCTCAGGGTTGGGTATTACTGGCCCACTTTATTCATTGATGTCAATAGAGAAATCAGGTCTTGCATCAAATGCCAAAAGTTCTCAGGGAAACAGCAACTTGGGCCACTACCACTGAAGCCTGCGATAGCTTCAACACCTTTTCAACAGTGGGGGCTAGACTTTATCGAGGAAATTCATCCTCCCTCAAGTTGCCAGCACAGATGGATCCTGAATGCAACAGATTATTTCACCAAGTGGATAGAAGCTGCCCCCATAAGAATTACATCCCACAAAGTAGTTATCATCTTCCTGAAGGATATCATAGCCAGATTTGGCTGTCCCAGCAGGATCGTCACTGATAATGTTGCTTCTTTCAAATCTGAGCCTCTCATTAAATTCTGTGAGCAGTTCCATATCTCGCTAATTCACTCCACCCCCTACTATCCCCAGGGCAATCGTTTAGCAGAGTCCTCCAACAAGGGCCTGATAAGGATCATCAAAAGACTATTGGAGGACAACAAAAGGGCGTAGGATTCTAAGTTGAAATTTTCTTTATGGGCTGATCGAGTGACAACGAAGAAATCCTTGGGCACCTCGCCTTTTCAGCTGGTTTACGGAGCAGAGGCGGTTTTTCCCACTCAGCTCGCCTTACCTGTGGCAAAGTTCTTTCAAGATTATGAAGGAGAGATGGATCATATGATCAGAAGGATTCATCAGATAGTAGAAGTATAGCAGATCAAGGAACAGGTGAGGGACACAGCTCATAGTCATCAACAAAGGGTCAAATAGGCTTTTGACAGGAAGGTCAGGAAGAAGGAGTTCAAGATCGGGGATTTGGTACTTAAGTGGGATGCACCCAGACAGGATAAGGGAAAACATAGCAAGTTTGACGCCCTCTGGATCGGCCCCTTCAAAATATTTGAGGTCTCCTCAAACAACACGTACTAGTTGCACGATCTGGAGGGTGAAGAGGTTTTCAACAGCCCAGTAAATGGGCATTTTCTGAAGAAATGTTTTGTTTGAGCCTTAGACAGCTCCTTGTTTGTAAATATTGTCCTTTAGTTCTTTGTTCATTTTCTGTTTGTATATTTTCGGCTTAATAAATGACTCCATATCCCAATAGCAAGGCACTGAAACAACAGAATGAGTTCTTAGAGCATCACAGGGATGACTCTATCCCCCATGGAGCCTAATGTTAGTGACATTATTTGTCTTGGGATCAAAAAATACCCAGGCCTACAGGTTACATGGGAAGCACCCGAGCGCAACACGGGAGAATCTCTTTTCCGATCACAAGTCAAGCGAGCGGGTGAAGTTTTGATGTCAGCAGCCGAGATCTACCTACAAAACAGATCGACGAGCATCGGGATTTCGGGGCTGTCAAGTTGCCCAGGATTTATCACGAAGGATAGCGCCAATAGTTCAAGGAAAATCTAGGTCGTCCAATCCAGTTGAGACAGGTGGCAGTCAGTCGGCGTATCGGGGATCGATGTTTCAGAAGACAAGGAGCCTCCCATTCTTTACAGCTGAAATCGTCGATCGGCGAAACACTGAAAATGCCCAGAATTAGGCTCATGTTTTTGGCACCTGGTCACAAAGGAGCAGGCCTAAAGGAGGGGCGCTAATGTTTGTCATTCGACAAGACGGGCCCCAAAGCACCAAGAATGATCTTAGCCGTTGATCTTGGATGAACACGTGGTGTGCAATTAGGTCCTCCCGACATTTCTCCCATCGCGATTTCAAAGCGTAAGAAACAACTCTCTCATATCCCTAAAGCGCGAAGCATCGAAGACGTCTCAGACCCAGGCCCGCAGTATTTTCGAATCAGTTCAGAACCGTCAGATTAGTGGGGGGACGTGTGGTGACCGTTAGGTCCTCCCGGCATTTCGCCCATCTCGAGTTCGAAGAAAGAAGACTTGCTCCTTCATATCCACGAACCCCGAAACGCCGAAAGCACTCTGGAAGATAGATGTAGGGTCACGGCCCGTGGTCACTTGAGAAAGTAAAAAGGACTGTACGAAGGGGAGGCCAAAAGCGCTAAGTTGAATTTCAGAAGGGAGCATTGTGTTCTCCAGATTCCGGTTCGACGTAATCTAGATTTCAATTCCTGCTGGGAATGAATGAAGAAGAAAGAGGGTGGTTCAAACCTCCCCTCACTCATTAATTGCAAAGTATGGGTATCCCGGCCGAAAGCCTGCCCGAGATGGTCTTCTTTTCTGGTTATTTTCATGGAAGCCACGCTGAGTCATCGAATCGCCAGGGAAGCTTGCACACGCTAATTCAACATTTAAGGGCCCATCTACCCCCTGACGCGAGCCATGCAGAATTAAGGTGGCGTATGACAGAGGAGTGTAGGCCAGATTTGATTGAAGAGACTCCTCGTCCCAAAAGTTCGGTAGGCCTCTGTTGGGCAATTATTTAGGAGTATATATACTTAGTTTTGATATTTTTCAAGCTATTGATGGTAGAGTGAAGCTCCCGATTGTAATGTTTTAACATGCACTCTAGTTTTCTTGTTATGCATCTGTATGTAAGATTTCTTGTTTAATGAAAGACAGTTTCCTTATTCCATCTAGTTTCCATCTCATACTGAGGGAGTTCATGATTGACTGATTCACATGAATTATTGCAGTTGTGTTCAGATAAAGGATTCATTGTGGCACTACTATATTCTCTAGTTTTCTGCGTTTGAATGTAAGAAGATCTTGCATTTAAATGCCTTCTCCTACAATCTGTTAGAAACCTGATGTTGACAAAAAAACTTTGCATCTCCCTGATACAAGTCTTCCCCCTACTCACCCTTACTACAACTCACTGTCTGAAGTTATCTAAGACCTCACTTTCCCATGCATGCCTAGCCTAGTTTCAGAGTTAGAACCACATCATTTTGAGTTAACTTCCATCCGATCACCCCATTAAACAATTCATGACATAAACTGATGGGCGTCGGGCTCTTCTCCTGCTGCAATCCAGGGGTGACTTATGTCACCAACACAACCGCCATTGTAAGTGTGGGACCCATGTCCAAGTTCTCATGTGAAATCCCCATGGAATATTTTGGAACCCGATAACCAACTCAAAATGATGCTCCAAAAATTGACACATGTCATGTGGATCCAAATAAGAAGATCCATCCACATAGTCGAAAAGGGTCATAGAAGAATCTGGAAGGAATACTACCACTGTAGAATATGCAGGATGGACACTGGTAATAATCATTGGCTCCTAATTTTTCACATTGATGCTCTCTAAAGAAGGTGGATCAGAGTCATCAAATAAAATATGAAAGTGGTTGTCATCCCAGAAATGACAACTATCCATATACCAATCATCACAATCGGCCTCTAAATCATACCAAGAATATATTTCTTGATTATATTCATCCCTGATGTCCTCCATAAGAAATATCTCCTACATGTTATCCAATGAATCTTGAATACTACAAAAATTATCATTGAGTTCGTTTGTGAGGCCATCTACAAAGTCATCAAATTTGGCATCCAATGTGTCATACAATTGGGATTTGAATGCTTCAGTAATTTGTAGAATTTCTTTGAAAATTTGAGAGGAAATATACATATGAGAACCCTATTAACTTTTCGATCCCTCAGGCGTCACGAAAAAACCCAAAAAATAGAACAATAAGTTACGGCAGAAAATCGCGGCTTTTTCTGGAAAAACCCTGAAAAACTGTTGAATTTAAAATGATCATAACTTCACTTCTTGGACTCTGTTTCATCTTTTTTTATTTTTGAAATTGGGTATTTTTCCAAGAGGAATTCAAATAACCAATTTTTTTTTATAAATTCAGCTCGTAAAGCCTCATATCTGAACCTGAAGTGTGCAACCCACTTTTTTTCTAGAAAATTTCTACAAAAAGAGAAAAAACATTCTTGCCTTCTTTGGCCAAGGAAAGTGCTCTAATACCACTTGTTAAGAACTAAAATAGATATAAAAATATAATCACCACAATTGTTGAATACAGAATAGATCCAATGGACAATATAGAAAAAATCACACTTTATTATATCAAACCCTTGAGGTAGGGTAACACCATACAATGGATCCTATTATGGAAGGGATCATCTCCTGTTCACTTGCCTCTTCGAGGGGGCATCCTCCTATTGAGCTACAACTCACAATACAATAATTCTCTTCATGTCCCATTAAATTTCTTGAACCCCTTTATATAGTGCTATCATCACCTAAGAACATTCTAGAGGATGAATCTTCTAGAAGTAGAACCTTCTAAGAAGTCCTCTTACATTTATTATATCTAACTACCCATTTATTATATCTAGCTACCATAGTGGGCCTTATTTAATAATATAGTGGACCTAGTCCACCTTACAATGAATGGCCTCCACTGTTATCACTATGGGCCCTTTGGGCCCCCACTACTACCTCTCTAGCTACCTAACACCACCATGATGTTTAGAAGGATGTCGGGGCTAGGGATCCTTTTATGATGTGCAAGGATTTCTTTACTATGCACCTTTATCACCCACCTTGACCACTCTCAAGGTTTTGATGCTAGTAACTTGGGAACAAGGTTCGATGTGTTATTGTAGTCAGTCTAGTGCTGTAATTTTCTTAAATGGTAGTTGCGTCGATCAATGGATATGTATTATCATAGATGGGCCATTGGTGGAATGCTTCGCAAAAGGTATTTGCGTCAGTTATTGATTTGTGTCATTTGTAGTTGGTCCTTTGTTAGAATGTTTCTCAAGTGGACCTTGCGTCCTTTAAATCGATGTATGTTGTTGTGGTAGAATTATTGCGCCATGATATGTATAGATGATTGAACTGATAATTATATTGCACCATGGTTAATGTTGACTTACAAATGTTAAGTAATTATAATCTTTTGTGCCACTAAAATAGATGTATTATATTTGTGCCATTAAATGAGTTGACGTATGATCGTTAAGTGATGAGATCTCTTTATAAAATAACTAATGATTACTCTTGCACCTTAACTTTAATGTCATGTAGGATTGAATTTATGTGAGTATATTTTCTTGCACCTTGATTAAAATTAATAATCACTCTTATGCCTGTAATTATGTTGACCCGTGATCATCTAGAAATGTGTTTAATCTTGCACATATGTATAAGGTTGACTTAGGATTTCTTTAGCAACCAATGTACCCTTGCTCCACTAAAAGGTTATTGAATAAAGGATTGATCGATGATTTCCTTTGCGCAATAAGTTAGGCTAATGTTAAGTAATTAGATAGCTTGCACTATGGAATAATGATGATTCATAAATGATTACGCTTTTATATTACTCGCGCGCATTGTAATAATGTTATTGTATGATTTCATGTGTGATTAGAATATTTACGCACATTGAAATAATACTGATTATTGTTGAGTTCAATGATTGGTTATTCACGCGCCTTGAAGTAAAGTAGATGTCTTCTTTGCACCTTGAAAATAAATTAAAGGTGATTGTACTTGCACGCTTAGAATAATGTTTTCATATGATCAATTTATTAATTAAGTTCTCTTGCGCCATGGAATTTATGTTACGTGTGATGGTTTATTAGAATGCTATTGCACCATTGATTATCGTTAATGTTCATGATTTAGCATATTTGGATTTGGACTTGATTGTGTTAGTGGGATGTAGACACCTCCTTGTTCCTTAGAACAATCACCAACCCTGAGACCTTAAATGATCAAAATAAATTGGATCCTGGCCATGAGCGTTGCTTATGTGTCCTGGAGGGCATAACCTTGCAAAGTAGGTTGGGCGGGTAGTCATTTTAATATTCATTATTTGGTTGATCATTGTTTATAAACTATTTCAAGATGATTATGATGTGTTAAGCGGCGATGCTATTTATGTTTATGTGTCGCTATCCTTTTTGTTGATGTGTTGAATGCGTCATTATTGATTTCAATGATGACTAGCTAGTAATGCTCTTACTTATGACGTCGTTGATTTTGCGTTGCTATGATTTGTATTGTTGACGTTAATTTCCTAATGCAAAAAAATAAAAATCACCTTTTATGCTTCACTTTCCTAGTCGTAATGGAGGGGAAGTTACATATCGTATCAGAGTAGGTTCAACCCTGTGACTATGGATCGTCACGCCTTCCATTGTATTAAACATTTGATTAATAAATTAGCACTAATTAAAATTTTAAACATGTCCATGTGGTAATAATGGTTAGAGGATGTTGCGGAGGTTCACGATGTGGTGCTAGGGGAGGAGATGCGACATCTCTAGTAGCACCCACGCTAGAGGGGTCTAACCCCCAAGGAGAAGAACCAGTCATTGGGTGTGAGAAAATTTGTTGTGGGGGATGTGGTTTGTATGACAAGGTCCTCTCAGAGGATGTTAGAGGCCTTGATTAACCACCTAGATAGAGATGAGGCCAGGGAGCCTATACCTAATGAGGTTTCAGAGCGCACTCCATCTGGCAGTGGTATCATTCACATAGAACTCGAGAAGGTTAATTTTTTGAGTTCATGGGTGCCACAGACAGATCAACTGCCAAGGCATGGTGGATAACATGGCGATGTTCTTTGCGCTTCGCGGTTACAACCACCAACATGAACATCAACATGGTGTCCTTCAACTGAAGGGGATCTCTCTTCTATGGTGGAAGACACTCCTACCTAAACTAAACATGGTCGTTGAAGCCATGTTATAGGAACAGTCTGAGGAACGGTTCTAGGAGAAGTAATTGTCAGAGGAATTCATTGAGCGCCATCTCAATGAGTTCAACGCCTTATGATAGGGTGGTCGTATGGTGTCGGAGTATGAGACCAGATTTATGGAGCTACTTTGGTATGCCCTGCATATGAACACGAGGTAGTTGGAGATCAACAAGTTCGTGTTCGACCTCAACTCCAACTTTCGTATGAAGGTGAGGATCCAAATTCCTCGGGCGTTGCACGATGAAGTCCAGTAGGCCTCATAACTGAGGAAGAATTGACCTGCGGGAGTCAGGGAAGGACTCCTGGAAGACCATATGGACTAACAACATCAGGTGCATAGAAGCATCAAATGCTAGCTGGAAAAGACTTCAGGGTATCAAGATATGTCTAAAGGACCCTTGTTCATGAAACTACAACAACAGGATCCTCAATAGAGAACTCCCTATAGGGGACCACCACATCAATGACAAGACCGCCAATAGCCGCATTTTAGGTCTATCAACAAAACATACCAGGATCTTAGGCTGGTAGTCTAGCATCTTCTACTTCAGGGCCATGATTACTGGACTGGAGACGGGTGTTGGATATGTGGAGAGCCACCTTACAAAGAAGACTGTCCGGTTGAAAAGGCCAGAGCATCCGGGTCAACAGGACACACTATCGTTGTAGAGTTGGGCAAGGCCCACAAGATTTATGACCGCGGTGAATAACTCCTAGGCCGAGCACCAATCTATTGTGCTAGAGACGTCAGGTAAATTTGCAAAAGAGTATGCACAAAGGATGCAAGTTATACACAATATTAGTGCTAATGAAAGTGGCGAGGCAGAAGGATTGCAAGACCTTCCATTAGTATGAGTGTTGTTGACGTGTTTCCAGAAGAGTGACCAAGATTTTCACTTGAAAGAAAGATGGATTTTACCATCGACTTGAAACCTGGAACCAAACCGACAACAAGAACGCATTATCAGATGTCGACACCTGAGATACAAGAGTTGAAAATGCACCTGAAGGAGTTGTTGGACCTAGGAATTATACATCCAAGTGTGTCACCTTGGGGTGCGCCTATCATTTTCACAAGAAAGAAGGATGGGTCGTGGAGACTCTGTATTGACTATCATCAATTGAACAAGGAAACGATCAAGAACCAGTATTCGTTTCCTAGAATAGATGATTTGTTTGATCAAATGAAGGGCGCGATGGTGTTTTCAAGGATTGACTTGAGATCAGGATTTCACCAATTACAGATCAAGGAGGAAGGCATTCCTAAGACTACACTCAAGATGAGGTTTGGGCATTCCGAGTTTATTGTTTTACCGTTTGGAATGACAAATTCCCCAGGGGTATTCATGAGCTTTATGAATGGGGTGTTCCACGGATACTTGGACAATTTTGTTCAAGTATTCATTGATGACATTTTGATAATATCTCGAATGATGGAAGAACATGACGAACATTTTCTCTTGGTACTACAGTTTTTACGAGAGAACAAATTATACAAGAAACTGTCAAAATGCTCTTTTATCAATCGAGAATTCATTACTTAGGGAATGTTATCTCCGGTGAAGGCATCGATGTGGATCCAACGAAGGTAGAGGATATTATGGAATGTCCTGCGTCGATGAACGTACCCGAAGTAAGTAGCTTTATGGGTTTAGCTGGATCTTATTGACAGTTCATCGAAGGTTTTTCGAAGATAGCAAATCCGATCACGGAATTTCAGAAGAAAAACAAGAAGTCTGTATGGACCAAGAAATGCGCGGACTCATTTCGAAGGCTCAAGGAGATGTTGATGACATCGCCCATACTAAAAGTCCTCGACATGGACGAGGACTTCTTGGTGTGCACATACACATCCAAGGAAGGCTTAGGAAGAGTTTTTATGTAAGACGGTTGGGTGATAGCTTACATCTCAAGGAAGTTAAGAAAGCATGAGGAGAACTACACAACATACGATTTGGAGTTATTGGCCATTGTGTATTCCATGAAAGTGTGGAGATACTACCTGATTGGATGGAAATTTGAACTAAAAATGGACCACTGTGGTTTGCAACACATTTTTATGCAAAGTGACTTGAACACACGACAAAGGCGTTGGTCATAACTTCTTAGCGAGTAGGATTTTGAGATTACCTACATAAAAGGAATAGTGAACAGAGTGGCATATGCATTGATTTGGTGACCACACATATTCTCGGTGATACCTCTCGGACGAATCTTCAAGAAAATATTCTAACTATACAGTTCGACGATGACTGGTATAAAGAGGTTAGGGAAAATATCAGACAAAACACCATGATGGTACCAAGGTTTGAAGGTTATACTTGGACAAGGATGGATTTTTGAGGTACGATGACCATATTTACATGGATCCTAATGATGAATTAATAAGTTTTGAACTCTAGTGAAGCTCGTAGAGATGTATACATGGCTCATCTAGGAGTCACAAAGATGAGGGAAGACCTTAATCCCTTATTCTTTTGGAAAGGAATGAAGGAGGACATAGTCAAATATGTGGCGAGATTTCTAGAATTTCAGCAAGTGAAGGCCGAACATAGATATCCGACAGGATTACTATAGCCACATGTTATTCCAAAATCAATATGGGAGGTCATTTTGATAGACTTCATTGTGGGATTGCTGCTGATGGCAAGGAGGTACGACTCAATTTTCTTGGTAGTTGACACTCTGATGAAGAGTGCACATTTTATCCATGTGTGTATGACGTATCAAGCACTATACATAGCTAGAGTTTTTATCATAGAGATTGTGAGATTTCATGGTGTGCCTAAGAGGATCATATCCGATCAAGGATCGATGTTTATAGGATGATTTTGGACTAGTTTCCAAGAGGCCTTGGGAACCCAACTTAACTTTAGTACCATGTATCACCCGAAGATAGACGGGTAGGCAGAAAGAATGCACCAAATATTGGAAGATATGTTGTGTATGTATGTGATGGACCAACAAAAGCATTGGGAAGAGTTTTTTCCATTGGTAGAGTTTGCGTACAACAACATCTATCAAAGCACCATTAAGATGGTGCCATTCAAGTTTCTTTATGGGTGACTGTGTCAGATGCCTTTGAGCTGGGATCGACTTGAGAATAGTGTCTTGGTAGGACCACAAGCGATCCTATAAATGGAAGAGAAAATGAAAATGATAAGACAAAGGATTAAAGAAGCACAAGATCGAAAAAAGAGTTATGTTGATGCACGTCGCGTTGACCATAGTTATGAAGTTGGTGATCAAGTCTTCTTGCAGGTGAAACTGCACAAGACTTCGATCAAGTTTTGAAAGGGTTCTAAACTCTCTCCTAGGTTTGTGGGACCTTTCAAAGTGGTAGAAAATAAAGGGCCCATGGCCTGTCAACTAGCCTTGCCTGATTCTTTGAGGTGTATGCACGATGTTTTGCATGTATTTGTTTTGAGACATTTTGTTAGTGAACCTACACATGTGATTGACATCAGTTCTTTGTAGGTGTCGGACGAGGGTGCACTCACGATGGAGCCAATTAGCATCATGGACCATCTCATTCGACAACTATGACGTCGAACAATCGATCAGGTGAAGGTCCAGTGGGACAATTATAGTCCACACTCAGCTACCTGGGAAGACATATATGATATTGTGTGCCAACAGTTTCCTTATTTGTTTGATAGTTAGACATTTAGATCTTGTCAGATTCTTTATTACTGCATTTATATACTGTCAAAATTCGGGACAAAGTTTAAAACAAGAGCAGGTGTATGTAAGATTCCTCTCTTGCAAGCACATGTTATTCAGTTGTTCTTTGAGGGCACTTGTGTGCAAGTGATCCAATTTTAGTATATGGTTGTTTGTTCGCTTATGGATTCTTATGATGATGTAAATGGATTATGATGTTAGGTTATTTGATATCTATATATTGACAGATTCTATTGACGAGTTTCCCCTAAGTGTGCAGGACACTTGACGGATTGAGGATGCCACTGGCATCAATGGACCTCCTTGGACTCTGGATCGAGTCAAGGAGTGGACTGTGTTGGTTTGGGTATTTTTTATTATGCATATGTGACATATGATCAGGTATATTATGATGTTGTTTATGGATCATTAACAATTTTTCGTTGATGGATGAAGGCTGACAATTTCTTGCTAATCAAACTCACATAAGGAGTAAAGGGGCCATGCAAAACAACCAAATATTAAGGGAGAGGTGTGACAAAAACCCTGTCACAACCTACTATCACTCTCGCCATGGCTAGAATTGTAGGTTAAGGATTAACTAGTTTGAGAGATCCATGATGTCCTAAGGAGAGACTGAGATAGTCACTCACGAAGATTCTAAGGGGCACACAATAAGGCATGGTACTTATTCCTTAGAGGCCCTTATTCTCTCACAAGGTTTCCTGAATGGAGTATTCACTCCAAGGGTTGGACAACTACCAAAACCAGTCAAAGGCAAGTGGCACCCTTGGAGCATGTAGTGCATCTTGAAGGGCAGATCACATAAATAAAATTTGAATCAAAGGCGAGTGGCACCCTTGGAGAACAAAGTACAGCTTGAAGGGAACGTCGTGGTATAAAAAAAATGAGTCAATGAATCTAGGTGGCCTAGAAAACTTGAGAGAATGATAAACCTTAAATCTTGAGCACATGCCGAATTAATTAATTGATTAATTAATTAACTAAAGAACGAACTTATTAAGCATAATTCCTAAAGGTCTAGGTGTTTGCAATTAAATATTTAACTAAGCCTAAGTCTAAGTGAGTGAGAAGACTAAAAACTAAAAATTTTAAATTAAATGATGAGGGGATGAAATAAATCAAATTAAGAATAGATGAAAATAAAAATAAATCCTAAGTAATGATTAATACACTTGTGCAAGTAAATACTAAATTAGAATTTTAGTTGAGAAAGGAATAACCCATAAATGTGTAAGCATAGAAATGTATCTAGTCTAGTCTAACTAAAGAACTTTCCTAAATTAAACACAACTAAGTTTTAGAAAGGCGTCAGTCATTAAAGGGAAATAGAGGGAATAAAGGGACAACTAGGAGTGATTTTAGGAGCGCTTTTAGGATGGGTGAGAGAAATTGACATTTAATTTAATTAAATTGTGGATTTATTGGTGCAACTAAGGGAACATGTGACAAGTGTTTGGGGCGGGGGGGGATAATTCCTAATTAAAATTAAAAAAACCAAATCAAATGTGCAAATGGCAAGTGGTCACTAAGAAAATTTCTATAAAAGAAATGGATGAGAGGAAGAATGGGGGTATGACTGGTATGAGTAAGGTTATGCTGCAAAAAGTATGAGTGGTTTTACTTGTGAGAGTTGGGATACCCAGCTCGAGAGACAAAGAGGTAGCTCTACCTTGCGAGGTGAGCTGGGAGATAGAGTATTATGGTTGTGGTTGTGTGTGGCCCCTTTGTGGCTTGGGGGGTTGAGGGGGAAGAAGAGTACCCCTTTATTAAAATATTAATATTATATATATATATATATATATATATAATATTAATATTTTTTAATATTATTTTAATAATTGTGTTTTAATTTTAATTTTAATTGTTGTTTATGTTTTTTGGTTTTTAGGTTTTGGTATTTTTTTTTGCGGTTGATTATGTAGATTATATGGTTTGTCTTTGCCTTTTCAATATTAATTTAAGTATGTTATCATCTTCTCTAATTGATTTGTCGTTTTTATCGTCTTTATCATGGATCCAATTTTGAATTTGAAATGTTGACATGAAGAATGGATATTATGGATTTTCCGAATAACTCTAAAAACTATTCCCACCACATAAATTTTAAAGTAAAAATTGTGACTTTGTGGGGAAGGGAAGTCTTTGATGAAGTCTAGGTTCTGGAGAAATTAAAGGTTAAAATGCAAAGAAGAGTAGTTGGCTTAAAATTTCTAAAAAATGTAGAGACAACAATGTATTACCTAGGTTTGCAATCATTAACCACCGTATGGGGAATATATGAAGTAACATGGCATTTGATAGACTTGGGATGGCCCTTGTGAACAGTAAAATCAAGAAAACCAAATCTATTCTTGACCACGTGTCATGCAACACATTGTATCTGTGTTTAAAATTGGCTCAAATAACTCATTTTTACCTGTGGTTAGTTATCGACTCTAGTGTAACCTTGAAAGATGATAAGGAGGGACGTACAAAACATACCATACAAGAGAATAAGCTAAAACGATTGTTGAATAAGCAAAATGTGGATAGAGAGAGCAAGGGTGCAAGGAAAGTTGTTAAGTTATCATCTTGTGAATTGGGGGACACATAATCGAGCATTTTAAAGAAGTGTTTGAAATTTGCATTGGCCCCCAATTTCATACTAGTTGATAGCAATATTAGCAACATAAAAGATAACATTTAGTCCCTAGATGACGAGGATAAGGAGAGTATTAGGTAGGACTTCATAATGATCTTGAGAAGAGTGAAACCTCCAAGGAGCAATATAAGCAAGGAAGAACATGAGGCACTTAAGAACCTTAGAAACAAGGCAAGCTTTGTGATCTTGAAAGATGACAAAGGTGGAGCTACTATGATTATTAACCATGAGGATTACAAGGTGAAAATGATTGAGCACCTCAACTTGAGTGGTAGGCACAAGAATTTGACAGGTAACCCGATATCAAGAATAACAAGGGGTGTAAAAAAGGTAATAAAAATATCCAACATGGATGAAAGACCCAAAAATATATTTCTTCCTAGCTATTAGATAACCTCAAGGATTTATGGTCTGTCAAAAATCCATAAAGACAAAATTCCACTAACACCAATTGTCAACATAATCAGTTCCCCTACTTATGAACTAGTGAAATACGTAGCAAAGATTTTGGGTCCCTTGGTAGGAAATATTGATTCATTCATAAAAGATTCTAGTTACTTTGTGAGAATTATTAAGAACAAGAAAATAGAGCTGGATGATATCCTTATCAGTTTTGACATTGTTCTCTATTCACAAAGATACCCCTCAATGAAGTAGTGCATGTTTCCAATGAGGTTATAGACCTTTAAAGAACAAAGTGGCATAAGTATGCCTCCAATCAATATTTTTTAGCTTTCAAGGAGAATTCTATGAGAAAATCAATGGTGTAGTGATGGGGTTCCCTCTTTCTCCCATAGTCTCCAGTCTCTTTATGGAAAATTTTGAGAAAAGAGTTATGGATGCATATCCCCCAAAGGAAACAACATGGAAGGGATACATAGATGTCACTAATGTGATGTCGCTCCATGGGAGGCAAGAAATCAACAAATTCTTCTAGCACTTTAATGGTCTCTATGAGGAAATTAAGTTCACCATGGAATTAGAGAAGAGAGATAACATCCATTTCTTGGATGAACCAATTAATAGGAAGCAAGATGGGTAGCTTGGCCATGAAGTCTAGAGGAAGAAAACCCATATAGAGAAATATCTTCATGTGAAATCTCATCATCACCTCACTTGAAATATTGGAGTTCTTATCACTCTGACCATGAGGGATATCAAAATATCTAATGATGAACACCTCAAGCAAGAGAAATATCACCTAAACAAGGTCCTAATGAGCATAGGATATAGGAAAAAGAACATTAGAAGTGCAAGAAGAAATGCCATAAAAAGGGTAGGAGGTGAGCCTAGATCCCAAACAACCATAACTATGGAAATATAAATTACCTACCTTACATTAAATGCTTCATCGATAGAATTTCCAAGGTCTTGAAAAGGAAGGAAATCACAACCTCTTTCAAACTGATGGAAATTATTAAGTATAAATTGAGATCCATTACAAACACTATTGGCCATCATCAATGCAAAGGGGTCTATAATGTTGAGTGTGCATGTAGTGAATGTTACATTGAAGAAACTGCATAGTCATTTCATGTAAGGATTAAAGAGCATGGGGCCAATACCAAGAATGAGAAGACTCACAAATTGGCATTAGCAAAGCATTCCTTGATAACCAAGAACCATGTGTTCTTAGAGGACACCAAAATTTTGGAAAAAGAAGATCACTGTTTTAAACGTCAAATCAGAGAAATGATGGAAATAATTAAACACCCCAACGACCTTAATATACATGGGGGTTTGGATATTAGTGAGAACCGAATCCCTTTGATCCACCACATAAGAACTAGGTAAAATAAGTAGGTTTCTCTAGACTTTTTCGTTTAATTTTGTTGGAGATACTTCACACACAGCTAAGATTTATTTTTCCTAAGGTTTTCCCTATGTTTATTAGTCATTATTCAGTCCCCTGTAGTTTAGGGAGAATATTATCTTCAGTTCACACTTCAGTTTGATCAGTTGAGTGGAGTCTAGATGCCACATTGGGATCATCACCATGCAACATTGGGATCATCACCAACTAATGCACATTGTCCTTAGGATTATCAATATATTAGCACATTACTCATGATTCCATGAACTCCTCCTCACTTAAATCCATTCCAGTCAGTTAACTGAAGACTGAGAGACTAGTTAACTCAGACTAGGTGGAAGTTCACTTTCATAACTGCGTAAGAGACTAGACTAGGTGGAAATTTACTCCCATAACTGTTGGTATGTGTCCAGATCACTCTAAAACACCACTATGGTACATTGGCTTCTCCTCCATTGTGCATTAGTTGAGTTATATAAAGTATATCATGTGTAAATTATCATTCATTCATTTGGTTAATGAGAATTCTTCCATTCTTTCTCTTTTGTTTCTCTTTTCTCATATTTTCTCTGCAAACTATGTATGTCATTTGCTAGCTAGATAATTTTTGTGCAGGTTCAACAGATTTACATGGTATCATAGTTGACGGATTGCTAGGAAAAAGACACACCAGATTCTTTTTGCAGGTACCAAAGATTGACAACAACGTAAAAATGGAATTTCCAAAAGAATTCGTTCTTACACCGTACAATTTCCTTGCATGGAAAGAGAAGATGAAAGTGAATCTTTGAGGCAAAGGATTATATAGGTTAACCATGGACACAGAGATTGTTAAGCCCTAATATTGGCTCACTACCCCTTAATTGGGGCATATTACATTAGCAATGTTATTTTATTTATGTCGACTTTATTCCATTAGTTGTAATTATACCTCCTAGTCTCCTATATATACCAAGGAGACATTTTCATTTGGAATCATCTTGTACTTGAACATTTATGTGGGGTAAAAGGAGGTTTCCCCCTCAAAGAGGATTATTATCTAAAATTCTCTCTTTTTGAAGGTGTTGAGTACTTATTCTGAGGTTTTTATATGCTATATTGATATTCGGTTCTTAACATATGGTATCAGAGATCAAGGTCTTGGGGTTTCACTGCTAAATCTGAGACACCGTGGAATTTTTTCTATAAATTGTTTTATACAACGATTCAGAAGGAACAACTTGGAGGATATTTAGTAGACGAATCAAGGTATGTTGGGCTAAAAATTTAGCTCTTGAGGCCTTATAGGTTCGGAGCTACAACCTTTTTAATATAGGATTCTAGAATCATCCTGAATTGAAGCATTGCGGAAGTTTTTCTATAAAATTGTTTTTGTAACGTTTCAAACCCTGAACTCTGGAGGCTATTATCAGAAATTAGTAAGGTATCCGTGGTAGAAATTTTAGCTTCTGGGTCATCGTAAATTTGTAGATACACCTTGTGGAAGATAGGGTATCTGACTAGTCTTACTGACTAGTCTCAAGCATGTGTTCCGGGTAAAACAATAATAAATTCTTCCTAGAGTATTCAAATTGAGTGAGACTAGTTTCATTGGATAGTGGACAGACCGTAGTAGTTCTGGTACACGTTTCAGAATTTTTTATCAATCATTTTGTGCAGGGCACGCTATACAAGTGAGATCTCCTGGAAAGGCCAAAAATCAACAAGTTGTGGAGAAGTTACCATAAATTCCACTTGGCACATCCAATTTTTATCAGACCTGTGGCATTGAAGAGAAGAAATATTAGAGACATATAAAAAATAAAATTTCATACTCAGAAGGGCCGAAATTTTGGAGATACAATAAAAGGAAGATTGTCTAGCAGAACCACCTCAAAATCAAGGTTTAAAGTGATACTTGGCCAACATGTCACCAAAAAAGGGAACTTCTACACCAAATAAGCCTCCAGACAATCCTACTTGGACTCTTGATGTAGGTGAAGAAATGCGTAGGGACATAAATGATTTGCAAAACAATACAGTAACAAAATATGAACTACAAGAGATGATGGATTCAACAGAATCTAAGTTTGAGGCAATAAATACTAAGATGGATGCTTTAAAAGGGGAGATCATGGAAGGATTGAAAAATTTCCTAATAGAGAGGACACCTGAAAGTGAAAATGTATCCCATGAAATTCATGATGAGGACACAAGGAAGGTGAATCAAGAATGGAGAAACTCCAACTTTGGGTTGAAGACCAACCACATTCCTAAGATCAATATGAGGAAGTTTGATGGCAAGGACCCAATCATATGGATACTTCATATGTAGAAATTCTTTGATCTACATAATGTGCCACATACAAAAAAGGTACGAATTTATTCTTTATATTTAGAACCCAATCAATTTGTATGGTATCGATGGCTTTGTTCTCGCAAATCACTTGTCACTTGGACAATTCACGGAAGAAATGATAGCCCACTATGAGGATACAAGGAGCAATACCTTCTTTAGCTAATTGATAAATCTCAAGCAAAAGGGTTCAGTTACTGAGCACATTGAGAACTTCCAAAGATTGAATATAAAGGTGACATATATTCCAGATGAGAACTTGATTGATGTATTCATAGGAACTTTAAAGGATAACATTCAACATGATGTTCACCTTTGGGAACCCAGATCATTGGAGAATTCATTTAAAGTGGCAAGAAATGTTGAAAGTAAAAATATGGCTATGGCTACTAGAAGGACCAATCCTAACATCTATAGAGAGAATAATGCTCCTTCTTCTTAAACACCTCAACCCACAAGGTTGACTCCTCAACAGTTGGAGGAAAGAAAAGAAAAAGGTTTATGCTTTAATTGTGACAACAAGTATAGTAAGGGACATAAGTGTGGTGAGAAGAAATTATTTTACATAGATTGTGAAGAGGAAGAAGAATAAGAACAAGAACCATCTCAAGATGAAAACATAGAAGCAATTTTGTCTGAAGAGTTGACACCCACGATATCGTGTAATGAATTGGATGGAATTAGCACTCCTCAAACCCTCAAGATTGAAGGATACATCAAAAAGAAAAAGGTAATAGTCCTAATTGATTCTAGTAGTACTCATAATTTCATTCACTAAAAATTAGCCAAAGGTCTCAATTGTTTTGTATATCCAGTGCCAGAGTTTCAAGTAATGATTGCAGATGGAGGAACTATCAATTGCTTAGGAAAATGCAATAAGATCAATATTACTATGGGAAAATATGTAATGAATAGTCCAATGATTGCTATACCCATGGGTGGTGTTGATGTTGTATTAGGAATCCAATGGTTACAATCATTAAGAACAATGGATTTTAATTTTCAAGAACTTTTCATGAAATTTTCATTGGAAGGAAAAGAAATTGAGTTAAGAGGTATCACAGGGAAACCTAGTAAGGTGATAAGCTCTAATGGCATGACAAAATTATTGAAAAAGGGACATCAAGGGGTTATTGCACAACTATGCTCACTAGATGTTCAAACATCTAAGCCATCTATTCCTCAAGATCTCCAAGGGATCATTGATAAGCATTCCAAAGTATTTGAAGATATTGCCAAATATCTTCCACCCACTCGAAATCATGATCATGAAATTCACCTAATTCCTGGGAGTGTTCCTCCTAACATCAGGCCATACAGATACCCTTATGCCTAGAAGATTAAAATTGAGCGCATGGTTGAAGAAATGTTAGAGGCTCGCATTATTAGACCTAGCCAAAGTTCTTACTCTGTACCAGTGGCAATGGTATTCAAGAAATATAGCTCATGGCGTATGTGTCCAGATTATAGAGAGCTCAACACGATCACTATTAAAGATAAGTTTCCCA
This sequence comes from Picea engelmannii, assembly GCA_009831015.1. NCBI lineage: Eukaryota > Viridiplantae > Streptophyta > Pinopsida > Pinales > Pinaceae > Picea > Picea engelmannii. The sequence continues at coordinate 321,753 of ML781666.1, forward strand.
TTCCTGACATTGATGAATTGTTAGATGAACTACATGGAGCAATCCATTTTACAAAATTGGATCTTCGTTCAGGGTATCATCATATTAGAACGACGGAAGAAGATATCCCAAAAACAACATTTCGATCTCATGACTTGGCCATTATGAATTTTTGGTCATGCCTTTTGGCCTTACAAATGCACCTTCCACATTCCAAGGGTTAATGAATTCCATTTTCAATCCCTTCCTTCGAAAATTTGTGTTAGTATTTTTTGATGATATATTAATCTATAGAAAGTATTAGGAGGATCATGTGCGACATGTTGACAAGGTGCTACAACTACTAAAGGAGAAACAACTATATGACAAACCATCCAAATGTTTCTTTGGAGTGAAGGAGGTAGAGTATTTGGGTCATATTATATCTCATGAAGGTGTCAAGGTAGACCCTAACAATATTAAGGCCATGATGGACTGGTTGATTCCCAAAACATTGAAGAATCTTAGAGGATTTTTGGGTTTGACAGGTTACTACCGCAAGTTTGTTCATCACTATGGGAGAATAGAAACACCTTTAACGACACTAAGTAAGAAGGATGAAATTTCATGGACTCTAGAGGCAGCTAAAGCTTTTGAACAAATTAAAGAGGTGATGTGCAAAGCTCCTATCTTGACCACTCCAAACTTCACAAAAACAATTATTGTGGAATGTGATGCCTCGGGAAATGGAATTGGTGTTGTCCTAATGCAAGAAGGAAGGCCCCTGGTTTTTGAAAGTCGACCACTCAAGGGAAAGGACTTACACAAACCCATTTATGAGAAGGAAATGATGGCAATAATACATGCATTGAAGAAATGGCATCCTTACCTAATATGTAGGCACTTCAAGGCCAAAAAATATCATGATAGTCTTAAATACTTCTTGGAACAAAGACTATCTTCAGAGGAACAAAAAAAATGGGTAACCAAGATATTGGGTTATGATTTTGAAATCGTTTATAAAAAGGGGAAGCAAAATGTTGTGGTAGATGCACTCTCAATAAAGGATGAAGATGTTGAGGCCCTTCTCTGTGCTATCTCGATCATACAACTTGATTGGATGATAGAAGCAAGGGATGAATGGAAGAATGAAGAAAAAGTGTGGAATCTCATTCAAAGGTTGCAGTAGGATTCCAATGCATCAAATACATTTACATGGAAAAATGATTCACTATGGTTCAAAGATCGCTTATATTTATGTAATAACTCCCAACTCAAACAAAAGGTACTATTGGAATTGCACACCTCTCTAGTAGGAGGGAACTCATAATTTTTGAAAACCTACCATAGAGTCAAGAAGGATTTTTTTGGGGATGCCCTTAAAACTGATGTTCAAAGGTTTGTGGCAGAATGTTTGGTTTTCCAACAAAATAAGGTGGAAACAATTAAGACCCCAGGTCTTTTACAACCATTAGCCATCCCAAGTCAGCGCTGGGAGGAGTTTTCCATGGATTTCATCACAGGGTTACTGAAGTCTGAAGGAAAGAGTGTCATCATGGTGATTGTTGATAGACTGATCAAGTACGCACACTTTTGTGCGCTCTCTCATCCCTTTAAATCTAGTACAGTTGCAACCACATTCATGGAGACAGTTCAAAATCTACATGGTAGCCCAAAGATTATTGTAAGTGATAGAAATCCCATCTTCACTAGACATTTTTGGACAGAATTATTTCTTGTTTGGGTACTCAATTGGCTCATAGCTCATCCTATCATCCTCAATCTTATGGACAAACTGAGATAGTGAACAAATGTCTGCAAGGACACCTTCGTTGCTTTGTCTCTAATAAACAAGCACAATGGTTCAAATGGTTACCCTTGGCAGAATGGTGGTATAACACTTCTTTTCATACTGCAACAAAAATGACACCATTTATGGAACTCTATGGATACCACCCTCCTTCCATCACTTATTCTCTAAAAGAAAAATCTAAGGTTCAAGAAGTGGAAGATCACATCGAGCATTAACAACAAGTTCTCCAAATCTTAAAGGACAACCTGACCATGGCACCGAATCACATGAAACAACAAGCATATCATCATCGTAGTGAAATAAGTTTTGAAGTAGGGGATTGGGTGTTTTTAAGACTACAACCATACAAACAGATGTCCCTCAAGCAAGCCAAGAAGGATAATATCACCAAAGTACTATGGCCCTTATAAGGTGTTGCAAAAGATTGGTACTATGGCATACAAATTGGAGTTGCTTGCATCTTCACGAGTACACCAAGTTTTCCATGTTTCATGCTTAAAGAAGGTTATAGGAAAAAAGATCCAAGTTCAAACTATATTGCCAAAACTTGACAAGGAAGGAAAAATCATATTGGATACTGAAGCCATCACTGAGACAAGAATTTGCCAGTTGAGGAATAGATCCATTTCAGAGTATCTCATTAAATGGAGGAAACTACCGGCTGAAGATTCCACTTGGGAAGATGAGTCTTTTATACAGAAGCATCCAAAGTTACTCAAGCGTTGCAGACAACACTTGTCTCAAGTGGAGGGGCATGTTAAGCCATAATATTGGCTCATTACCCCTTAATTGGGGCATATTACATTACTAATGTTATTTTATTTATGTCAGCTTTATTCCATTAGTTGTAATTATACCTCCTAGTCTCCTATATATACCAAGGAGACATTTTCATTTGGAATCATCTTGTACTTGAACACTTATGTGGGGTAAAAGGAGGTTTCCCCCTCGAAGAGGCTTATTATCTGAAATTCTCTCTTTTTCAAGGCATTGAGTACTTATTCTGAGGTTTTTATATGCTATATTGATATTTGGTTCTTAACAGAGACTGAACCCACATCATCCATAGAAAAATCCAAGTATCTGAATCGAATGGATGAAGCGTTTGGAGCTATTTGCAGTCTCATTTATCCTGAACTCCTCTTTCACATATCCTCCTGTAAAACCCTCAATGAAGCCAGGACCACCATGGAATGGATTTTTGGAAAACAAGATGAGATGAGGGGACACATGCGCGAGGTGGAATTGCTCACATTGGATCCAGAAAACTTCGACAATCTCCAAGATTTCTTTACCAAATATAAGGATTTGCTATCGCAACTCAAGGCTTGCGGGGTTGATAAATCTAAATAGGAGAAACAAATGGTTCTCGCCATTCTCTCCAAACTTGGTCTAGAATACACAATGTTTCTATCCACATTTCATTCAGTTAGGAACACCTCTGGAGCCACCTGGAAGATGCCCTCTCTTGAGGTCTTTATTGAATCTCTAACACAAGACAAGAACAAGCTTATCAACATGGGAAAAATCAAAGGCCCAAAGGCGCATGCACTTACTGTGCATGATGGTAGCAGTCATCAAAATCATAAATCTAAATACAAAGACAAAAGGAAATCACATGAAAATAAAAAGAAGGAAGGGTACTCAAAACCCTTCAATGATGGCTCCGGATACAAAGGTGGAAAGGGAAGAAAAGAGGAGAAATGCACTTACTGGCATAAAGGATTACATCCAAAATCTGCATGTATGAATAAATAGATAGATCAAATGGCCCAAATATTTTATCAAAACAACCTTGGGGATCACATCCCCAAGGGTGCCGAGAAGAAGAATCCAGAGGATCAAAATCCCACGAAAGACAATTCTATCCATGCTTTGATTTCCATCAACTCCTTTCCCAATGTTTGGATCGTAGATTCAGGTGCATCACACCACTCAGTAGCCACAAAAGAAGTCTATTCTTCATTGGATGCATGCAAAGGTCATTCTATTCTGATGAGGGACAACTCTCCAATCGAGGTCACCGACAAATGAAGAATTGAACTCACAAATGAAAGCTTCGAGAATGTACTACATGTTCCCAAATTCTCTGTCAATATTCTTTCCGTGTATCAGATGGAAAACTACGACACCATAAAGAGATTCATAGTCACACCTGATGAAGTGGATATCCATGACATGCAAACCAAATACAAGGTTTCTATTGGTGAGGTAAATCATCAATCCAGACTCTACACATTTTCTGAATTTATTGAACCAAATTTTGCATTACTGCTTACCCATGTTGATGAAAGTAGTAGGATATGGCACAGAAGGTCCAGAAATTTAAATTTCAGATATATGCAACAGCTTAGCAAGAAGGGAATGGTTGATGGTCTACCTGACATCCAGATATATGAAACAACTTAGCAAGAAGGGAAGGAATTTGTGAGGGATGTGTTCTTGAAAAACACCCTCAAGAGAAATTTGACAAAGGAAAGAATCAAAAGGCTTCTTCCCCTTTAGATCTGATCCATAGTGACCTCATGGTCCCTTTTTCGCATCCATCAATCAATAAAGCAAGGTATGTGCTCATTTTTGTTGATGATTTCTCATGCTTCACATGGATTTTCTTTCTTAGGAAAAAATCAGAGGTCTTTCAACACCTCAAATATTTCAAAGCCCTTGTTGAAACACAGTCCAGAAAGAAGATAAAAGTCCTCCAAACAGATAACAAGGGAGAGTATGTCAACCATGAGATACACAATCTTTGTCATGAGGCTGAGATTCAGTTGAAGCACACAGTTTCTTATACTTCACAACAAAATAGAGTTGTTGAGTGGAAAAATAGATCTCTAAAAGAGATGACATCTTGCATGCTACATGGAAAATTACTTCCACAAATATTATGGGATGAAGCACTTAATTGTGTAACCTAGATCCAAAAAATATTTCCCCATAGATTTTTCAAGGATAAGACCCCCTACAGGGCTTGGAGAGACCTCAAACTAGAAGTGACCCACTTCCATATTTTTAGTTCACATGCATGGGCCAGGATTCCCTCTGAGAAGAGGAAGGTACTTGATCCACATAGAAGAGAGTGTATATTTGTTGGATACCCCGAAAGTGTGAAGGGATATAGACTCATTGATATTTCCTCATACCGACTCATCATTGAACATAGTTTCCAATTCGAGGAAAGTGTCTCACATGTACCTGAACAACTGCATGCATACACTTTTGTTCTTCCACCTGTCAGAGATGATGAGCATGCACATGCCGACTCTTATTCAGATGAGAGTTACGATTAATAGGATTCATATGATATAGATATCGATTCAGTACATTCATATGTAGAGTCAATTCATATAGATGAAAATGCAGAGTCAGAGCCGAGGCCCAAGTGGGCCAAAACTACACTTCAGGATGAAGGAGAACTTGTTGGGGATCCAGTTGATACTAGGAGGACTCAATCTGATTTCGAGGAGCCTCCTCTTGTACTCATTTCCACTGAATCGATGCCAAATAGGAATATTTTATTAGTTTAGTATTTAGATCCACAATCCTATGGAGAGGCTACTAGAAATCCATTTCGAGAATCCACCATGCAGGAGGAGTATAACTCCCTCCTCGAGAACCAGACTTGGGATATGGTTCCCCTTTCTGTAGGAAGGAAACTTTTCAGATGCATATGGGTCTACATGACCAAGAGCGTAACCAATGGATAAGTTAGAAGATACAAAGCCATGCTAGTTTCCAAAGGCTTTCAGTAGGTTCATGGTATTGACTATGATGATACCTTCTCTCCAGTAGCGAAGATGGATTCCATATGTTTGGCACTTGCCATTGCAGCAACCAAATGATGGTAAGTCCATTAGATGGACATCATGAATGCATTTATTCATGAAGATATCTCTGAGGAGATCTATATGAATCATCCCCAGGGATTTATGCAGGATTTATCTTTGGTATTTTGACTGAAGAAGTCTCTTTATGGCCTCAAGAAGGTCACGAGGGCATGGTATGCCAAGATGGACTCCTACCTCTTGTCATAGATCTTTGTACATTGTAAGTTAGACTGCAATGTTTACATGCTCAGGAAGGTTGATTCACTTCTACTCCTAGTTCTGTATGTTGATTATTTGTTGATCACTGATTGCTCGACTTCAAGGATTGTTGCAGTCGAGAGGATTTTGCATGACAAATTCTTGATGACGAACATGGGTCCACTACATTTCTTCCTTGGAATTGAGATCATCCAGGATGTATCAAGAATCAAACGGTCTTAGGCCAAGTATGCACAAGATCTCCTTGAGATATTTCACATGACAGATTGCAAGTCCTCCCTGACTCCTTTCCTATCAGGAGTTAGAATTGAGGATGGCGGGGACACTCCACTAGTTGGCAACACACTGTACAGAGAGCTAGTGGGAATCTTGTTGTATCTCACACACTCTAGACTAGACCTCTCCTATGTAGTTGGAGCAATTTCCAGGTTCATGCAGGATCCACATGAGCTACAATGGAAGGATGCAAAGTGTATCCTTAGATACATATAGGGCACCATCACCTTTGGGATTCACTATGCAACAAACTCTACATTGGACCTCATTGGGTTCACTAATTCTAACTGGGCTGACGATAGCATTGATCACAAGTCCACATATGGTTACTCACTTAGTCTTGGTTCTGGGTCTATCTGTTGGTCGAGAAAGAAGGATGATGTTATTTATATATCTTCAACTGAGGGAGAGTATAGAGGGGTAGTTAACATAACCATTCAGGCTATGTGGCTACAAAAGTTTCTCACTGAGTTGGGAAATCAGTTTCATTGGTCGATCGTCATTTGGTGTGACAACCAGAGCACTCTGAAGTTCTGCAGAGATCTAGTTCAGAGGTAGTGAACAAATCATATCAAGATCCACATGCACTACATCCGGGACTTAGTACATGAGGGGATCATTGATCTACAGTTCTATCCTTCAACATAACATACTATAGAAATATTCACCAAGACCTTCATTGAGAAAAAGTTCCATTCTCTGTGCAATCATCTTGGAGTGAAGGACATGGTTTCCTAGCAACTG
>ML781666.1:328639-345026 GCA_009831015.1 Picea engelmannii
ATTGTATATTTTGTATTTGGGTACCTAACATGACCTCGTTTTTTAGACCCATTCTTTATTTTCACCATAGTGATGTTCAGGGGGGATGTTGGAGATACTTCACACAGACCTAGGATTTATTTTTCCTAAGGTTTTCCCTATGTTTATTAGTCATTATTCAGTCTTCTATAGTATAGGGAGAATATTCCTCTAGGAGAATATTCTCTTCAATTCACACTTCAATTTGATCAGTTGAGTGGAGTCTAGATTCCACATTGGGATCATCACCAGCTAATGCGTGTTTTCCTTGGGATTATCACCATACTAGCACATTACTCATGATTCCCTGATCTCCTCCTCACTTCACTCTATTTCAGTCAGTTAACTGAAGACTGAGAGACTAGTTAACTCAGACTAGGTGGCAGTTCACTTTCGTAACTTCCTGAGAGACTAGACTAGGTGGTAATTTACTCCCATAACTACTGGTGTGTGTCCATATCACTCTATACCACCACTATGGCGCATTGGATTCTCCTCTAGTGCTCATTAGTTGAGTTATACAAAGTATATAAAGTGTAAATTATCATTCATTCATTTGGTTAATGAGAATTCTTCCATTATTTCTCTCTTGTTTCTCTTTTCTCATATTTTCTTTGCTAATTGTGTATGTCATTTTCTAGCTAGATTTTTTCTATGCAGGTTCAACACATTTACAAATTTATACTGATTTTGGTTTTGATTCTATGACACAATTATCTTCTTTCATATAAAATAGTTATGATGTTTCAATTTTCTTTAGATATTTAGATTTGTTTTCTAGTTCTTTCTTATCATTTTATTTATTATTTATATATTATTATTGGTTATCAATATTAATATCATTATCACTATTAATAGAAATATCAATGAAAATGAAATAGATGGGTAATGAATGTGGCTCGGATAGGCATTTATAGTGTAGGGTTTTTGTAGGTGGGTTCTATGGTGGAGGTGAGGAGATTACAATGGAGGTGAGGGGGACTGGAGGTAATTTTTTCTTGTATGAATTTTGATCCATGAAGAAGAAGTCCTAGATTATTTAGAGTACCCATTGGAAGGACAACAAATTTGGTCCTATCTAGCAATCTACCCATCAAATGACACATTGGTGCCATGGAGGTTTGCAAGTTTTGGTTCAAGGTTGATGGAAGACGAATTTTTTTCCATCTTTGGTGAGATAGTACATGCTCTATTAGTATGTCGTATAGGGGAGGGTGTCCTATAAATGAAGGCTTCAATTGATCTAGAAGGTGAATCTCTCAAAACCCTTAAAAGTTGGCACACTTATCCTATAGAGAATATTGAATGGGAAAAACTAGGTGATCCTCAAGCTTTCATCCTTAGTATTAGTGATTTAAATGATCAAAGTCGACTATATGATTTCTCTGTAGAATATTTTACTCTAGAAAAGACATGCATATATATCAAAGTTCCTAATTATGGTTTGGTTCAAAGGCTTGACAAGATACCTGATTTTGATTTCATCGAAAAAATATTGGAGCTCCATCACATGAGTGGTACTCTTACCCAAGATATAGGAAAGTTAGTTTCACATGATGCAGAGGGAAGGAGGAAATACAAATGATGTTGTCGTGTTAAAAAAATTCAGAAACCTATCAACTTTGCTCTTGGTGAGAAGACTAAATTGAACGTGATTTGAGAAATGCAGATTGGGCCCTAGTTGGATGATTTCCAGGAAGAAAATGAGTTCTAAAACTTTGAAAGCATGGACATAATCCATTTTTGATCCCATAACTAGTTATACCCCTCAAGCCCTAATTTTGGTAAGGGGTTGGATAATATGGATCTTTCGATCTATAGGTGAGTTTGAAGATATTCTACATAGAAGGTGGATATATTGAGCTCAACCTCTTTTCYTCCAAATGTGACATGTAYATTTTGATGCYAGGTAAACACATTTTGATATTATCCCAACCTAGGTAAGGATTTTGAGTCTCTATCTAATCTTGTGTTCTAAATGAGTATTTGAAGAAAGTGGGAATTCCCTTGGCATTTTTTATGAGGTCGATTTGTCATACACATACTCAAGCTACCTGGGTATAGTACACATTCTAGTTGGTCTATATCTTAGCAAAGGGATAGAAAATATGTAACTTACCTAGACACCCACAATCTAGGCACGCTACCTCAAAAAATCACTTCAAAAATCTAAAATTATGATAACAATTATTTTCTTAAAGAAGCATGAAAGATTCACATGCATAAAACAAGATTCATGCTACAACATAAAATAAAGGACCAATGTTCCATGCAAAACAATAACCAACAAGCATGCAAATGAAATTACATCTCATAGATATATAGACGTAGAAAAATATACATTATACATAAAACACATAGATCACTTATCTTTTCAAGTAAGCATTCACTAACTGGCTGCAGACCAAGGATGTTCCTCCCAACCATAGAAACCGTTGTTCTGATTTTCAACAAAAAGTCACCCTCGAGCCAAGGCTATGAATCAACAAGGATGGGGGCCTAGGCCAAATCTAAAACACACAATAGTTAGCTAATTAGATCTCAAGTTTCCCAATTCCACAACAATCCTAATTTCCATCTCTCTTTCCCCTTCATCCCGCACAACCCAAAGAAATGAACCCCTTTCTCTTCCATGTAGTCGCTCAGACTATTCCATTTCTCTCTAGGGCTCCAGTGCTACTGGTTAATAAATATCCATGTTGGAAACTCCAAGGATTCTCATTCGTGGACAGTTCTTTCTGAACTACCATCAATCTCATGCACACATGAATCCATTCCTTCCTGAAATGATCAATAATTTATTACAACCATCTAGTAATGGATCTCCTCTAGCCATTTGTTTCCATGCTCAGACCAAGAGAAAATGAATTAGAAAGAATGAGGAACCTAGAATGAAAGAGTGAGAAGAGTGTAAGAGTGAATGGAGAATAGTAAGTGAATCCCCAAACAACCCAAATAGATTTTTATATATTTACTTGAAATCAAGAACTCCATGGCCTCCCCAAGAAGCTCATGTAACCACTTTTCTCCATCAAATCAATTATGGGTAAATAAAATATAATAAAATACTTATCCCCTTAAGCCCCCTCTCTCATGGAATCATATCCCCCTATGTCTTTTGTTCTCGTCTGTCTTGCAACTAGTGATGTATTTTATTAAAACATATAGATGTATTACATTTTCTAGGCACTTCGACCCCTCTTCAAATTTACCGGCTCACCAGCCTAAGTCACAATTACATAATACATTCTAGTTCGTAGGTATTAAAACCGGGGTGTTACATCCCCCTCCCATTATTTTGGCATTGTCCTCAGTGCACAACACCATAGTAATGTTATTACAATTCTAGGCACTCTAGCCTTTACTCTTCACAGGAAGCCCATCCAACCCTTATATACATAGGAACTCCATCTTAGAAAGAAACATGTATACATAGGCACGTTGGCCTAAAACATGCACACATATTTTACAATTTACATTTTCTGGCAGTAGTTCCAACCAACAAGTTGTCATTCCCCATTAACCATGCACAACCCAAAGAAATGAACCCCTTTCTCTTCCATGCAGTCCCTCATGTTGTTCCATTTCTCTCCAGGGATCTAGTGCACTCATCCAAGAATACTTCAGAGTTGCGGCTTCAAGAACTCCAGCTGCAACAAGTCCACTTGAATTTTTTCATTCTATGCCTTCATCATTGAGTTCAAATTCCTTCTAGTGCTATTTTTCATGATCTTCCATCTTCCATAGCCAACATCTCATCTATATTACAAACATACAATCATGATGATATATCATTATAACAATGGTTAATCATAAATGTCAAATATATTTTATATAGGAAAACAATTTTTTCTCAGCATGAGCTTCCTGCTCATAATTCATTTGTCTCTTGCAGTTGCAACATCACCCAATACCATTATTCCTACAATTTTCACAACCTTCAATCAACCAAACCAATTGTTAGCATATCATAACAATTTTTTTAATTTCTCAAATTTGTTTATATAGAGGAAATATAATTTCGTCAGCATGAGCATTTTTCTCATAATTCTTGGCTCTATAGATGTAGATATCAATATTTCTTATGGGATTGCATCCCTATCACATCCAAGACCATTATTGATGCAATTTCCTCAATTTACATGTAACCAAACAGATTGTTAGTAATTTTTAAATTCCAATTTCCAAAATTGTTTTATATAGAAAAATAAAGTTTCCAGACATGAGCTTCAACTCATAATGTTTGGCTCCTACAACAATAGAAATTGGTCTTATTTATGGGCGTACATTTCTTCCATATACAAGACCATTCTTGTTGCAATTTCCTCCATTTACAATCAACCAAACATATTGTTAGCATAGAATAATAAATATACATTTTCATGGCAACAATTACAAAGTTTCACAAAGTGATTTCAAAATTGATTGCATCAACAATTCAATCACTTCCATTAATCCAACTATAATTGGAATGAACCCATCATTCTCTACACATGTATTATCTACCATTTTTTTTCTGTATTCTAGCCATCAATATTTTTATTATTATGTTCCCTCGACAAATATTTTCTGTAATTCATCATTATGCAACTACTTTAACCTGTAACTTTCAGGTTGCAATATCTAACAACTCTTGAAGTGTTTCTCAACTTCACAAGTTAGAAATACTCACATCATTTAAGTTGTTAGCATAATCATTTCTATGCCATATATTATATGTATGCATTCACCAAAATGCATTTAATAATTCATTTAATACCACTTGTAACATTTTCAATAGGTCTAAAAAGAAATCTCAGAATTGTAACAAACAACAATTCAATCACCTTCAACTAGTATTCATATTAAATATAATGCATCTATCCATCATTATATATTTTCATCACCACATGCTTTTCATAATGTAAGAAATAATTACCATTAAAATAAAGAAATCAAGGTGTCAATACGCATGGCCAAATCTACACAATGCATCCTTGCATTGACTGCATAATACCACATAATTATGTCATGCATTCCACCATGGTGATATGGAAGGTTAGACCAATGCCTCAACACATCATCCGAACTCTTCCCAATACTGCCTGACTAGTTGGATACCCTCATCCTCAACCCATACAAAACATAAGGAAACATAGATCTTAAATGCTCTTTAGTGTCTGCAAAGAAGTTGCAGTCCAAACATCAACTATATAGGGGAATCCTTTGAGCACTCACATAACACTATATCCCTTCCATAACCAACCATTTCATAGTCTCACACATGACTAGCTCTATGGGTATTCATTGTTATAACAAGATTATGTCTCCTGACTTCACCTGGTTATGATACCACAACCAATCATAACACAATATGCAACTTAACATTTTATCTAAATGCATTCTAGCATCAACAACATTTACATTCTCTAGGCCTTCGGCCATTACACATCAATTTGAATCTTAAAAATTTAGGTAAGGGAAATTCTTACCTCAATTCCCTTCAACATCTATGCATCAAAAGAAACTAAATGCATACCCACATGTTTGCTATCAACCTGCTTGATGCTACTTGATCAACTGGTATTTGTAGAAGCTCACATGTTTCCTCCTCCATCACCATTCCTGCCACCCTCATAGATCTTCACATAGATGGAAGTCATAAACAACAACAACATCCACATCTTTAACCATGCTATATCATTATTTTTTTTTGAACACATAATCCATCATTACTCATGCTCAATTTCCATAACATCATGATTGCATAACAACAGACTATTCTAAGTCCACAAGCATGCCATATGCATATCTAATCATGTACATATGCACAAATGCACAACCATATGCACCAATCATTCATTGTTATCATGCCTACTAATGATTTTAACTTCATTGTATGCATCATGCACTCTAGTACATTTCTGTTTCAGTTCACTTATTATTTATTTATTTATGTTGTAACTAGTTGTCCTTGAATTTCTTCAAATCTTTGTCGCCTTGTGTGCTCCCACTCTGCTCCTATGAACAATTGTTCATGGTATGAAAAATTTCCAGTTACATTCCACTTGGCCATTGTGCAATCCAATCGAGGTGTTCTATTTGCAACAACTTCTCTTAGGAAACCATATCCAAAATTTTCCTTTATGAAACATTCCATAACCTTGGAATGAAGTAGCTTAGAGCATTCCATCACTCTACTATCACAACATTCTTGAACCAAATAAAATTACTCCTAGTTTTCCATTATATTACTTCATTAACATTTCTCGGTGAAACCATACCTTTCACACTTAATACCATTCCCAATGGAAGTCTATTTTCATTCAGTGGCACTTTTCAAGTGAAAGAGCATTCATTATTCTATGTCTAATTTCTTTGCATTGATATCCTTCTTCCATTGTGAACTCTGATATCAGAAGTGGCTTTCTTTCTTTAAGTAATTTTAGAAAAGTAGCTAACTCATATATACCAAATCCTTCCCATGAACTCCTGTGCTTGTCACATGGAGATGATTCAAACATCACCTCTTAAACTGCTTGTTCTCTTTCACATCAATCTTTGCAGCTATGTACACCTCTTTACCTTCGATGCTATGGAGACTTAATTTTCCTTTCTATTCTCATTAATGACATTATTGTCCTGTTGGATTCATGTTCTATGTGATAATTTTTCTTTCTTTTCTTGTAATGCATTTCAATTCTGTAGCAGTTGAATACTAATTCTTTAGTTTCACTCTTCTTTAGTTCTTTATCCACTTTTCATTACTTGCAATGTAGCTCTTTATTGCCTCAACCAACCTCTACAAGATCTGTCATGCTTCCATGAATCTAATATTCAATTCTAGACTTGAAATTATCTGGTTATACTTCTAATTCTGGAAAATGTACAAGCAATCATTTTTGTTAGAAATATGCACATCATAAAAAAAATTCAATTAATGCTACAGGGGCGTTTTATGCTCAATTTATGAAAATTTATATCACAAATTTACAAATTATAATAGTTCCAAGTTATTCTCCTATAAATTATATTTCGAATGACTATCCTCTTTCCCCGATCAGATTTCTGAGCTGAATGTTATGGCTTCCTGAAAAAGCCACTTTCATCATTTTTGTGCATTTTCTCTACTGGTGCAATTTTATTGAAGTGACAACTTCTGTCAATTGCATACAAAAGTATGTAAGGAATTAGAGAATTTTTTATATTAGACATAAATAATAAAAATAACATGGAATCCATTAAAACTCTTATAATTTCAATCCGATGTTCCAGTAAAAAACTACCACAATTTGGAATCTGGAACTTTGTCCTTTTTCACTCCTTTTTCGAGACTTAGTAGCTTTAACAGAATTGACTATCTCTCAATATGTGCACTTCTGGAAAGATTTCACTAAAAAAAAATTGTTTGTCCTGGTCATTATTTAAAATGTCAAGAAAATAAAATTTTCCAATTTTTTCATCTAAGGCCGCTTTTGCTGCTCTGGAAATCTCAAAAATCCCCCAAAAGTGGTCCGAAATAGTGGATTTTGGCCTATTTCAACATCCCCATTCCATTCCCCTTAGGATTTATTCAGTTCCATAGTGGGTTATTTTTGTTTCTTCTTTCTAGACTCTCCACAAGAGTTTCAACCTAATCTGGACCTCTACGAGTGGTCTGGACAAAGATCTTTAAAAACAACTATTTTACAATTTCTGACAAATCTAAGAAGAAATGGACAATGACCCTCTCTAACACTTTTGTTGATCCTGTCTCGACAGACAAAAAACATAAGTTTCATCCAAATAATACCTAATATTCTCTAGTTATGGCCAAAATAAGAAAATAGCTCCATGTTTTGTTTTTTGAAATTGTGGAGTAGTTTTTCCTAACTGAGATCTGCATTGTTGATCTCAAGTCAGAAGAATTCTGGACCATTGATATGCTCTCTATCATCGATCAACGATTGAGGATAATTGATTTCCTTTACAAACCAAACCTTCCCATCAAGCTCCCGACGCCCGATCATCGACCATCGACCATCGACCGTTCTTCTTCGCAAACCAAAAGTCACCCACGAATCTCGTTAATGCCAGATCATCAACCATCAACCATCGATCATTTCTCCTAAAAAACCAAGACTATTTACAAATATCATCTAATCCTAACCATCGATGATATTCCATCTCTGTTGATGTGGCATGACACATTATCACCCTCATTTCCCTCATCGACCATCGACAGTCTCTCTTGGAAGAATCTAAACTTCACACTAAATCTTCCAATCCTCGATCCATCAATGATCTTAGATGTCTGCTGGCCTAACTGCAACAACACTTCGCAAAAATTGTTGATTCTCGACCATCGACCATTGGTGATTTTTGTTGGTGAACTTCTGCAGTTCACCAAAACTTTTTGATCCCCGACCATCGGTTGTCGACGATTTCTGTTGGCGAACTTCAATACTTCGCCAAACCCGTCGATCCCTAACCATCGATTGTCGGTGATCGAAAATGTCTCTTGGAAAAATTCAACACTTTGCCAAAACTTGTCGATCCTCGACCATCGACCATGGGTGATTTCAAATGTCAATTCATTGAAGTTTTACACTTCACTAAACTTGTCGATTCCCGACCATTGACCATCGACGATCTTTGTTGGCGAACTTAAACACTTAGAAATTTTGGAAAAATACCTCAATGAATCTGGACCATCGCTCTACCTCGTTTTCAAACCACCGAAAGGAATCTCATCTTTCAATATGCTAACTTTGTAAAACTTTAAAAACATTATGATTTTTAAACTTTTTCAAGAATGGATCGAGGTCGTTGATTCTTTGAACTTTTACTCGCACTACAATGACCATTAAAATACAATTTTTTTCAACCTTCCAAGTTGAATTCATCTTTACAACTCTACATATCGAATCAATTAAACTGCTCAAAAAATATTGACTCATTTCAACTTGGGTCTTCTTCACAAATTTGAGGATTTTCTCTCTAATATTTCTGTTTTTCCCCAAACTTGTACATAACAAAAATCTGTGACAACAAATTTTCCTGTTTCGCACTTGTTTCAACCCATACTAGTCTGATGTTTCAACCAAAATCTCTGATATCAATCTGTAACGTACCCATCCACCCACAGGCTTGGCACGCTACCTCAAAAACTCACTTCAAAATTGATCTCGAATTCTGATAACAATTATTTTAATAAAGAAGCATGAAAGACTCACATGCAGAAAACAAGATTCATGATACAACATAAAATAAATGAACAATGTTCCATGCACATCAATAACCAACAAGAATGCACACGAAATTACATCTCCTATATAAATATACACAACAAAATATACATTATACATAAAACACAGATATCACTTATATTTTCAAGTAAACATTCACCAATTGGCTGAGACCAAGGACGCTCCTCCCAACCATAGACACTATTGTTCCAATTTTCAACAGTAGGTCACCCCATATCCAAGGCTATGAATCCACAAGGATGGTGGCCTAGGTCAAATATAAAACACACAACATTTGGATAATTAGCTCTCAAGTTTCCCAACTCCACAAAAATCCTAATTTCCAGCTCTCTTTCCCTTTCAACCTACAAAACCCAAAAAATGAAACCCTTTAAGTGCCATGCAATCCCTTGGGCTGTTCCATTTGTCTTCAGGGATCCAGTGATTTTGGTCAGGAAATCTCCCTGTTGGAAAATCCAAGGATTCTCATTTGTGGACAGTTCTTTCCGAAATTCCATCAATCACATGCACATAGACATCCATTCCTTCCTGGAATGATCAATAATTTATTACAACCATCTAGCAATGGCTCTCCACCTCCAGCCATTAGTTTCCATGCTCAGACCAAGAGATCACAAATTAGAAAGAATGAGAAACCTAGAATAAAAAAGTGAGAAGAGTGTAAGAGTGAATGGAGAAGAGCAAGTGAACCCCCAAACGTACCAAAGAGTTGTTTATATATTTACTTGAAATCAAGAACCCCATGGCCTCCCCAAGAAGCTCATGTCACTAATACATATCGGCATATTATTCCACAAATTTTTTCCATGTTTCCATTATTTTCATGTTTTTATTTATTTTAAATTGGGCGGGTTTTCATCGCTATTGCCACAAAAGTTCGCCGCTATAGTGACAAGTATGTGTTTTTTAAATTAGGAGGGATTTTCGTCGCTATAGCTACAAGTATTGCCTACCTCAAAAAGCACCTACTAACACATGTGTCTTGCAACGACTAGTTGAATTTTTGCGGGTCAACTCATGCATTTTCATCGCTATATCGACGATAATCGATCTATATATACTTGACTTTAAGAGACTTTACGACACATTTGCTATAGTTGCGACATTGTTTGTGGCTTTTGTTTGAGATGTTTATTTTTTTCATCACCCAACGGTTGAACAAATCCAATTCTCTATCTAAATAGCTCGGATTTTGAACTTGCAAGGTTAATATGTTTATTTATTTATTTATTTACATATACTCATTTAACTTGTAAATTTTTGTTCAAATGAAATTTCATGTAGCTTGTTTTTCCCTTGATAATATATGATATGTGCATTACCATATTTCAAAATTTTATGTCATTGGTTTTTGGATCTAGTTAGTATATTCTATGGAAATTCATGTGAAATATCAAGAAAATATTTTCCAAAGAAGTATTTTAAGAAGAGGGAAAATTAGTCCATCAATAAGACAATTCAAACATTAAAAATGGATGTCATTATCAATCTAGATCAATTTGAGACTACAATTCCTTATGTAAATTTAATCCTTATTACAAAACCACCAACTCATAACAACTTTACCGATTGGACTAATGTTTAAAATAGAAAGTGGAAAAAAAATCCTTTTAGGTCTAATCCTATCCCTTAGCGACCTTGTTAGCTCTCTAACTTTTTTGTTTCTATGATGTTGTGCCTATATATATATATATATTAATTTCATATTTTTAGTCTAGTATTAGGTTAGGTTAGCCATATAACATTGTATTCTTATGTGATGTTGTTTCTCTCAATTTCTTATAATCACACACAATTCTAGATGTAGTGATTAACTCTAGTTTGTAGTTGATGTAACTTTTTTATACACTTTTAATGAGTAGCTAAAATATAAAAATTTCATGATGAAATCTACAATAACATGATGAAATATACTAGTCAGACAATGAAAAATGAGAACATGCCAAAGTGTCTTAGAAAATAAAATTGTGACCACTATAAGTAGCATAAAATTGTGACCATTGTATGTAGCTGCAAATCAACACATCATAATTTAAACCAACCAAACCCAATTGTGGATGACAAGTGGATGGCATTCGTTTTTTAGTGGTGAATTTCAAAGATTGATATTTTCTCTACAAAACAACATAGAGGCTAGTGTATGGTATCGAGTGATTCAAGTTTGAGAAATTTTGACCACTTTGGTTAAATGGTGTGTAATTATTTTCCATGGTGATTCAGTACACACTACTCTAAAGTACAAATTGAAGCATATCGATCTTAATAGTTAATCGATAATAAAAAAAAAGCATGTCAAAATGTCTTAGAAAAAATAATTGTGAGAATTGTAGGTCACTATAAATAAACATATCATAATCGAAAGGAGTAGCTAAAATATCATGAAGGAGTAGCTAAAATAAAAAAAATTGACAACTTACTGTTTGGTATGGTGTAGGTAAGATAATTACTTGTCAGTACAAGGATTTGTCACTATGAACGAAAATGACAAGAAGCTTGCTTAGTTTAGAGCAGCATTAGGGGCGAGGGGCGTAGAAAATGTTATTTCCCTTGCTATGATTGCAGGGGCTTGCAAAGAAGAAGACTTTTAATAAAAAAAATTGAAAGACATTATAGGGAGAAGGGGCACACTGAAGGGCGTTATGAATATCATCCCTTGGTAAGAGGATTCAATATTGAATGTATTATCTGTAATAGTCATCATGTCATGAATTTTAGTAATATTTCTTATCGTTTTATTTATATTTTCTACACACTAATTTTTCTACATTGTTTTTAAATATATAGACGATGCCCCCAAAATGTCGATCTCCAGAGAGTTATTTGCCAAGTACTAGCAAAAATACTCCTTTATAGGGTGATGAACTTTGAGATCATAATATTGAAGCTATTGATCAAGTTATTAATGATGATATGGATGGAGATAACATTAGTGATACAAATAAGGAAGATAAGATACATAGATTGATCCAAGACACATTTTCTCTAATGGATGAGGACAACTAGGATGATAGTCATGATGTTGATCCTCTACTTGAGAAGTCACGTCAACCTATTTATGAAGGCTCAACAACAATTCTTCTATCTTCTATATTGTTGTTGGTTAACTTGAAGGTTTTGAATGGTTTATCAAACACATGCGTCACACAGATACTAAGGTATTTAATGTGTTAATGATTTATGCCTACATGTTCACAAATACTTAAAAGGTTCAATTTTCTCCTATATTTCTATTGTTTTCTAATTTGTAAAGTATGGATGCGATATTGATGATTAATATCGTTTACATTGACTTATTGTTTTGAATTTTGTATATTGTTAGGTGAATTTCTATTACCGACGACAAATATTTTTCCACGCACATATCGAGAAATATCTGTGATTATGAAAGGAATTGGAATGGAGTATCAAGCTATTAATGCATATCCTAATGATCACATCATATACTATGGACAATACACATTAGAAAATGAATTCCCACAATGTCAAATAAGTAGATACCAAACCGATAAAGCGTCAAAGAAGGTGCCTCGCAAAGTTCTTCGTTATATTCTGATAATTCCACGTTTCCAGCGATTGTTCGGGTGCCAAAGTATAACACAGTTTATGGATTTCCATGCAAAGAACATAATTCAAGACGATGTTCTTTGAATGCCTACAGATAGTTCTGCATTGAAGTACATCAAAGAAAAGTGGCCAATTTTTAAAGAAGAACCTTGTAATGTTAGACTTTTGTTGGCCGCTGATTGTGTCAATCCATTTGGAGAGCTTCGTTCTACATACTCAGTGTGGCCTGTTTTTGTTATAAACAATAACCTTCCTCCTTGGATGTTGATCAAGAGAGAGTACACAATGTTGGAAATGATTGTTCGAGGTATTTAATTACCTTTTATTTTCTTTAAAGTATGAAAAAATATTTCATTTCTTTGTTTCGTGCATGGTAATTATGTCTTTTATATATAACGACATCTAGATAAGTATAATTAATCATGTAGTATGTTGAACCAATTAGTTAAGTACTGGGTTAAAGATATGAACGTATATATTGAGCCTCTTATCGATGATTTGTTGAAGTTATGGGCTAGCATCACTATCTATGACATCTCTAGACCAATAGGGCAAAAGCGATTTCAATTCCATGGAATACTATCATGGACAATTCATGATGCTCCCGAGTTAACAAATTTTTGTGGTATATTGTTACTTTCTTTTGTGATCTAATATATATATATATATATATATATATATATATATATATATATTGAAAATATCATGCATTATTTTAAATTGTAACTCTAATTCGCTACATTAATTCATATATCTTGTAGGTCTTCAAACAAAGGGTAAATTTCCATGCCCGGTTTGTGGTCCCAGGATAAAATCTTGTCGTTCAAGGAGTTTAGAGAAGGAAGTGTTTGATGAGTATAGGCACTTTGTGCCTAATAACCATAGTTATCGAATTACAGACAAAGAAAAATTCAATGGTAAAGAAGAGAATGGAAAAAAACCACGAAGAATGACACCTCACCTATGGAAGTTGGAATATATTAGAAATCGTCAAGGTATGGAAATTATTTATGTATGATATATTATATAAATATTTGGTTAATTTCATTAGTATTAATTTCATTTTGTTGATGTTTCATGAATGTCATTAAGGCACGAATGGGTTTCCACAAGGAATGAAAAGTTACCCGATGAAAATCAGTAGGTTTCCATACTATGAGCACCTACAAATAGTTCATCTGTTTGATACAATGCATATCAGGAAGAACATAACAGAATTGCTATGGCTGATATTAGATGGAAGGACTAACAAAGAGAGAATTGGAAAGATTTATAGTGACATCCAAGAAGCTAATCATGCATTGCAAAGTGTTATTATTAATTCTAATGGTGATGGTCATGAATATAATACTAGTCTTCCTTGGTTATTGATGGAGCAACAGAGCAATATTGTAAAAGAGGTCATTCGAAAAATTAGGTTTCCGATGGGGTTTTCGTCGAAAATATAAAATATCTTAACGAAAAAAGGTGATTTTGGTGGGGTTAAAACACATGACTGGCATACATTCATTAAGGTAATTAGTAGGTTATAATATATTTTTTTATTGGTGCACATTTTTTGGAAACAAATAATAATTATTTGTTTTTTGTTACAGTATGTTCTACCTTTATCTCTCCCAGATGACTTTGACAACAACATAAAACAAATTATTTATGTACCTGGAAAATACACGAGGTAAGTACTGTTTTATATGGAAAATGTACTTCTTATGTGATTTGTAGCGGAACGTATTGAAATATTATGTTTTATCTGCAAATTTATGTATGCCTTGATATTATTTTATTGCATCAACATTTGTAGGTGGCTTTCATCAAAAGAAATCCATAAAGAAGATATAAGGTATTGGAAGAGAGAAATTCCCCGACTAATGTGTCAAATGAAACAATATCTACCTCTAGCATTTTTCAATGCACAAGAAGACTACCTCATACACCAAGTTGAGGATATTGAATTATGTGGACCAATACACACAAGGTCGATGTAGATGGTGGAGAGGCAGTTGAAGTCATTGAAGGATTTTATTAGACAAAGAGCACGTCCTATGGGTTCTATGGTTGAGGGATATATGGTATATCAATGCATGGTGTATATTAGTCAATATCTACCTAAATTAGCATAAAATATGAATGTGCCTTGCATTTGGCATCTCGACTCCATCAACAAATTTGAAGGGGAGGTCCTATTGGGGAAAGGTAAAATGAGGAATGTGAAAGGTAATTATTAGATGTTAACGTAAATTTAATATATTACACATTTATTTTTCCAATTTTATTTTATCATACTGATTTTTTATATTTTGTATTCATGCATATTGAACTATATTAAACTATTCCTTTATTAACAATAGCTATTTAATGATATTAAATTGCTATTTTATCATATAGTTTCTCGAGAGTGGGATGCTTTACATTTATACATTGCAAACAACCTTGATTGGATGGAGCATTGGATGGAGCATTGGATAGAATATACTAAAGAATACTTCAGTAGGTTATCATGGGAAGGGATGAGTAAGATGATTAAAACAATGCATCATCATTGAGATCCATTTCTTGATCTTACGTCATGGGAAGTTGATTTATCCTTTGGTTTAAAAGAAAAACATGAAAGCAAATTGTTTACCCACATTTTCCTAGTTATTTCCCAATTTTTCAATGTATTTGGTTTGTTTAATTTTTGAAATCTATATTTACTAAGTCCTATATGAGGTTTATTAATTGGAAATGTATTTTTTACTTGTTGTCCATGTTGTAGTTGAAACATCACAAGGCTATGTGGTGTAATGGTCGTAAATTTCGTATCAAAATGTTGGATAATAAGATGAAAATCTCAGATTGTGGGATAACTTCAGTGTTTAAGGTCACCAATGTTTCCTCTAGAAGTGACAGAAATATGGAAGAAACTTAGAATAAGTACTATGGGCATTTGGAGGATATAATTGAGTGTGACTTTAATTCCTTTAAAATAGTTTTTTTTGAGGTGAAATGGTACAGGCTAAGGATGCATGAACATGATCCTGAAAGAAATGTTATTGAGCATGATAATGGATTTACCATGGTTAATACAAGGGCATTTGAACTAGGTACAAAGACTTATGTTCTTCCAATTCAATGTGAGCAATTAGTTTACTCAGAGGTACCTGGTAAAGCACGTTGGTCATACGTTGTTAGATATGATCTAAGAGGAAGACCAATAAAGTATAATCATGTAGTCGAGGATGAAGATAATAACGAGGAAGAAGATCATGATTATGCAGATCAGGAGCAGGTGGGTGTAGTCGATGTGTCAGATGAAGAAGTTGAAGAAGTTCATAATCCAAATGTAGCAGATGATGATCTCATTGACGATATCAATTACTATATTAGCAAAAATGACGTTGATGATGATGTTGATATGAATGAGCCTTTCACCAATATCAATTCTGAACCAGATCCTGATACAGATGTTGAGATGGATGATGAAGAAGATGAATGATATTTAATTGTTGAAAAGAAGAGGTATGTGTCTATATCTTTTATATTATCTTTATATGTTTTTATTTTGTACAATAGAGTATATGTTACATGTTCTTTATAAT
>ML781666.1:345536-368708 GCA_009831015.1 Picea engelmannii
CATCTAATATGACTTTCCAGTTTTTGTTTTGGGTGTAGGACCTTGCATTGAATTGTATGGTACCTATAGATCATTTTCTTAGCCATGTTTAGATGAGTAAGGTATATTCTTGAACTTTCATATAGAATTAGGATCATTTCCCTTTGCACTGTTTCATTTAAACATTTTTCCACCTTAAAATTGTCTTATGAATATCTCTATTGAACATTGGTACATTATTCCATCTTCTTCACTTTGAAAACATCTAATGGTGGAGCCTTCCTATGATGGGTTACCCTAGAGTAGTACCATTTTTCCATTTGGCACCCATCCTAATAATATTTACTACCAAAAGCCCATGTAGCTTGATTTTTCAAATGGATATTCATTCTCATATGTAATCTAGTTCAAAAGTAACCTAATGGGCAACAATAACATGTGAATGGGGCCAATGTTGAAATTATTTCAAAATGTTTCTATAAGCATTGAAATTTGACATGGATAGATTGTTCACATGCCTTAATGATATGGAAGGGTTTCTAGACTCAAATATATAGTACTAGATACAGGAACATGTGTACTGTTAATGAATTTTAAAAGGAACAACAAACATACATTGTACTAGGTCTAGACATGGGCAATGGTGACCTGTGAATGGGGCCAACATTGAAATTTTTTCAAACTGTTTCTCTATGCACTAAAATTTTACATGGATAAACTATTTGCATGTCTTAATGTTATGGGAGGGTTTCTGGACTAAAATTTGACTCACACACCCACTTGTTTCCATCATCAATTCATCATGTAAACCATAAACCCTATATTTCTTTCAAAGTACACAAATAGCTTGACACAAGTTTTAAGTTTGCATCAACCTTTCTTCATTTTTATTTCAAGTTCTACATTGTATATACAATGTATGTGTGTCATAGTTGTGATGAAAAATCCCTCTTTTTGTTCATTGTTTAGTCAACACTAGAAAAAATACTGTGATGAATGGCCCATGCGTCCCTAAGGAAATTTATATGATCTTGTACCTTGTTGTTTGACCCTAGAGAATTCCTTGGACAACCATGAGATCCATACTTCATCTTACAAATGCATTTGAAATGGCCATTTTTATATCACATATTGCATGTGTGATTCCATAAATCCCTAGGCATCAACCATGAAAGATAAAATGAAATGGGGTCCCAAACTATGGGGACTTGGGGCTTGTCTAAGTTGTATTCCTAGTCCTAGTTGGTCTAAGTTAAAGTCATAATCCTAATATGTAGGCTCATGCCTATCAAATAGTACATAATTGAAATCATCCTTTTCAATGTGGGCCACTTTTTAACAATATTCTATGTGGTGCATATGGGAGATATTTATATGCACAAATTTTGATAGAACAATCCACATCTATGGTGTCGCAAGAGGTTAGATTCCCTACAAATGATTTGGGTGATTGTTTTCAAATAAGGGTTGTATGTGGTTGTTCACAATGAAAAGGAATAAGAAACATCTCTTCTTGAGTAAGTGCTAAAGAATTATTTTCAAGATAAAATTCTAGATGTTGATCGAAGTATATCTCCTATAGTTATTCCTAACCCCATAAGTGAAGTTGGGCATACAAGGGAAAAAACTAAATTTAAGATTTTTCTTGAGCCTATGAGAAATGTGTCTATCATAGCCAACCCAAGCATGTTTCCTACTATCCCATCATGAAATGCTAAGTGTATATACCCAAGAATCAATTGTTGGACCTATTATTAAAACTAGGCGATCTAAGGTGGTGGGTGCAATAGTGAAGAGTTTTCTAAAGATAAATACACAATAAAATATTGCACAATATGATGTTAGGGAAGACCTTTTAGATATTTCCTTACCTCCAACATTAGAATTTGCTTAAAACACATAATTTAATCACACTCTCTTTCGTGCATGGTTCAATGTTAAACCATTTCTTACAATTGGATAAATTTTCCCCTTTTGTGGTAACAACTATGTAATTTCCCCCTCTAAAATGCTCATGTACTTGAAACTGACACATATAAATGACATGTGAATGGGGCCAACGTTGAAATATTTTCATTTTTTTCTTGTATGGAATGAAATTTGACATGGTTAGACTAAACACATGCATTGACAGTATGGGAGGGTTTCCAGACTCAAACATGACTCACACATACAATTCGATAATCAAACAAGAAGCCTATAGAATAATTAATGTGAATGGGGAAAATGCTGAATTGTTTTTCAATTTGTGCTTGTATGGACTAAAATTTCATGACATGTTAGGACAACACACATGCATTGTTGGTATGGGAGGGTTTTTGGACTCAAACATGACACAAACAAAGAATTCGACAATCAAATATTCTTTGGTTATTCTATCAAAACCCAAAAATAAGGCGTGCCTGATCATGTACTTGACCCTGCTTATAAGTGACATGTGAATGGGGTCAACATTGATTTTGTTTCAATTTGTGCTTGTATGGAATTTTCATGACAAAGGCTCTAATTACTAGGTCATTTTTTCCATGCTATGCTCGAGGACATGGTTCTAAGTGGAGGCCATTTATTCTCGTGAGATACACATGCAACGAATTATGGATCCTAATTTTAACATACCATTTGATTGGACGTAGGCCCTCTAGAGATTCTTGATTATATCCCTATAAAGCTCCTATAAGTGACCAAATTCAACAAATGAAAAAATGAGTGCCTTTGTTTGACATGTCGTCTACTCGATTGTCTTCCTTTCCCTTAAAAAATATTAATGAATAAATTCCCCATGCATCTTATGGATGTATATATGATTCAAATTCCCATTTTGAAATAGGCCAGTTGCATCATAGAACATTGGCCAGTCATGCCAAAGGCTCCAATGAATAGGTCATTTTTGTCATGTTTTTTTTGGGTACATGGAACATTGTTAAGGCTACTTGGTCATGACGAGACACATGAATTGCAATTACAAGGAGGATTAGAGGCCCAACTTCAAATATTGAGCGCAACAAGAATGATCCTTAGGGATTAAGCCATGAATTAGGGATGAAGAACTAAGGATTTATCCCCTAATACATTATTCATGAGGCTTAGAGGCTGTGCATGTGGCTTTGAACAATGTTACATGGTTTGCAAGTGAAATGTATGCCCTATAGGAGGATTAGAAAACAAATTTCAAGGATTGTGCACAATAGAAATGGTTCTTATAGTTCAAGCGATGGTTTGATTTTGATATTTGGATTCATTTTATATTATTTAATATGGGACATTTTTTGCTAAAAGGGGCATTGGAGGAGACTATCACAAGGAAAGGCGAGGGGATATGGGTTACCATGTACATTATGGGTTTTTATATAATATATAATTTATATAAATATAATTTATATAATATATAATTGATCAAATATATACAAACAAACTTAAAATTCATAATCATTCACACTGATGCCCATGACCTGCCCTGAATTACCTCACCTCCCGATCGCGAGTATTGAGGTTGTTAGGGATGATTTTAAGGATGGAAATTGATTTTAAAATGTAGAAACCTTCACGAATCTTACTAATCCTTCATATGTCAATTATAAATGTTTGGCGATAGTTTTGTAAAAACATTCAAATTTCTAAGGATTTTATATAGTTTGTATAATAGTTTGGCGATTTTTAAGGTAAAACAATTTAATCCTATAGAATTTGGGTGAATCATTTTTAGAATAACGGATTTTTTTGGGAAAAACCATGGAAAATTAGCCCATGAGAGAAATGTAGCCCCTAAAATCACCCATGGTATAATCCCAAACTAAAAAAACACCCTTTATTCCTTTCCATAAAACCACCCTTCCCACCCCTCCTAATACTCCCCTCGAAATCCAGAAATTGACTCAGGGGAAAATGGTTGAATGCCAACTTAAGAGTCTTTTTTATAATTGTGATGACACGTATTTTCTAGGGCACAAGTGTAAGGAACAAAATATTTGTATGTCTATGTCAGAGGATGTTTCTGAATAAGAGGCAGATGCTTCCCCTATACCTAAGCTACCCTCACTAGCTAATCTTAATCCACCCTCTAATCCCGAGGAAGTTGAACCAATGATTTCCCTGAATGCACTCACTAGTTTCTCTGCTCCCCAAACCCTCAAGATAAGTGCCTACATTAAGCATCGATAAGTCATCATTCTTGTTGACAGTGGCATCACCCATAATTTTATTCATTGCTGCATTTCCCAAGAAGTCAATTTCTATGTATGTCCATTTAATAATTTCCAAAATATGATTGCTAATGGGGTTCCATGAAATGTGGATTGAATTGTGAAAATATATGCCTACAAATTGGTCAATACCACCTGAAATATCATATGTTTTCTTTTGACACGGGAGGTTATGACATTATACATGGTTTTGAATGGTTATGCACTCTCGTCCCTATCACCATGGATTTCCCCAAAATAACCATGCAATTCCATTTGGAGGACCAACAACACCAGTTCCAGGGCATCATCATAGGTTCACAAGAGATCATCAGTTCCCACCGAATGAAAAATATCCTTAGAAAAGTTCATTATGGAATTATTTCCCAACTTCATTCCATTCAGGTGATTGAAACACCCTTTGTCCATACATACCTCCAATCTATCCTCTCCCAATGCCAAGTTGTGTTTCAAACCCCCCAATCACTTCCCCCTTCTCACAATGTCCATGATCATTCCATTCCTCTAGTTTCAGGTAGTATTCCCCCAAATATTCTCCCTTATCATCATCCCTTTAACCAAAAGAATGAAATTGAGGATATTGTTCAAGAATTTTTAGAAGTCAGTGTCATCCACCCCAATACTAGCCCCTATTATTCTCGAGTAGTCATGGTACTCAAGAAAGAAGGTACTTGGTGCATGTGTCCTGATTTTTGTGCCCTCAACAAAATCATAATTAAAGAAAAAAATGTGATTCCTTTCATTGTTGACCTTTTGGATGAATTGAGTGGTGCTCAGTATTTTTCCAAAATTGATATCCATTCTGACCACCACTAGATTCGTATGAAATAAGAATACATTACCAAGACTACATTCAGAACTCATGAGGGTCACTATGAGATCTTGGTTATTCCATTCTACCTCTGTAATTCTCCCTCCACTTTTCAAAGTCTCATGAATCATCTATTTCGTCCTTTTCTCCGTTATTTTGTCTTGGTTTACTTTGATGATATTCTCATCTATAAAAAAACTTGGCAAGCCCATATTTCCCATGTGGATCAAGTTATGCAATTGCTATCTTAGCACAAACATTTTATTAAGTAGTCTAAATGTGATTTTGGAGCCTTTCAAGTTGATCACCTAGGACATATTGTTGAAAAGGATGGTGTTAGGGTGGATCCAAATAAAATTGAATCTATGTAGGATTGGTCATGCTCGAAAAATCTTAAACATTTGCATGGATTCCTAGGTTTGATGGGATATTATCACAAGTTTGTTCATAATTATAGAAAAATTGCAGCTCCCCTCATAGTGATCCTTAAAAATAATGCTTTCAGTTGGCCTCTTGTATCCAACCATTCCTTCCAAGATTTGAAAGTGGCTATGTGCACTACTCTTGTTTTGTCTCTCCTTGACTTCAACAAGACCTTTGTATTGGAATGCGACACCTCAGGGAAAGGCATTGAGGTTGTCCTCATACAAGATGGTTGACCTTTGGATTTCACCAACAACAAAAAAAATTAAGCACCATTTGGGCCAATCCACCTATGAAAAGGAAATGTTGGCTATTTTGCATGTTGTGGATATCTAACATCTTTATCTCTTGGGGCAATGCTTCCAAAGTAAAAATGATCATCAAATCCTCAAGTGTTTTCTTTAACAACGAATTTCTTCCTTGGAGCAACAAAAATGGGTAACCAAGTTGTTTGTATATGATTATGAGATCCTCTACAAAAAAGGAAAAGAAAATGTAGTGTTTGATGTGCTTTCAAGTAAATATGAAGAATATGGGTCCATTTTTTCCCTCTCATTCATTTTCATAGATTGGCTTCAGGAGGTTCGTGAGGAATGGTTGCAAGACCCCAAACTTTCCAGGATGATCCAAACAGTATAGTAGGATCCTCAAGATTCTCCAGGGTACTCATGGAACCATCAAAAGTTTTGTTATAAGGGTTTCCTATATTTAAGAAAAAAATTGAACCTTAAATTCATCATGCTCTCTGAGTTTCATGCTTCACCCACAACTAGGAATTCTGGTTTTACCAAAACCTATGAACGAGTCAAACATTTTTTTTTCTAGGATGGTATGAAAAATAATATCCACACCTTTATGGCTGAATGTGATACTTGGAAATGCAATAAGGGTGAGACAATCAAATCTCTGGGCACACTCCAACCACTTCTGATGTCACCTACTATTTTGATAGATATTTCTATGGACTTCATTGTTGGCTTACCTAAATCAGGAAATAAGTTAGTAATCATGGTAGTAGTGGATCCTCTTTCCAAATATGCTCATTTATGTTCTCTTCAAAACCCATTCATAGCATCCACCATGGCTCAAATTTTTGTGGATAATATCTTCAAACTCCATGGCATGCCTCTTTCTATTGTTTTTTACCATGATCCAACCTTTACAAACACTTTCTAGAAAGAATAGTTTGGACTCCAAGGAACCCAATTCCATCTCAACACAACATATCATCCTTAGAATGATGGGAAAACTAAAGAAGTAAAAAATTGTTTGGAAATCTATTTGAGGTGTTTTGCATCCTACAAACAAAATCAATGGGTTTAATGGCTACCCCTCACTAAATGTTGGTATAACACCTCTTACCACACCATCACTCACATGAATCCCTTTGAAGAAGTCTATGGAAAAAATCCATCGTTAGTTCTATCATACATACATGGTGTCTCCAAGGTTCAAAAGGTGGATCAAACACTTATAGTATGCATGGCCATTTGTCGTACACACAAATAAAATTTGGTAATGGCTCAAAATTGCATGAATCAACAAGCAAATCAGGGTCGTTATGAATGTGAATTTGTTGAAGGTGACCAGGTGTCTCTTCATTTACAACCTTATAAGCAGACTTCACTAAAATCCTAGAAATGTTAGAAACTTTCCCCCAAATTTTATAGTCCTTATCATATTCTCAAGATAGTGGGGCCAGTGTCCTACCGGTTAGAGTTTCCCAGTCACTCTAAGATCCAACATGTGTTTCATGTTCCCTAATTAAACAAAGTGCTCGGAACTAGGTTCTAGACTCAGATAAGTCTACCTGAGTTGGATGAAGAAGGTTCCATTTGGTTGCGCCCGCAAACACTCTTGGACCAACGCAAGCATCGTCTCCACCAACACACCATCAAGGAATTTTTAGTTCAGTGGAAGGACACACAACCAAACAATGCCACCTAGGAGTCGACTACCATTATGTAAAACAATTTACTCATCTCAAGCCTTTAGAACAAGGTTGTTTTTAATGGGGAGGGTATGTTAGGGATCTGACCTCCCTAGCCCCTCACATAGGTATAATATGTATTTTCCATGTAATAAAGGTCGATATTAATTAATAATGCCTAGTTAATAAGGTGAATAGGTCAAATGTAAGAAGACCTAATAGAAGCTTCTGCTTCTAGAAAGATATTCCTCTAGATTATTCTTTTGGTACATAGATTTAGTATAAATAGGAGTCAAGGGAATGATAAGTCATTTTCTTGATAACTATTGTAATAGAGCACTGCTCTATTGGAGGTTTCCCCTTCAAAGAGGAAAGTGAACATTTCTCCCATTTCAATAAAGGTATCATTTCGGTGTGTTATTCTCTATATTATATTTTTCTATTGGCAATTTCTATGATATTCTTGTTTCTTCTCAATATAACATAACCAGGTGCATAAAAAATATTTCATTTTCTAAATTGAAGTTAGAGGGACATTCTTTAACCTGGTGGGAAATCCATACATAAACACTTAGGATGGAGGGTGATCCTCCAGTAACTAGGTGGGAGGACTTCAAAAACATCATCAAGTCTCAATTCTACTCTATCATGTATGTAGAGGACCAATGGATCCTGTGGCACTACTTCAGGAAGATGCAAGGGTAGAGTGTACATGAGTACACCACTAAGTTTAAAAAGATGGCCATCATGATGGGTATATCTCCAAAGAACCCATATGTGCTCCTAAATTATTTGGGGGGTTTACATACTCATCTACGAAAGTAGGTGATTCTATTCAAGTCAAGGAAAATGGATGAGGCATGTGTATAGGTGCAATACCTACAAAACATAGGCCAAAAGAAGGGGAAACCAAGTGGTTCGAAGTAGAAAGAGAAACAATAAGCTTCCAAGGAAGGGAAGAAGAAGTGAAAAGGGCAAAAATATAAGAAGAAAATAACCACTACACATAAATGAAAATATCCTAGCAGCCATTTCAATCATTGCAACATTGATGGCCACATCGAGGAAACATGTTAGAAACTACATCCAGAGTTTAACCCGGAGAACCACAAGAAATACAGAAAGAAAAAGAATATTTTAGCCACATATTCAAGCAATCAGGTTGAAAGAAGCTCAGATATGGATGAAAATATTGTGTTCACATCTATGTAGAAGGAGATGAATTTGAGTATCCTTCATCACCAAGAAGAGAAGGATATGACCAATCTCTTTCACATTTAGATTCAATTCAAGAAGACCAAGATAGATGCTCCGTTGGACTCTAGTTCACATGCTAATATTATAGAATCAAATTTGGTCAACAAGCTTGGATTGGAGGTTCATCATCATCATATCCCCTATCCATTGGATTTGGTAAACAAGGATGCATAGATAAAGGTAACAAAACAGTGTAAGATTGAGTTTTCTATAAGTGTTCATTTTATTGATGAAGTGTAATTGAATGTAGTACCCCTTGATGTATGTGGAGTAGTGTTTGGAAGCACCTACATGTACATGAGGGATGAAATATTCATGCAGAGATCCAACCAGTACCATCTGATCAAGAATGGTAAGTCTTACATCATCAACATGCATAAAGTCAAGTCAAATATCTCATCGGTAAGTGCCAACCAAGCCAAGAAGTTGATTAGTTCTAGTAACAAATGTGTTTTTCTTTTCTCAAGAGAAAATCAATCTCATGATGAGCCAATGAGAGTGAAGGCATCCCTGGAGGGGTGTACTAAAGAGAGGAAACATCATTTGGAGGAGTTTCTACAATAATATGGAGGATTTTTCAAGGAGCCTAAAGGGATACCACCCAAGAGGGATGTGGAGCAAAAAATATAGTTATTGCAAGACTCCCCATTGTCGAATGCTGGGTTGTATAGACAGTGTTCTAGAAGTGAATGAAGTGAAGAAGAAGTTGTTGGAATAGGGTGTGATTCGACCAAGTACCTCACCTTGTGGGTCACCCATCCTAATTGTACCCAAGAAGGATGAGACTTGGAGAATGTGTATTGATTATAGGACATTGAACAATATTACACTGAAGAATCGATACCCTCTTCCAAGGATCAATGATTTGTTGGACCAGCTCCAACATGCCAATTACTTCACTAAGATGGATTTGAAATCAAGATATCACTAGGTACGATTCAAAGAAGAATATGCCTAGAATATTGCCTTCAATACAAGTAAAGGTTTGTATGAGTGGTTGGTTATGCCATTCAATTTATGCAATACACCAGATACAATTACAAGACTAGATAATGTTGTTTTACTCACTTCTCTAGATTCAAATGTTATTGTTTATTTAGATGATATACTGGTTTTTAATGCTACTTGGGAGGATCACATCTCACATCTTATGGAAGTGTTAGACACATGGTATCCACTTAGTGAACCTATGGCATATCACTTGTGATCATGGGATATTAAATAATACCCCTAATTTCACTAGATATTGAAAAATACCTCCGAAAGTATTTTGGTTGAAACCCCCTTGCAATACATATTTCCAATAAAATACCCCTATTTTTACTAGATATCCCGTATTTGTTTACCAATTTCCACTTTTTAACCCCTCCAACACTTATATCCCCATCGTATACTGCATCACCCCCTGCCAATAGCTATAATATCATGACCCTATTTTTGACAATTTTAAAACCCCCTTTATGAATGAACGTGATAAAATATTGGTCAACAAGGTGAAGCCCCCATGGTATTAGAGAATTTGGAAAAGTACCAACTACTGACTAATCTCAATAAATGTGAGTTTTCTCAGCATTATTTGGTGTATTTGGGATATGTGATCGATGGAGGGGAGCTCAAGATAGATCCCGCAAAGATGAAGGCCATCATGAAATGGCCAGTTCGTACAATTGTCACAGAACTTAGGAGTTTTTTTGTGGTAGCACAATACTTTTTCAAGTTCATAGCTTTAGTTTTAGCGGTAACTGCACCACTCCATGTCATAACAACCAATGGTAAGTGTTTCTAGTGGGGGAAGAGTCAACATAAGGCCTTTGATGAGATGAAAACAAATATCAGTCAAGCATTATTGATCACACTACCATATTTGTATAATCCTTTCTAAGTGGAGACATATGCATGTGGGTATGCCATAGGAGCAGTCCTAATGCAGGGAGGAAGGCATGTCTGCTATCATTCCAAAGTATTTCATGGGGAAGTTCTCAACTACCCTACCTATGAAAAGGATCTCTATGCCTTGTTACGATTTGTCAAAAAGTGGAAGCACTATCTTATGGGAAAGGATACCATCATCCACATGGATCACCAGCTACAATAGTATTTAAAGGCTCAAAGCAAGATACAACAAACTAGATATTACAATTTGATGGGGTTTTTCCAACAATTTATAATTTGGAAGACATGCTTTCACGACCACCCACATCCAAGATTACAACATTGGGAACTCTGATGCACATGAATCCTTTTACCCATGGTGAATACAAAGAGACATACACAAAATATGAGGACTTCAAGGGTTGGTTTCAATAGATACAAGGCCAAATTCATATAGAAGAAGGTGACAACAAGGCTGACTATCATTTCCAGAATAGCTTACTCTACAATCTTGACAAGCTTTGTGTCCCTAAAGGTGAATGATTGCAACTTATCTAAGAGGCTCACACCTCTAAGGTTACAAGACATTTTGGTGTTGGGAATATAGTTACCAATTTATTGAGGTATATGTACTAGACCAGACTATAATAAGATGTAGAACAATATATTAGAGGATGTATACTTTATTTTACTAGCAAGCCCAGTGACATGAAGCAAGGTCTATACCATCCCTTAATTGTACCTACTTGACCTTGGGAAATTATTTCCATCATCTTTGTGGGAGGTTTACCAACAACCAGAAAGGGACATGACTATCTATTTGTAGTATTTGTTAGGTTTAGAAAAATGTGCATTCTCATGCCTTATAAAAAGACCATCAGTGGACAGGAAACAACAAACAAATTCATTGAACAGGTTTGGATGCACTTTGGGATACCAAGGAGCATCATCTCAGACAGGGATACCAGATTTCTTAGTGCATTTTAGACTACATTATGGGAGAATATGGACACTAAGTTTAAGAGGTCTACAACATTCCATCCATAGACACATGGGAAGACAAAAGTAGTCAACAAGACTTTGGTGCAGCTTTTGAGGGGTTATGATCAAAAGCATCCAGAAACTTGGGATGAAAATATGATCTATATACAACAATCTTATAACAGAGCAGTCCACACTTCTATTGGTAAGACACCTTTTGAAATTTTCTTTGAGTATTTTCCACCTTCACACTTAGATATTGTATATGGACAACAAGGAGGAGCGAGGGAGGACCTCACAGGTGATGCATTAATAGCAGAAAAATTTGTTAAGAAGTTTAGAAAGATCCATTTGCAAGTACACGAGACAATGAAGAAGTCATGGGAAAAACACAAGGCTAGACATGACCAACACATAACAAAGAGAACATTTAGAGTGGGAGACAAAGTATGATTGCAATTGAATAAGGAAAGGATACAGGGTCCTGGTAAGAATATCAAGGCACTCTAGTATGGTCCTTTTGAGGTATTGGAAAATGTGAGAGATAATTCATACATACTCAGTCCACCCCCATACATGCACATTTACTCTGTAGTGAATGTGGAGAATCTCAAACTCTATGAGCCTTCCATGTTGGATCAAGAGGAGGATCAGGTCCAACCTTCCATAGAGGACTTATACACATATGCTCAGGAAGAAGTAACAAAGGGCATCGTTTTGTAGAAGAGGTCTAGAATTATAATATATGGGAAACATGACCTTTGGCAGAATGGGTTGAAAGGAAAAATTCTAGGAAAATCAAAGTGGTACTCCAAGGAGAAGGTAGAGGAGAAGTTTCCTCACCTCATTCAGTAAATATTTTGGGGACTAAAATCCTCCCTAAATATGGAGGTATGATCTGGATTAGATCATTATATTATTTTTCATCTGTCTCAATACTTTCAAAAACATGGAGGAATCAACTTGCAGGGTCATTTTAGTGGCAGGTCCCAGTTTGGAAAATTGGGGTCTGGAACCTTTTGGGGCCATTTTGAGGCATCAAATGACATGTTTTTGGGTTAAAAATTTTCTAGCATAGCTTGGATCCTATGACACTATTCTACACATCAATACCTTTCCAATGGTGAAAAAATTACGTCGATCGAAGCTCGTATGAAAAATTTATGCCTCTCGCAAGTTGACCTCCTCTATTGACCACCATAGTTTGGGACAATGCCACATCAACCCCCGTTACTCATGCATATGGGGTTATCCATGTATGCAATTTAAACAATATTCTAGAAGGTCCAAAACCCTATCACAATTGAGGGTTGAGGAAGTCAAAAACCTACCCCTAGATGGTTATTAAGCTATGTTAAATATTGGGCCACTAGGAGGAGAAGGGGTTCTATTCTATGTTATTTTATTTTGTTCCATACCAGAGTAGAACAATTGGGAGTTGAAAATTAGAGGGGGCTAATGTTTTGTAATAGCCTAATTGTAGATTTT
The DNA here is from genome assembly GCA_009831015.1 of Picea engelmannii. Taxonomy (NCBI): domain Eukaryota; kingdom Viridiplantae; phylum Streptophyta; class Pinopsida; order Pinales; family Pinaceae; genus Picea; species Picea engelmannii. Next base: position 358,477 of record ML781666.1, read on the forward strand.
AACCTTGTACATTTTACTGCAAACAAATTTTCAATAAAAGAACAGAAAATATACAATGGAAAATACACACATTACACAGAGATTTTTCCCCCAGAAACCCAAACCGGGAAAATCAACATATTCTATATTCATTCATAGTGATACATTGTTTACAATACAATATACATATATGATCCAGGGACATCCAAAACCCTAACACAATGACCTAGATTAGTCAACAACCCTAATTACTTAACTAAAAATAGAAAACCATTAGCAAAAATTGTGTGTTGAAAAATCGCCCAACAATGGACATGAAAATCAAGGCGACAAGAAAAAATGAGCCAAAAGTGAAACATGTTTCCTGAGGAAAAAAAAATTCTTGGGGGCATTGCCCGTGAACCTCCCTGTGCACCTGATGCAATGTAGTAGACATTTCACCTAGTCATGCAAAGAATATAACACACACCCAACATTCTCCCACTTGTTTTCTTTGCATACAGGGGGTTACAGAGTTACATAGTCAACAATCCAAGGTAGCAATGCCCATGGATCCTCTACACCAAGATAAATTCTCAGTGCTCACAAATTTTGTTAATGAATAGGCAACATTCCTCAAAGTGTCCACCTTCATTAGAAACACTTTCATTTCTTCAACCATGTCTTTCACAAAGTGATATTGAATATCAATAAGTTTTGTCTTTGAATGATAAGACGGGTTCTTTGCTAGAAAAATTGCACTCTGATTGTCACAACCTATCCTATAACTTGATGTACAAACCCAATACTTGAACACAATATTTGTAACCATACTGCTTCCTTACTTGCATGAGTGGTTGTCGTGTATTCAGCTTCTGTAGTTGAAAGTGCGACTACAACCTATCTTTTTCTCATCCAACTGATTTCTCCTCCAAATAGGTTAAACACATACCCTCTTGTAGATCTCATAAAATCCAGATCTCCAGTCCAATCTGCATCCACAAAGCTATGTATGTCCAACACTCTTTCCAATCATGTTCTTCCTTGGTAGCACAATCCATAGCTAGAAGTGCCACACAAATACATGAAAACCATTTTTATTGTTGTCCAATGGTCCTTCTCTGGTTTTGACATATACCTACTCAAAACTCTCACTTCATGTGCAATGTTAGGTCTAGTACATACCATTGCATACACCAAGCTTCCAACTGCACTCGCATATGGAACACGAGACATGTCATCCTCCTCTTCATGTGTCTTGGGACACTTATCCACAAATAACTTTACACCAACACCAATAGGGACCTTGACCAGTTTATATTCTTGCATACTAAACCTCTGCAATATTGTCTCGATATATATTCTCTGATTTAACCATAGTTTCCTCTTTTTTTGATCTCTTTTAATTGTCATGCCCAAAATGAAATTTGAAGCACCAAGATCCTTCATTTCAAATTTAGAAGACAACTGAGTTTTCACATTCTATATAATCTCCTTGTTATTTCCTATCAACAACATGTCATCCACATACAAGACCAAATAAATCAAATGATCACCAATTAATTTAAAATACACACAACGATCCTCTTTGCTTCTTATGAGGCCAAGTCCCAACATATAAGTATCAAATTTTTTATACCACATTCTTGGTGATTTTTTTAAACCATACAGGTACTTTTTCAGTTTGCATACCATCTCCTTCTTTCCCTTCACAACAAATCCTTCTCGTTGCTTCATATATATTTCTTCTTCCAAATCCCCATGTAGGAATGTTGTCTTCACATCAATTTGTTCTACTTCAAAATAAAATGCAGCAACAACAGTTAACAAAAATCTTATAGAATTTAACTTGGAAACATGAGAAAAAATATCACCAAAATCAATTCCCTGAACTTGGGAATAACCCTTTACTACTAACCAAGCTTTGTATTTCTCCACTTTTCCTTCTACATTGAGATTCTTTTTAAATACACATTTGCTACCAATGGGGTTTCTTCTAGTTGGAAACTCCACTAGATCCCAAGCCTCATTCTTATCCAAGGCTGCCATTTCTTCATCCATGGCATTTTTTCATAGCTTTCCATCCTATAAATCCACTGCCTCCCAGACAGTTCTAGGATCATCATTAGTAATATACAAAGAAAATTTCGAATGAAAAATAGATGGAGTATACCATTCTGGTGGTCTTCTTTCTCGAACCGATCTCCTCAATATTGGAGTATGAGGATCTTCTTCTGATTCATGCTCTTCTGTAGAGTTTGATTCATCATCCTTTAAATCAAACTCTATTTTCTCTGGTTCTTCCTTACTTGGTATGACTTCTTGTTTAACAACATCCTTAATTTCTCTAAATACCACATCTTGGCTATACATAACCTTCTTAGTTTCTGGGTTCCAAAGCTTATAACTTTTTAGACCATCTTTATACCCAATAAAAATACACTTTTCATCCTTCTTATCTAGCTTACTCGTGTTTTCCTTTGGAACATGAACATAGGCCTCACATCCAAATACCTTGAGATATGTGAGAGAAGGTTTCTTACCGGTCCATACCTCTTGTGGAGTCTTGTCATCCAACACTTATGAGGGTGATTTGTTGGCCAGGTAACATGCAGTACCCACTGCCTCTGCCTAGAATTATTTCCCTAACCTGACACCACTGAGCATGCACCTTTTTTTTTCCATCAACGTCCTTTTCATCCTTTCTGCAACTCCATTCTGTTGACGTGTATATGGAGTAATCTTCTGCCTTTCTATACCGCACTTCTCACATAATTCTTCAAATTTGTTCCCACGGAACTCTCCTCCATTATCTATCCTCAACACCTTAATTATTTTATTTGTTTGATTCTCAACAAGAGCCTTAAACTCTTTAAACCTATCAAATACTTCATATTTATTCCTAAGGAAATATATCCCAGTATTCCTCAAGAAGTCGTCTATAAATGAGACATATTACACAGATTTTCCCAATGATCGAATTGACACAGGTCCAAACACATCACTATCAACTAGCTGTAAAATTCCTTCTTCCCTTGTTGCACCAGAGGGGAATCTTACCCGACTCTACTTCCCATATACAAAATGTTCACAGAAATCAAAATCCAGAGAGTAGCTAGGCATACCTTTACCGTGTAGTATTCGAAGACCCTTCTCTCTGATATTCCCCAATATTTGATGCCACAACATAATCTTTTCTCCAGAGACTATAGGAGTTCTTTGTTCTTCAACTCCAATATCAACAACAATGTAACTATTATACCCATCACTAATAGTGCTTCCTTGCAGCTTATACAGAGTTCCAAACCGAACTCCCTTTATCAACACCATTTCTCCTCGAACCATCCTGCAGGTTTCCTTTTAAAATAATTTTTTTACCTCTGCATCGTCCATTTTATTTACAGAAATCAAATTTATGGCCAATCCTGGGATGTGTAGAATACCGAGTAGTGTTCTAATCCTTCCATATATGATCCTCAACTTGACTTTTCCTTGACCTTTGATTCTGGTTGTTGAGTCATCACCTAGGAAAACATTACGTCCATCATACCTTTCATATTCACATAACCACTCCCTGTGGGGAGTAATATGAAAGGATGCACCTAAGTCAAACAACCATGCCTCATGATCTGCATGTGTGCTTGAAGAATCCAAGTACACATCCCCTCCTTATTCCTTGGAGGTTTTTTCTTATGTATAAGGAGATTCTTCAGATCCCTTCTTTTTCTCAACTTTGGATTTACACTGCTTCTTGTAGTGCCCTTGTTTTCCACATCTCCAATATACCTTTACAAAGTTTTCAAGAGACTTAGATATTCCCTTTGACTTAGATCTCCCACTTGAGGACTTAGATCTATTTATTGCTTGGGAGCTTCCTCTTGCAAATAATGCATCTGTGCTTTATCCTTCCATGTTCTTCTGTCTCATTTCCTTCGACAACAAGGATGAGACCACTTCATCAAACTTCAAGGAAGTTGTATTACTCCCTATGTCCACAACCAGACTATCCCACAAGTTTGGTAAAGAGAAAATTAAACTGATACACTTATCTTCATCTGAAATTTTAATCTCAACAGATACTAATTGACTTAGCAAAGTGTTGAAGGCATTCAAATGCTCTGCCACTGAGTCTCCATCTCTCATCCTCAAGTTATACAACTCCTTTCTCTGGAATAGTTTATTTACCAGGGACTTTGAATGATACAACCTCCCCAACTTATCCCATAAATATTTGGTTGTAGATTCATCTGACACATTCAATAATATTGAATCTGAGAGACACAGTCGGATTATGCTCTTTGCCTTCCGATCCAACTTTTTCCACTCATCTGTTGAAGTTCATGTAGGTTCAGTACCTATATATTCCACCATGATCCACTGATCTCTGTCCACCAATAGATATTCCATCCTGAGCTTCCACAACTCAAAACTTTTCCCGTTAAACTTCTCAATCTCCATTTTCGAACTGCTCGCCATTTCTTTTCACCTAAAAAATAAATACCACAGATCTCCCATTGTAACAAGGCTTATCACAGGCCCGAGCCAAACCCTTGACCACAAAGGCATCCCCCTGAAGCCAATAATGATCTGATACCAAATGTAGATTTGAACCTTGTACAGTATTTTACTGCAAACATATTTTCATTAAAAGAATAGAAAAGATACAATGGAAAATACACGCATTAGATTTTTCTCCTGGAAACCCAAACCAGGAAAACCAACATATTTTATATTCATTCATAGTGATACATTTTTTACAATACAATATACATATAGGAGCCAACAACATCCAATCCCCTAACCCAATGACTTGGATTAGTCAACAACCCTAATTTCTTAACTGGAAATAGAAAACCATCGACAAAAACCATGCACCAAAAAACCACCCAACAATGGACATGAAAAACGAGGCAAAAATGAAACACGTTTCCTGAGGAAAAAAATCTCGAGGGGGGGGGGGGATAGAGGCCCCCCTCAGGTAAATCCACAGAGAGCTAGTCATGAAAAGAATATAGCACACACCCAACACTAATATGCCATAGGTATCAGGTAACTCCACAGAGAGTGTCTTCTCCTTTACACTTGCGTAATTTCCATATCATAGAAAAGAGAGAAGAGCAACATCACCTTCTAGCTAGTTTTCTCCCGTAAGGGTTTCCCATAGAAAATCTGTGTTATCATGTGGATGGTGTGTGATTGAGTTTCATTGTTCTCTATTTTCCACATTTTATCTATTTCATGCATAAGCATAAAATAAGTAACTAAATTTTTTGGAATCTAAAGGAATTTAACCTTCATAGTGTAGATTTCATTTTTATTTATCAGATATGTTGTAACAAACTGTTCTAGTGGAATATCCATGATATTTTAACAAGGGACTACTATGTTCTCTATATATCTTTGGAAAGAGATTACTTTGTTGAATGTATATGGGCCTTATGTGGAAAAGATAGAATACTAGGACAAGTTATTTATCATGGATTGGATACAATCTGGGTGAGCAGTTGTGGGAGGGGACCTGAATTTTACTATATGGGCCTCAAAGTTATGGGGACCAACTATACATGTGGATTGTTTCACTAGTTATTTTATTTAAAATATGAAATAAGTATGCCTACTAGATATTGAATCTATCAAATTGTCCCCAACTTGGAGAAATAACAGATCAAGAGAGCTTTGCATCACTAAGATTCTTGATCAGTTCTTGATTTCTTAATATTTCCTTGAACAAGTAAACCAAATAAAATAATAGGTTTCCTCTGGAGGGATTCTAATCATATCCCAATCATAATGACAATATCCCCTTCCCAAGAGAATCCTTCTAGTCCCTTCAAGATGAATCCTAAATGGATAAAATATAAGAGTTTTATGAACAATATTAAAGAGGCATGGGAGACTTACAATGAACTTAATAGAGTCTATTTCTATGTAGTTCTACCAAAAACCCGAAGAAATCAAAGAAGGTATATTTATAATGGGACAAAGAAAAGAATAAAAAAGATGAAAAACCCCTCAAGGAGGTGGAGGAATATTTGGAATTTCATTACAATAATGATGGTTTTGGGTTTTCAAAGGTCAAAACATTGGAAAAAAAAAAAGGAAATTCCTCTAGGAAAAAGAGAAAGAATGTAGGCTTAAAAGAAAAGCATTATGGATCTAGGAAGGAGATGAAAATACAAAGTTTTTTCATAGATATGCCAACTACAGGAGGAGTATTAATTTAGTTTGGAGAATTGAAAAGGAAGATAATATATGTGCACAAATTTCCAAGATATAGTTGTAGAAGGATTAAATTACTTTTCGACCCTCTTCAAAGAAGACTCTTGTGCCACTATAGCAAAGGTAATTAAATTGTCAAACTCCTTACCAAGTTTTGTCAATATTAAACACAATTAGGATTTGATGGAAGAAGTTGGGAAAGAAGAGTTGCTTTGTTCTCTCCAAATTTTCTATAAGGACAAAAGTCCAAGGATAGATGGCCTCCTTATGTAATTATTTAAGTAAGGAAAAATCGACAACTAGTTTAGTCTTGTTTTCGCATGAAATGGGGTCAATTCCAACCACTACCACTATAAAATCCAGGCATTCCCATGTTTCTCCACACATGACACACAAGGTAAGTTGAGGTTTGAACTGACGACCTCACATAACAAAGTTCCTTAATAGTACACTCTATTGTCAACTGATCTACACCCTAAGGCCAAATGATTGTGGACACACTTCATCTTAATATTATATAAGTGCAAGGTTTCGATCATTGAACCTGTGGGTTATGTTGGACAACTGAGAGGGGGGGTGAATCAGTTGTTACAGTACTTAAACAATTATGCTTCTTTTAAAAAATTTACAAGGCACTCAATGATGATGACAATCATGCAGGGAAATAAACATTGACACATTCAGCATCAGTCACATATATGAGAAACACAGAGACAGATATTTCCCGAGGAAACCCATACAAGGTAAAACCTCTTTTTCTTTATATGATAAGTAATAGTTACATTCTTTACATTATCATACATATGAGCACCAACTCATAATGAGGCTACAACCTCAGTTTTGCAAGCTGCTACTTGCTGAGAGCACCAACTATCTGTTTTCTCTAGCACCCACTAGAAGGAAGCACCAACTCCCTGATTTCTCTAGCACCAACTAGAAGGAAGCACCAACTCCCTGTGTTCAAGCACCCACTTGAACCTTTGAGGACACCAGTTCTCCCTAGCACCTCCCAACCACCATGAATTATAAATTCTTTGTTACTAAAACTTATTACAGTGATATAAAATTATTCAATGGCTTACCAGCCTCATCGTTGTTCTGTTACACTGCTCTGCCCTATCTGCATCAGTGTCTTCTGCACACCTCTATCACTTTATGTTCTTCTTCCTTTTATGCTCTAAGCGCCATATCCCTTCAATGAACCATTCCTCGACTATGCATTTCTTCTCTTGCGCTCTGCCTCCTTGTACACACCTGAATTCTCCTACACAGCGACAACACTTATCTCTTCTTCGTTTCACATTCTTATAGTCTTTGTGCTCTTTGTGCATGCAATTTTTTCAATTCCTCTGCATGCTCACTCCGTGCCAAATTACTCCACATCTTGAGTGCTCTGCCTCATCATCATCGTGACTCTTCAACTTCTTTGGCAGTTTTTCCCACGCGTTCATCATCACTGTGTGTTTTGTCTCAGCTTCTCTAGCAATTGAGGCTCTTCTTCCTCTTTGTCTTCGACAAGCTTATTCTTTCTATTTTCAGCTACAGACTTCAATGCTCATCCACCTATCAATCCCTCTAAGAGTTGTCTTCCTTCACTAGATGAAGCTTGGAGACTCTTCATCTCCTCTGGCGATCACACAGAGTCTCTTCGAATCCTTTGGCAGAAATCATCAATGTTTTCCAGCAGTTAGACTGCGAGGGGCAACATTATCACTTCGATCATGATCAGATTTACCAACACCATTGAATTGGCTCCATGGGATGTTGCATTCATTTTGGAATTTCGGCATTCGACAATTCGGCATTCGTGTGACCATGTGTCTCAACACTCCCAGTCGTGATCCCCGAAAAGGAGCTTGGTTTCTCTAGCTCTTTCCTCCATCTCTCGTTGATGTGACCAAGGGCTGTGACCATAGCCTTATGCATAAAGCGCTTTTGTGATTTCACATTTCGTGAATCTGGAGATGAGGCATCTCGACTCTCCAAGTCGCGAGCTCTGAAAAGGAGCTTGGCTGCTCTAGCTCCATCCTTCATCTTTCATTGATGTGACCAATGGCTGCAACCACATGTTGAGCCAAAATGTGTTTCGCATTTCAGCATTTTGGGGTTTCGGCACTCCTATGGTAGAGTCTCTTGACGCTCCATATTGCGATTCGTGAAACTCTGAAATGCAGTCGGATCAATGGTCCAGATCGCACTTTGATCTGATGGATATAATTAAATCGCGATTTCGCATATCGTGATTTCAACATTCCTGTGGTGAATGTTCTTATGCATCTCCAACTCCCCATTTCTGAAACTTCGAAGTGATGTAAACCTGCTGACATCACACGTGTTGAATAACTACCACGTGTCACCCTGATTCGGGACTTACATGTGCTTGAAATGTTGAATCAGTCTGACACTTGTCATTACCTGGTTGTGCCACGTGTTCTTAGCTGACGTGGTTTGCTGACGTGAGTCGGATCGACGGTCCAGATGTGATCTTGATTCAACGGCTCAGATCATTTCGTGATTTCGCATTTTGCGATTTCGACATTCTTGGTGTTCAATGTTCTTGTCACTTCAAAGTTTCGATCCGCAAAACTCCGAAATGCAGTGGGATCAATGGTCCAGATCACATCTTGATCTGATGGCTGTGATTAAGTCGCGATTTTTCATATCGTGATTTTGGCAGGTTAGGGAACCCCATTCCTTTGACTTTCCAGTCAGCGAACCGACAATATTTTTCCACGTGTCCTACCCGAAGATGGACGGTCCTCCTGCTTTCAGGGTTTTGTTAGCTCGCTTCTCCTAGCACTTTAAAGAACGTGCAGGCTCTCCTCGATCCAATTGTTGTCGGACCTTGTGCTCGGATCTAACGCCCGAGATCTATCCTCCATATCTACGTGCTCCTCTTGTCTACATTGAGATCTGACAGCCATCGAGAATTCTGAATTGTTGAGATCCAACGATCACTGTTGTTGCTCCTCCACATAACATTGCATTGTTGATCATGCTCATGTACTCAAGCCATCATCGTTGTTGTACTTGCCATCAATGACAAGCATACGCTGCCTGTAAAACATGCCAACAATCTCCCCCTTTGTCATTGATGGCAATTAAGGCACCTGAATTCTTTTCTCCCCCTTTGACATCAATGTCAAAGAAGAGACATGCTTCCCCTGAGTTGTTGTACTAATTTTAGGAGGCATTAGATATTCAAACAATACAAAACTCCCCCTAACAAGATGGACTCTTTTAGGTGTGAAATGAAATGACACCCAACTTATGTCTGAGATATTGAAAAGGTGTCTTGGCTAGGGGCTTAGTAAAGATGTCTGCAGTTTGTTCTGTAGTGGGAATGTAATGGAACTGAACAATCTGATTGGTGACCTTCTCTCTCAGAAAATGATATTTTATGGAAATATGCTTGTTCTTGGAGTGGAAGACAGGATTTTTAAACACACTGATGGCACTAGTGTTATCACAATGAATTGGGATTGGTGCAATGTATTTTACCTCTAAGTCTACAAGTGTCTAAATCATCCATAATACCTGAGTGCAACAGGTAGCAACATTAATGTACTATGCCTCTATGGTTGATAAATAAATGGAACCTTGATTTTTACTAAGCTAGGCTACTAAGGAGTCACCCAGGAAGAATGCTCCTCCACTGGTGCTTTTTCTCTCATCAACACAGTTTTCCCAATCTGCATCTGAATAAGTAGTTAACTGAAAATTTTGATTTCTGGGATACCACAGACCATAAGTCATTGTTTCTTTCAAATACCTATAATATCCTTTTGATAGCTTGCAAATGACTATGTTTGGGGGCAGCCTGATATCTTCCTACCATTCCTACAACATGCATTATGTCTGGGCGAGATGTTGTGATGTACATCAGGCTTCCTATCATTGATCAATATGAGATTTGATCAACATCAGGTGAATCATCATCCTTTCTTAGTTTACATCCAGTTACCATAGGTGTACCCACAGGTTTAGAATCTTCCATTTGAAACCTTTTCATCATTTCTCCTAGATATTTTTCTTGAGAAATGAACATCCCTTCG
>ML781666.1:380508-392449 GCA_009831015.1 Picea engelmannii
CACAAGCTTGAACCAAAGGAAACTATGCTTGAGGTAGGTGGTTTCATTTTTACACAAGCTTGAACCATAGAAAACTATGCTTGCGACTTCCCAACGCATGGTTGGTACTTAGCCCCCAGCTTAAGAAACTAGCGACTTAACTTTAGCATGAAGTCCAGAGGCTAAGGCAAATGCCCCCCAATCTTCATTTCATCCAACTGCAAAGGAGAATGAAATTAAGCTTCAAATACTAGACGAAGGACTTGACTCAAACAGAGAGGGGGAAAACTATTTCATTTTTTAACGAGCTTGACACAGAAACAAGAACCATGCTCATAACCTCCGTTTCATTTTTTAATGAGGTTGCCTCAGAGACGCAAAAACTATCCTCGTAACCTTCGTTTCATTTTTAAATGAGGTTGCCGCAGAGACGTAAAAACTATCCTCGGAACCTCTGTTTCATTTTTTAACGAGGTCGCTACAGAGACGCAAAAACTATCCTCGAAACCTCCGTTTCATTTTTTAACGAGGTTGCCACAGAGACACAAAAACTATCCTCGAAAGTGGTTTCATTTTTTAACGAGCTTGAAAGTAGAAAACTATGCTCAAAGACCTCTGTTTCATTTTTTAACGAGGTTGTTACAGAGATGCGAAAACTATCCTCGAAACCTCTGTTTCATTTTTTAACGAGGTTGCCTCAGAGACGAAAAAACTATCCTCGTAACCTCTGTTTCATTTTTTAACGAGGTTGCCTCAGAGACACAAAAACTATCCTCGTAAGTCCAGGTTCAATCCCTAGACCTCTATTTCATTTTTTAACGAGGTTGCCATAGAGACACAAAAACTATCCTCGAAACCTCTTCTTGATCATGTATTCCAAGAGGACAATGCTTTGGAATGACACCATGTCAAGGGACAAAACTCAGTCATGGCTTCCAAAAGGTCTTCGCTGGAAGGAAGAAACACACTTTGGAAGGACACCATGTCGAGGGTCATGAAAGGAGTAAAAATATCAGGCTCTAACAACCCTATCGAAGAGATCACCATGTCAACGATGGGATCTAAGTCATCAGAAGTTGAAATCATGGGCGACAACGCCACATAATTGACCTATGGCAGGGGCAATACTGTCTGCAGACAAGAACCATTCACGGAGGCAATCCAGGTGGGTTCAATGAATGAAATTTGATCAACAGTCACAACTCCTCCATCGTGAGGGAAAGATATCATGTGAAAAAGAGTAGAGACAATAGCTTTCATGGCATAGACATAATCTCGCCCAAGGAGTAAAGAAAAATCCAAGGAGTCTTGGACTACCATGACGTCAATAAAGACAGTTTTCCCTCCCAAAGTTGTAGGAAACTGAGGAAGGGTCCCTAAAGGTTGAATAGTTCTTCTGTTAAAAGCTAACAGATTCTGTGTAACCGGTGCAAGTGGAGGACAACCCAAAGCTTGCCAAGCAATAGAGGAAAAAATACTAACAGACGAACCTTCATCTATCAATGTTTTGGTAACGTCCCAACCACAATCCTGTACAGTAATCTGGAAAGGAATGTAAGAGGGAAGACGAGGTCCAGTTAGTACACCCCAATCAAAATGGATGGCCTCATTACTTGGAGGGGGTTCCACGAGAGAAGGAGGAATACCCCCTGACATGGCAGAGTCTGTATCAACGAGAAAAACATGGGCAGTATCGGGTTTACTCTCTAGCGGGAGAGTAGGATCGACCGATGGAGAGATCAGATTGACCACTTGAGTTTCATTCTCCAAGTGGAGAATGGGGTCGACAGGTGAAAACGAATCGACTGCTTGGGTTTCACTCTCTAACGGGAAAGTGGAGTTGACCGAGGATGGGATCGGATCAACCACTGGGTTTACTGGTTCATCCAAATATGTGACCAGATTGACCACTTGATCAACCGGACTGACCGACACGGGAACCAGATTGATCATTCCATCAACTATAGGTGGGTCGAGAGAAAGCTTGCGATAAGCAGCTGGAAGTTGAGGCTATGAAATAGTCATGTCTTCCAGTAATTTTGAGGATTCATCCATATGAGGGAAAAGGTGAGTGAGATGACTCCCTTTGCATAACATGCACAGGAACTTGACTCTACTTTTCTTAATCCCAACGGTATCGTGACTAGTTAACGGGAGGTCATCAACATGTTGTTCAGAGGCTGATGACATGGGTTGGCAAGGATGTGTAGACCATGCTTCTACAACCTTGGATAGACCAGGGCAATCCTTAAGAAGATGGCTACCCTTGCAAAGTCTACAAGGGTACTTGGGCTTACGGGTTGTTTGGGTGATCTTGACATCATCAACACTCCCAACACGATTAACAGTAACTGGTTTTTCTCCAACATGTTTGACAATGGTTGGAGGTTTGGATCCTTGCTTATTTTTCTTCTTCTTCTTCTTCCTTTTCTTCTTCTTATTATTCATCGAGTTACTAACTTCATAACTTTCGCTTGACGAAGAAGATGGAACGGAAGACAATCTTGCAAGTGAAGAAGGCGAAGAAGACCTTACTGGTGAAGAAGGTGAAGGATCAACATGAGGTTGATGCTCTTGGGGGAAGGGCTTATGACCGAAGCATTTACGGCATTCGTGATTACCTGAGTGGAAAACAACCACACCGGCAATCCAATAGTGAGATCTAGAAGGCTCAAAGTAGCAATGTGAGGAGGACCAATGTTTCCATAAGAAGAAAAAACAAAAGGTTCCCCCGGAGCAGGGGTTCCTTCATTGGTCATTTCAGGAACTGACGCCATGAAAAACAAAAATCCAATCTAGAGTCCACTAGGGAAAACAAATAGCACACGCTAAAAATCTAGGAAGAAAGCAAACAAACAAAACCTTCTCACAATGAACGCACTAGTTGGTGATGAAATCCAACGTCGCGGGAACAAAGTAAGAAGGGGCTGAGATAGAGCAGGTGGAAAAGTTACGTTGGCGACCTACTTAACGGACTTACACCCTGGTGCAAGCTCCCACACATAATCGTGGGTATACTCTCCAAGGAGCCCGAGTGAGTTTGGCCAACGTCGATTCCAGGTACCGTGAAGACTTTCCCCTCCACAGTCACCTCGTGTAAAGAACCTAGAGAGATAGGCCACTAAGGTTACCAATTACTACAATTATAACTGGGGAAACAGTCGATAGTTCGATCCACGCGCAAGGGCAGGGTATCTAGCCCAAAATCAACTCGAAAGGCTTCCACTCATCATTGTGGGTATACCTCCGAGGGACCCTCATAATACGTACAATCTCTACACTGATATCAACAAAGCAGGGTGAGTAACTCTGCCAACATCAATGCGACCTCGTGATTGACCCTTGTGTTAGAAGGGCTTCCCAGGACAAAATGTAAGAAGTGGATTTAACCGCTCCCTAACTCAAGATTCTATGTTTGTTTGCAACTTTGGAAAGTTATCTTTCACACCTATTCCAAATCCCTAAAACTAATCTAATGTAGGTTTGCTACCAGAAAAGATAAAAATGTCTAATCAATTTTTATAAGCGCTTTATTTTATGGTTGTTGTTACTCAAAAGGAAAATGGCGTGGACAATATGGTGTTTTGATCGACTCGAAAATTATGCAAAGATATGAAGATGCAATCTTTTCATTTCGATGAAAGCTATGCTATGAGAAGAAGAAAATTTTTATCATTCCCATATGCACAATGTCCCAAAATATATTAAACTCATCAATATCAAGATTCTCAAGAAATGAGAAAAAAGGTACTTAACACCAATGTATGATTCATGGCCCCCCCGGCCATGAGGGGGAAAAGTTTTCATAATTTAAGATCAAAAAATGCCAAGAATCATGCAATTTCGCTACTTCAAATGCAAGGATGCCCCCAATCCAATATAAAGCAAGAAATTAACCCAAACTAAAAGTTTTCTTTTAAAGCAAACTATTCAGAAGAAATCAGATTCTTCCCTAAACAATTCTAAAGAAAACACACGCTTTGTAATTGAAAGACACTCAAAGCAAGAGAACAAACTAGTCTTTTTAATTGCATAAGAAGAGTGATTTTTCAAAGAATAAGCAAATGATAAAGACCAATAAAACTCAACTTTCAACCAATCATTGGTCCTTAACTAATCAAACACATTGAGATTCCAAACTCAAAAAGTATGGTGTTGTCAAGAAAAGTCAAGCAACGAAAGTCAAGACAAAAGTGACAAGAAGAGCCTTGAAATCCTAAGACTGTTCATGCACGCAAATGAAGACAAGAAAGAAATCAATCAATGGTCCAAGAAACTCTTATGAGGAACCTAAATTGATCTGGGCAGTTAAAAATGCCAAAACTCAAATCCAAAATTTTGAAAAATAGGATTTCGCAGACTGGTAGTATTACACAGTGCGAGAATTAGGCATTCTCGCAGGTGGCCCTTGAGCAAGGTGCAAGAACCTCGCACTGAAACCTAAAGGCAGAGTGCGAACCCTACCAATTCTCGTAGGCTGCAATGAAGTGAAGTGTGAGAATGTCTGAACATAGACAAAAATTTGGAAAATGAAGCAAAATTTGAAAATGCCTCTGGACCCAGAGGGTCTATCAGGATATCCTCACGGCTCAGAAATTGACAGGAAAGGAGAAAAGTAAAAACAGAGAAAATGGCCACAGAAAAACACTAAAAGCCACAAAGAAACTGGGATTGTTCCCCAGCGGAGTCACCCATTTTGTTATTGGATAAATCCGTAGGTGCGGACACTAACCGATCTCCCTAGATCCACCTGGATCTAGAACAAAGCAAGACAGAACATGAGTCTTTCCCTAGATTCTAACCATTGAATTGAATAGGAGGCAAGAACAAATAACGTACCTTATTATCTCTTCCTATGGTCTTTGTTGCTCCCGCTTCACTCCAGTGCTCTTGTGCAGCCAAGACCAAGACAACACAAACCAACCAACATGAATAAAGCACAATGTATTCAACAATCAATCTATGTATATGATCAAGGAATTATACAATAAAGTGGAAATAGCTTTATGGGAAAGGGACATGCTACTATATCATATTAATGGAAAGTAAAGATTACAACCTGAGCCTTGATGTCACAAACTTCCTTTCAATGGCACTTGGCTCTGACACACACACTTGCTCAATCCTTGCATGAAGAAGATTAAATCCTCTTGAAAGACCTTGCTGGAGTCTCCAAGTTGTTGTTCAATACTTCAGTCATTCACACATTTCTTTCACTAATTCTCCAATGAATCTTTCTTAACCTTTTCCATGAGAATTCACTCAATATATAGGAGAGAATGAATTAATTACTTGGATAAGAATAATCCCAAAATATCAGGGAATCCAGTACTAGTATAACCATTCGAATGCCAACCCATTCTTCTAGAAGATTCCCTTCTAGAAGCTTCGAGAATTCATCTTTTTCCTTGATTTAGGAAGAGTTCGCACCCTAGCAGTTCAACACATTGCGAGATGTTCGCACCCTGGCTTAAGGCAACCTACGAGAATGGATCATTCTTGCAGCCAAATATACTAGCATCCTGCGAACTTGCTTCAAAAATGAGTTTTCTTGGAAGAGATGAAAGTAATCTTTCTCAGGTAAAAGTTCTTATGAAGAGCCTGAGTACACCATCATCAATACATCATCATGACGACCAAAATCATGGGTAACAGACGATCCAGATGTGATCTTGATTCAACGGCTCAGATCATTTCGTGATTTCGCATTTCACGATTTCGACATTCTTGGTGTTCAGTGTTCTTGTCACTTCAAAGTTTCGATTCGCAAAACTCCGAAATGCAGTGGGATCAACGGTCCAGATCACATCTTGATCTGACAACTGTGATTAAGTCGCGATTTCACATATCGCGATTTCGGCAGGTTAGGGAACCCCGTTCCTTTGACTTTCCAGTCAGCAAACCGATGATATTTCGCCACGTGTCCTACCCGAAGATGGACGATCCTCCTGCTTTCGGGGTTTTGTATGCTCGCTTCTCCTAGCATTTTAAATAATGTGCAGGCTCTCCTTGATCCAACGGTGTTCGGACCCTGCGCTTGGATCTAACGCCCGAGATCTATCCTCCATATCTACGTGCTCCCCTTGTCTACATTGAGATCTGACAGCCATCGAGAATTCTGAATTGTTGAGATGCAACGATCACTGTTGTTGCTCCTCCCCATTAACACTGCGTTGTTGATCATACTCCTATACTCAAGCCATCATCGTTGTTGTACTTGCCATCAATGACAAGCATACACTGCCTGTAAAACATGCCAACAGGTTATGGGCCCACCATGCTTCTGTTGCACCACTTTGATTCACTATGTAATATTAATAATATTGGTTACTAATATTAATAATTATTAATAATAGTTTTTTGATATTACTTTTAATAGTTGTAGTTTTAAATTGTTATTAATATTAACTATTAATTTTAATAGTATCATTAATATTAATACTATTAGTTATTAATATTAATATTATATATCTTGATATCATTTTTATAATTATAGTTTTAATTTTATTTTTTATTGGTTTTTTATCATTTATTTTTTTTTGTTATTTTTGTTTTTTAAATGTTGGTATTTTTTGTGATCCAATTCCATCATTTTTTTGGTTTGCTTTTATTTTTTTTATTTTTTTTTAGTAATAATTTAACTTTGATGCTTTCTTCTCTAAAGACTTGTTGCCTTGATGATGGATCAGTTCTAGATTCGAAATATTGACATGAAGATTGGATACTCTAAATCTTCCAAATAACTTTAGAATATTGCACATTTTTACCTTCTTCTTTTGTCGCAATTCCAATTTTAAAGTTGAACCTTCAAAAACTTCCTTTAATGGAATTCCAAGGATGGACAATCATATAGGTCACACAAAGTTTCAACCAATGTTTAGTATGTGGAATTCATAATCTAAGTTTATTATCATTTATGTAACACAAGATTGATGAAATATGCAGGTTCACTTTAATAAATTAATGCACCCAACATAAT
Organism: Picea engelmannii; assembly: GCA_009831015.1. Lineage (NCBI taxonomy): Eukaryota > Viridiplantae > Streptophyta > Pinopsida > Pinales > Pinaceae > Picea > Picea engelmannii. Next base: position 387,467 of record ML781666.1, read on the forward strand.
GATATTTCTTATGTTTACATCGGGTTAAGTAATATGTTATCATAGAGTAACTCATCGTATGGGTTGACAAGTGTTTAAACATGTAGGGAATTGGCTCCAATACCATGTATAAAGTCTATTTCTTATATAACAATAAGATTTACATGCTTTTCACAATGTACCGAGGATGTCTGGATAATGTTTTAATTATTATTTATAGAAATGTTTTAATTATTATTTATAAATTAACTTAGAGGGATATTTTTAACGATTATGTTATTGTTGGTTAAAAAAATTGTATCTTAATTGTTTACTAATTGTGAAAGTAATTTCCAAATGGAATAAAGTACAAAGTTGTATTGTGATCACAAAACTATATTCCTTCCAACATATGATTCACCACAACAATTTTACTTAAGTCCATTATATTAGTGTATGTTATTGAAGAAGCATCAATTACAAATCTCAATTAATAGTAAAAAACTCAATTAATAATAATATGTTTCATATTACAAGAAAGTATTCAATTTACAAGTAATTTATATTCCAACTTCAATAATTTTTTTAATAATAATTTTCCAACATGAATTTTTGATTGTTAGGTATCGGTAAACATCACAATTGAAATAAAAGGAATTCAAATGACTTAACTTACTTGTTAAGCAATTTCATTTTTTAAGGTTGAATTGAACTATAAATCTTTTAATAGAGAGATGCAACTAATGAGCAACTGGTAGAGAATAGACTCTCCTTCCAACCAATCCTCCAGTCAAGAAGGTCAAGGGTCCCTAAGCCTACTTCCACCAAAAATATATTAACTTCTCTTTCCCTTCAGTAAATGTATTAGCTCAAAAATATGCGTGGTCTCTCTCCCCTTCTCAGCTAGTTAGACTAAAAAATTCATGGATTCATTTCACAATAGAGACACACTACAACAATATAACCAATGTACCAAACCAAACCATGACAAGAGAATAATATCTCCCTTTATCATTTCCTTTGGTTATTTTTTTATTTATTAACTAATTAATTATGTCTTGGAAAACGGCCTACATGAGGATTACTATGTTTATTCCTCTTTAATTATCTATATTATATTATATTATTTTAACCCATTTTTATTACGCCTTATATATATATATATATATATATATATATATATATATATATATATCCTAATTTTAAACTATAACTTTTATACTAATATATGTATTGAAAAGTTTATTTTCTCAACATCACACAATTATTTAGTCTTTAAGCAATATGTATCTCTATCACAAACAATGGGCATTATAATGTCTCACTCACATGTCAAAGGTTTTTTTTTTGTAGGAAACACATAGTGATTGGGCCATGATTCTTAGAGACAACATCTATGACTCGGCTGGCCACCTTTTGGTATAGAACCATGGCTTGGAGATATAGAAGCATTCTTTCCATCCTAAACCTCAAAATGACTACCATATCTAACTCACAGGGAAATGATTCTCTATGAAGGGTCTATCTGGTAGTCAAGGGTCTCATACATGGGCATGAGCTCTACAAGAAAATATTTTGGTCTAATACCTCGGTTTCCATCCCTAATATGCCATGGCATGGACCACAAGAGTCATCCATGGTGTGCCAATCCTTCAAAATGTGACCATGTCCCACTCATAAAATAAAGGTTCTCTATGTAGGGTTTTCATGGTGCTCTAAAGAATCATGCATGTAGAATGAGTCCCTGAGGAAAATGGTATTTCCTTAAATCCTTACTTTTGACCCTATTCCATGGATTACACCATCATAGTCATCCCTAGTATCACAAATCTCAAAATGGACATTATATCATGTTTACAAATCAAATATTAAATAATTGTGTGATGGTATGGGGTTCCATGCAGATCACATGAGCCCCAAATGAAAATGTTATGGCCTAAAGAATTTTACTCTGAACCTATACCATGTCTTGATCCATGAGAACCATACTTGGTGTGCCAAAATTGAAATTTGATCATATCCCACTCACGCGAGAATAATTCTTTTTATAGGGTCTTTGATGTTGTCAGGGCCCCACATATGGCTCATGAGCTCTACCAAAAAATATTATTGTCTAAGACGATGGATTTTAGTTTTAAATGATTTGGATTATAATGGGAATAAAATGAGATACAAAAAAAACTATAGTAGATAAAAAAAATGGTAAAACACAACTTCTATTAATGAATAAAATAGAAAAATATTGTAGAACACAAATTGGCTAGAATGGTGGTAGCTTATCTCTGAAGAGAAAGAGATATATGTCAACTACACTTATTTGTAGAAAGATAATACAATGGGATACAAGAATGTCCTTTTAACATAAATCAAGATCCCTAAAGTTACAAAACCCTAACCCTAGCACATGAAGCGCCAAAAGGTTTGTAGGCCCCGAGGTGGTTAGTTGTTGTGTCAACTTCCCAGGGGCGCAAATTTTTCGTATTATATCCACTTGGGATTTTAAGTATCTCATTGAAAATATCTAATCTATAAGTACACTTGTTGACAAGTTTTGGGTATGCCATGGAAATCCTAGGCCCTCGAATGGCCAAAAAACATCCTTTAGGGCCCAAAAATCATAGCCAAAACAACCAAGATGGAGAGTCATGATGAGTTATTGGAAGAGGTGGGTGGCCATCGATATCCACCTAGATTAGTCCTACCCCCTTAGGAAGTAATTTTCCCCATTGCATCAATTTTCCTCTGAAGATAGGAAATTTTTTGTTGAATCTGAATCTTGGTGATCTACTTGCCTTGTTGAAGTAGTTGTCTTGATTTGAAAACCCGATAGTGTTGTATGTTTAGCTGGAGAGTTCTCTTCATCCTGGTGTCCATGATTTGATCTAATATATCCTATGCAATGAATTTGAGATTTATTTTTGTAGGGGGGAATTTCTCATCCACCTCCAAGGTGTCCAACAGAGGTGGTAAATATGGTCAAAGTAACTCCACATTAAATATTGGGTCTAAGCTAAGGAAAGGAGGAATACTCAATTTGAACAATTGGCTTAGGTTGATGGACAGTTGGTATGGATTGTTGGTTGTCATTTATGTCAACCCTTGGAAAGTGATATTGTAGATTGATGTCAACCCTTGGAGGAGTTCGATGGCGAATTCTGGTAGCACAAAGGAATGGGTAAGGGACCTAAGTATTTTTTATTTATAAAGTCATGAAGATCATTGAATTTACAGGTAAGACTATTCTAGATGGATATTATATGTCATGCCATTTCTAGTGATATGTGGAACGTCAAACAACTCCTCGCGGTTAGAGAATTATGGCCATATGAAGTTGGAGAACCCTTGTGAGTTATCTAGAAGCCTCTAGAAGGTCAAAGAAGTCAAATTATTCTAGAATAGCATAGAAGAAGTTGACCAGTCAAAGTGGTTAATCATGGGTTAAGTGGTTGCAACAAGAAAACAATTAAAAATAAATTAGTTGCAACTAGAATTGGAGAGTTTACTATTTGTAGATAAAGTGGTTAAGTGGAGAAAGTGGCTAAGTGGACAAAGTTGGTTAAGTGGAAAAAGTGGTTAAGTGGACAAAGTGGTTAAGTGGAAAAATTTGGTTAAGTGGACAAAGTGGCTAAGTGGTCAAAGTGGTTAAGTGGATACTTCTATAGGAAGCTACTTGGAGGTATCCATTGAGCATATTGAATATATACAATTCACTGAGGTAACCAAAGGAGATCTAAGGAGAATTTCAGAGGGAAGGTGAATTAAAGAAGGTCTAAATTCAAGGGAGGATAAAGTCTTTTGATGATGTTTTCTAAGGTATGTCATTTACAGGTCATCTCATCATTTTCGCAATAACTTTTTTTCTAGATTATTTAGACAATGAAATTTGGAGGATGTTGAGAAAACATATCCAACTAAATGTGATAAAAATGTCATTTTGTGGGTCGTTTTATTTTAGGAGTTACACTCCGTGGAAAATAGGGTTTGTGGCTAGTCTTGAAACTAGTCTAAAATAGATGTTTCAAGTAAAAATGTCATAACTTCTTCAAAACATATCCAAATTTAGTAATACCAAATGTATTGGTTAGAGTATAGTCTTTAGTATGCTTTGTACCATTTTCATATCCATACAGAAAATATTCCATGCGGGGAATACTCTACAGGTTCTCTCTATAGAATAAGACAGAATTCAACAAGGTGTGCCATTTTTTCTATAACTTCTGTTCTGGGAGGTTCCAAGTAGTGAAACCTAGAGGAATTGTAGAAAAGACACTGAAGAACATTTTGTACTATTTTCAGATCTTTATTCATTACAGGTACCTAGTTATGATTATTACAAGTTAGGGTTGTTGACTAATCCAAAATTAGTCATGTGAGACTAAAGTAAAATTTGATGAAAATGATAGTATATTTTTGTTAAAGTTAAGGAAGGTTTGTAGGTATGTGATCATATACACCAGGTCTGTTACAGAGTTACAAATCAGATTTGGATGATGAAACTGATGAGAGATTTTGGTTGAAGTATGTTGTTGAAGCTATTGGTACAGATAGAGGTTGTATAACAGTGATGTTCCACACATGGTTTGAGGTACATACTTGTGGTATAGTGTTTGAGGTATATGTGATCAGATCAGATTGGTTGATGAGTATACAATGACAGATTTGATAGAACAAGTTGTGACTGTGAAATATTAATTTTCTACATTTGGCATTTATGTTTCAGGGCTGTTGGATGGGGAAAAGATAGGTGGTTGTAGCCACCTTTTGGTTTTTTCCGGAGAACATAGGGGTTTATATCCTCCTTCTGGTTATAGACATAGAATTGGGGAGTTGGAGCTTCCCTTTGGTTGTAGCCTGAGAAACTAGGGGGTCGGAGCCTCCTTCCAGTTATAGCTGGAGAATTGAAAGTTGGTGCTTCCTTGAATGTAATTCTTGACATATAAGAAAATAATTATGTTGTTTTCTCCTGCATTAGGTTTCCATGTAAATATTGGTGTATTGTGCATTGTGTGTATGTGTTTGTTATTG
>ML781666.1:400649-424744 GCA_009831015.1 Picea engelmannii
AGACGAAATCATGATTATCTTTATGTTGTGGTTGATCGATTTAGAAAAATGTGTATTTTGATGCCTTGTACTAAGCAGGTTACAACTGAACAAATGGCACAAATGTTCTTTCAAAATGTTTGGGTGCATTTTGGATTGCCTAAATCCATTATTTCTGATCGAGATTCTCGATTTGTTGGAAGTTTTTGGTCAAGATTATGGGCACTCATGGACACCAAACTTAAAAAGAGCACAACTTTTCATCCACAAACAGATGGTCAGACAGAGGTGGTAAATCAAACAGTGGTGCATCTTCTTCGTGTTTATTGCAGTAAGCATCCTAAACTTTGGGATGAGCATTTACACTACATTCATCATGCGTAAAATCGTGCTAAGCACTCTTCGACTCAAACATCGCCATTTGAAGCATGTTTTGGCTATTTGCCCAAATCTCCTTTAGATTTTATCTTTGGGAAGGATATTGCTATCGATGGTCAATATGACATTGATAGGGCAGAAAAGTTCATTGAACAAATTTAGTCGATACATCAAGTGGTGCAAGAGCAGTTGGAAAATAGTCAAGCCAAGTACAAGACGAGACATGACAAGCATCGTATTGATCACAATTTCCAAGTTGGAGATGAATTTTGGCTTTAAATAAGTAAGGAGAGGCTTAAAGGAGAAGTTAAAAAATTGAAACCGATTCGATATGGTCCTTTCAAGATTATTGACAAGATTGGTAACAATGCCTTTCGTTTAGATTTGCCTCCTTATATGCAGATGTATGCAGTTGTTAATGTTGAGAATTTGAAATTTTATGAGCCTCCATTGATTGATGATCATGGAGAGTATGTTCAGATTCCTTCTATAGATGATTTTTCCCCATAATATCTTACAGAACTGCATGAAGACACCATCCTTGATAGGAGAATGCAAACATCAAAACGAGGAAATGTGGAGTATCTTCGAGTTGGTCTTAAAGGTACCAATCCAAACAAAGCCAAGTGGATTGAGGTTGGAAGGGTGAGGGAACTATACCCTCATCTTCACATAGACTATAATAGTCTTTTGGAGGTCCAAAATCTTCCCAATGGGGAGGTGTGATCAGGGGATCAAATTTTGCTCAAAAATTCAAAGTGCTCAGAATTGCTTCAAATCGAACAAGAGCGTAGGCCTCGTCGTTGCAAACCCAACGCAACTTGTTTTGTTTCAAACAGATTTCGGGAGCGAGAGATATTGCGATCTGTTCAAATCGTCAAACAGGTAAAAAAAAGGACACTGACTGTGCAGTCCGTACAGGCTGACGTGGCAGGGGCCGTACGATGATGTGGCAGAGACCGTACGACCATACGTTGATGTGGCATGTGATGACTTGGCAGTTTTTGATTGGAAGATGTGGTTGAATTGTGATGTGACACGTGGCATCATTTTTGGTTAATGGTGTGGTGCCACGTGGCCCAGTCATGGGCTGCCACGTGGCACCATTGTATTGGATGTTGTTTAAAATTGTATGGAGTCTATGGGGGTTGAACCCCAGACCTCCCCTTTGGCTCCGCACTTTGGTAGAGTGTGGGCTACCACTAGCCCACACAGTGTTACTTGTAAACTATATGTTATAAAATGTATTTAAATTTGAATTACTTTGTGGTGGCGTGGGGGTCCGGGCTGGGGCTTAGCCCCAACCCCCGGTCGCACTCACACTACATATGACCATACCCTCTGTTATTGCGCGCGCGAGGTTTTTTTTTAATGTGTAGCCTATGGTTGTATGTATGACCGCATGTGACCATAACAGAGAGTGCGGGAGTTGATACAGTTGAGTTTTGTTTGCTAGCCCGAGGTCATATCGTGGACCCATGTGCCCGAGAGCTTGGCGGTTAGGGGATGGCGCACCCATAATCGTCCTACAGTTCACACCATTGGCATGGTTGTGTTTGGTGCTAGGTTTTTACACTTTAAATAGCGTGTGTGCTAGGTTGCATGAAGAGGGGTGCAATTTGTAGATGCAGAGACAACAAGCTTGAAGGGGGGACTTCCAGGAAGCCTAACTTCTTCGTTTTTTGGCCAAACGAGGTGCCGAAAAATCCTAGCTAGGGGTTTTTGGACACTCTGAAGCCATTGGAGCAGTCTGTTGGTCAATTTGAACATTGTAAAGCACGTTTTTGAGCACTTTGAGCAATTAATAATAATGATCCATTGGAAGTTGGACCAGGAGATGTGGCCCAAGAAAGGGGTGAACTCCTTTATCATTTGTTGTGTTTATGTGCTTATGTTCATTGATTATGTTGTTGTTTATTTGTGTCTTAAATGAGTAAATCCTATTAATGATGTGTTGCAAAGTTGATCCATTTGCTTTTAACACATAAAATTTTACTTGCAAATATTTTCAATATTTCAAGTCTTCTTCATTTTTAGATCAGATATAGAAAGGTTTGGAAAAGAAATGAAATAAAAGAAGGACAGGTAAATAAGGAACAAGTTCAAGAGATTGTACTTTCAGGTATTGTAGTGAAAGATGAATCCACAGACAGAAAGAAAGAAGTTTGAGATCAGAGAGATGATAAATCTAGCGATGAAGATGATGATGACTCTACATCAGAGCGGGAATTGTTCTGAGCCATCTGTCTTAGAGACTTCCAGGTAATTTGAATATTAGATAGGGGGAGTCTATGTGGCAGCTAAGACATATGAGAGAACCATCCTTTGAGAAGCTTGCAGAGTTTGAGTAGACATATTCATAGCAGTCAGCTAGAAAAAGTACATTATGATAGATTGATCAGTTGCAGTAGTGAAGACTTCATGATAGAACAGTGACATATTGGTCAACATTATGGAAATTTTTGTAGTAGAGTCTTGGAAAATATGGATAGAGATGCATTTGCAATAACACTTAGTATATTTGGATAGATATATGATAGTGGACGCGAGCATGGATTCATAGATTGGTTCAGAGAGTGGGTCAGGGACAAAGGAACATTATCATAATGGATGATAATTACATAGGAATATTTGGATGCTTATTATTGAATGATTTTCATATATGTCAGTTGATTACATAAGGAAGCACCAATGGACAATAACTCCAAAAGGAAGCAGGTACATGAAGACTTATATTTTGTCTACACAACACCTTGCAGAGAAGTTAAGAGAGAGAAAAAAAAACAAAAAGATAAGTAGAAATATCATTCAGATAAATTTTCATATACATAGGTAAGAATATATGTATGATTCCAGGGGAAGAGATTCATCAGATGTAGGATAGAGAGTTAGATGCTTGGAGAGAGAGCACATAGGCATGTTTCAATGGGGAACAATTGTCACAAGGGAAGAATGAGCGATATGACTTCAATGTTGCATCAGGGTGATACCCTTTGTCAAAGGGGGATATATTATTCATATGAAGGGAGAGAGAGTAATTAGAGGCTTCGAAACATAGAGAAATATTAAATGAATTTAGATAGGGGGAGAATCCCTAAGGAGATTTCAGTCGGGGGGAGAAGCCCCAAAGGGAGATATCCTTTGCCATTGATGTCAAAGGAGGAGAGATAGAAACATTGATGAGTAGTATAAGCATGAATGTTATCATGACTAAGCGTTTCCATCAATGTTGGTGTTTCCATCAATTCCAAAGGGGGATATTGTCAGATAGTTGGTTTAGGTTGATGTATAGTTGGTATGGACTGTTGGTTGTCATTGATGTCAACCCTTGGAGAGTGATATTGTAGATTGATGTCAACCCTTAGAGAATTATGGTAGCGAATTATGGTAGCACAAAGGCATGGTAAGGGACCCGAGTCTTTTTGAGGTATAAATGCATGAATATCAGTGAATTTATAGGTAAGACTATTTTAGATGGATAGTATATGTCATGACATTTTCGGTGATATGTGGAATGTCACATAACTCCTGACAGATAATTATGGCCATATCAAGTTGGAGAACCCTCATGAGTTATCTAGAACCCTATAGAAGTTCAAAGAAGGCAAATTATTCTAGAATATCCTAGAAGAAGTTGACCAGTCAAAGTGGTTAGTCATGGGTTAAGTGGTTGCAACAAGAAAACAATTAAAAATAAATTAGTTGCAACTAGAATTGGAGAGTTTAGTATTTGTGGATAAAGTGGTTAAGTGGACAAAGTGGCTAAGTGGAAAAATTTGGTTAAGTGGACAAAGTGGCTAAGTGGACAAAGTTGGTTAAGTGGACAAAGTGGTTAAGTGGATACTTCTAGAGGAAGCTACTTGGAGAGTATAAATAAGAGAGAAAGGGTCTCCCATTACTATCCATTGAGAATATTGAATATCTACAAGTGACTGAGGTAAACAAAGGATATCTAAGGACAATTTCAGAGGGAAGGTGAGGTAAAGAAGGTTGAAATTCAAGGGAGGATAAAGTCTTTTCATGATGCTTTCTAAGGTATGTTATTTATAGGCCATTGCACCATTTTCGCAATAATTTGTTTTTTAGAATTATTCAGACAGAGAAATATGGATTTTTTTGATAAAACATATCCAAGTAACTGTGATAAAAAATTTATCTTGTGGGTTGTTGTATTTTGGGAGTTACACTTTGTGGAAAATAGGGTTTTTGGCTAGTCCAGAAACTAGTGTAAAATAGGTGTTTCAGGTAAAACCGTCATAGCTTATTCATAACAGATCCAAATTCAGTAAGACAAAATGTATTGGTTAGAGTATAGTCTATAGTATGTTTTTTACCATTTTCAGATCCACAACAAATATTCCGTACGGGGTATTCTCTACAAGTTCTCTCTCTAGAATTAGCCGGAATTCAACAAGGTATGCCATTTTTTCTATAACTCCTTTTCTGGGAGGTTCCAAGCAGTGAAACCTGGAGGAATTGCAGACAAGACATTGACTAACATTGTGTATTATTTTTAGATCTTTGATCATTACAGGTACATAGTTATTCTTATTGCAATTTAGGGTTGTTGACTAATCCAAAATTAGTCATGTGATACTAAAGTAAACTTTGATGAAAATGCTAGTCTTTTGTTGTTAAAGTTAAGGAAGGTTTGCAGGTATGTGATTGTATACACCAGGTCTATTAAAGAGTTACAAATCAGATTTGGATGATGAAATTGATGAGGGATTTTGGTTGAGGTATGTTGTTGAAGTTATTATTACAAATAGAGGTTGTATAATAGTGAGGTTCTAGCACATGGTTTGAGGTACAGAATTGTGGTATAGTGTTTGAGGTATATGTGATCAGATTAGATTGGTTGATGAGTATACAGTGACATATTTGATAGAACAGATTGTGACTATGACATATTCAATTTCTACATTTGGCACTTATATTTGAAGGAGGTTGGACAGGGAAAGGATAGGTGGTTCTACCCACCTTCCGGTTGTAGCCGAAGAACATAGGTGGTTGTATCCTCCTTCTGGTTGTAGCCAGAGAATTGGGGAGTTGGAGCTTCCCTCAGGTTGTAGCCTGATAAACTAGGGGGTCAGAGCCTCCTTCCAGTTGTAGCTGGAGAATTGGAAGTTGGTGCTTCCTTGAATGTAATTCTTGACAGATAAGCAAAAAAAATTGTGGTTTTCTCCCGCATTGGGTTTCCACGTAAATATTGGTTTATTATGCATTGTGTGGTTGTGTTTGGTATTGTTTATTATGCACTGATGAATGGTAATGTTTATGATACAATAAGATATTGATGATGAACATATGAACATGGTTGAATAAGTAAAAGAATATACTTTGTGGTTTAAAGGATTAATAATTGGTATAATTGCTCATTATTGATTCGCTCCCCCCTCTCAGTAATCCAACAGAGTCCATTCATGGCCATTGGACAATCCTTAACTAGTTCAATGATCCTTCTCTTAGCTCATGTTGATAGCTGAACCAACCAAGATTTTTCATGTTTGCTTCTTTGTAAATGAAATATTTCAAAAAGATTAGGATTTATGTAACTATGAATAGCTCCAGAATCAATTAAAATGGATATGGGTTGATTATGAATATTACCTTCTACTTTAATCATGGGATATTGGTACTCTAATTTCTTGTTGTCCAAGGATGCATAAATCCTTGGCATGATTCTACCTATGTCCTCCACTATGTCAAACTCCTGAATATTTTGAACAATCCTAATATTTTATCCTTTATGAGGGAGAACTGTATACAAGTGGTCTCCCTCACATCCCCAACATTTTATGTGATGTTGTCTTGGCCTTTTCCCAAATAAATATGTCATCTTAGGATCATTTTGTGTTGACTTCGCTTGATGATATGTTTGAGATATATTTCTATAAAAAGGTGGCCTAAACCATTTCTTTATTTTCTCCATCATGTCTTTCTTTTTGTCATCCCAAACCCTTTGAAAATCTAGTCTTCCTCCATTATACTCATAAAGGTACTTTTATTTCCTTATGGCCTCTTCCAATGTCTTGGGCTCATCAGAGTGTATCTTATCATTGTAGAAAGAAGGTATCCCACTTAGAAACCTTTGTATTTTAACATTCTTGTCTCTTATAAATCCAACATACCTAAAAAATTAGAAGAACCTCCTCTCATACTCATCCATTATCATGCTTCCAAGCTTGAGTTCAAATAACTCTTTCATCTTATTTTCATAATACTTCTCTGACAAGTATTGTTGTTGGAAATATCTCTTGAATTTCCTCCAAGAAATTATCTTTTGATCAATGTTTAACCTTCTTGAGTTGATCCCACCACATAGATGTTTTTTCTTAAAGATGGTAGGTTTCAATTATGGCTTCAACATTTAATGAATAATTGTGCAATTGGAAATATTTTCTCATTCCCAACAACCATGATTTTTCATATTTCATCCTTCTTGTGATCACCATAAAATGTGGAAGGCTTAATCTTTCTAATCTCTCCTTTAGGTCATCTACCTTAGACCTCCTCCTCTGTCTTTGGATAGGGGACACACTTAGGATTATCTCCGACCTTGAATGTGCATGCACTATTTTGGTCAAGTGTTCCAGTGAGTGATGATGATGGTTATGTCTACTAATAATGTTTTACTGTCTAGATCCCTCATGGTCATCCTTCCTACCATGTGATATTGATTCTTCTACTTATCGTGCACTAGCTACTTACTTTGTGACATAAATTTTATTGACTTTTATTCAGACTCTGTAACATCTCTTCATGATCTCTCATTATCTTTTCATTGTCTTCTCTATAACTTTGCACTTCTTTATATAAGATTATCATAGTCTTATCCAGATCTACAATCTCTATTCTAACCAAACATCCATTGGACTTAGTATCTACATTTACCATGTTGACATGTAGAAATTTGACCTCCTCTTCATGGCTATAAGATCCTTGGGAATCCTCCATATCTATAGTTCTCATATAGGAATAAGAACGAAATATGCTTTCCTGTACCTCTAATTCTACCTGACACGTGCATGCAAAAATTGTTGTTAGAGTTATTTCATAAATTAGATTACAGATCATCCTTTCAACTGAATTTAAGAGTATGGATGCATTGAAATATGATTTTGATTATATATATATACATTCTCCTCTAAATAAACTTTCCAGTGACTACTTCTTTTCCCAAATTGGAGATCTGAGTTGATAGTTATGGTCCGCAAATGTTTAGATTGTTTCCTCATTTTTATCCCTCCATTCCAAAAGTGTCTTTTCTTTCATCCTATACCATTTCAAGCATTGAGATTCAATTTTGATTCTACAAATGCCTTCTATGGTCCATGATATTCCCATGGACTACTCATGTGCCTTAAATGGACATATGAGCAAGGATTTATTCCCTTTGGAAGTAAATTGGTACCTAAACTATACCTTGTACTGTTTTGGTTGTAACTTCATCATACTAGATATGTTTTGCAGTCAACATATCTTGTTGGAAATATCTTACTGAGTTATTTCATTCTAGCAACAAAGACACTATGTATTGACGGTATAGACTATTGTCTCGATTTCAACTACCTCAAAATGTTGTTTAGGCCCTCAAAATGCCTCTGCGAGTTGATGACCTTCAAAATCTAAAAAAAATTGTAGAAAATGATTGATTTACTATTGTAATAGTTTGTAAGCCTGATTTGTTGATCTCAAAATTGGGAGTAATCCCAGTTGTCGATTCACTAAACTTTGCCAAGACCACGAATGAATCTCAACCATTGATCGCCAACTTGAAATAAATCTAGACCATCCATTCTCCACCATCCAGAACTCCATCAACGATCAACGATTTCTTTTGGAAAATGAACCACCTCATTAATTTCATTGAACTAATCATTAATGATCGACAATTTTCCTTTGAAAATCGACATGTGAGACTTTGCTGAAATTGTCGACTCGATCATCAACAATTGGAGAATTCTCTAAGTGATGTGGCATGACATGTATATGTTTATGTGGCAAGATACGTGGATGTTGGCATGGGAACTTGGATAGCATGGCATGACACTTGAATGTTGACGTGGCATGACATGTAGATGATGATATGGCATGACACGTGGATGTTGACATGGTATGGCACATCATCCTCTTATTTTTTCTTCATCGGTGATTGAAAATTTCGTTGGGATGGATGAAACACTTCACCAGTTTTTCCAACCTGACCATTGACGATTCCTAATTTATCTTGGTCAAATGAAACACTTCGTCGATTTTGTTGACTCGACCATTAACGATCGACAATTTCTCTTGGTTGAGTAAAACACTTTGATGATTTCGTTGACTCGACCATTAGCGATCGACAATTTCTCTTGGTTGATTGAAACACTTCGATGATTTCGTTGACTCGACCATCAGTGATCAACGATTTCTCTTGGTCGAATGAAACACTTCACGCATTTCTCCAACTTAACCATCAACAATCGATGATATCTCAATAATCCACCAACTCATCCTCATCCATGGTCGAGCTCCCTACTCATCAAGTTATTTATTTATTGAATGTTGTTATCCAAAAGAGGCGTCCATTACATTTTTCACATTATCTTAGTGTCTACTTATACATATCGTTATATTATTCAAAATATTTCATCATCACTTTATCACAATATCTTCTTATTATATTCAAAGTAGCTTTACAACTTAAATAATTTATACACACCTAATCTAATACTTTTATTTTTCATGATCGTTATATTATTCAAAATATTTCATTATCACAATATCTTCTTATAAATATATTATATTCAAAGTAGCTTTATAACTTAAATAATTTACACACACCTAATCTAATGCTTTTTTTTTTTTCATCAAAATGATACTATTATTTTCATAAAAAAATGATTTAGAAACAAGTCTAGCGAACTATGCAGATTGCCATGGAAAGAGAATGATTATTGAGTAGGATGTTGTGATTTTGTTCTTATTTTGTGCTCTTTATTCACATAAATGTTTCTTAATTCCATATTTTCATGGTACTTTGTTTTGTTCTTCTTGAGTCTTCCATATATAAAATATTAATATATTTTAAGATGATTCAAGATGATTCTTTTAGATATTTAGCAAAACGTATTTCAAAATTTTTACGACTATGATCAATTATTTTAGTATGAGAATTTAATATTACAGTAAGTTAGTGCAAGAAAATATGTTTATACATAGTAGAAGTTCCTTGTGGATGGAAGTACCGGATAGAGAAGACATAAAAGTGAAGGGATATATTGCAATGGTGAGTATGTATTTACTATTTATATTATGTAGTAGCATTGAGTTTTTGATTTGTAATAATACATCACATATTATTTGGATAATATAAATGCAAAATCAAATAGGGAGAAAGTTTAGTGTACTAATTAATAGTACAAGAGAGAATAATTCGTTAGATGGTCAACTTCATGATTGGGATTAAGATTCTAGAATCCACTCATATGTCCATTTTTTTTCTCTTAATGGTGTGGTCAAAGATGAAACAAAAACATGGTCATTGAAAACCCTATACACAAACTAAACCATGGAAAAGTAATGATATTTGCCCAATGTGTAGAAAGATAAATCAAGAATGTCACACGGGCTACTATCTTAAAGAAAGGCATAATATTTTATGAAATATTTCGACACTCTTAGTAAAGGAGGAAAGCTTTCAAGATGGAAAAATAAAATCAATGAGAGACCCCGTGATGGCTGGTACAATGAAGAATGGAAATCAACATAAAAAATATGACTAAATGTCAATCGAAATGAGGGGATCCATTGGATGAGTGAATACAAAAAACTTATGCATAGGGGTAAAATAGCATTTCTTAGAAAAATATGAGTTAATTAGCACCACAACTTGTCATCTTAAATTTTTTTTGGAAACAATTACATTCACAAAGCTTGCAACTATGGGAGATAAATAAGGAATAAATGATAGAATATATACATGAACTTAATGAGAAAAACATTAACGAAAATTATTCCAACATGCCTTTAGAGGAAAAATAATATAGGTTATTTCATAAGAAAATATAGAGGTAGACATTAAGCATCTTGCTAAGGGAAAGGACCCTTAATCCTCATAGTTTAATATTGGAATGGTTAAATGGGGAGGCACATTTTTTCATGTACTTCTCAAGGATATATATTCAATCAATTCATATGTCATAAGTATCCTATATAATGGTAAGGTAGCAAAGTGATACATGTTCACATTTAGATGGTGATATAAATAGGGTAAGAATCTACATAACTAATATGGTTTATAGCATCTTTTTCAAGTAATTTGGCACCATTATAGAGTAAACAATAAGTAAATGGGCATAAGAAAAAAAAATAGGGATCCTTCTCAAGTTGGTTCTTGATCTAAGAATTGAACCATTGACCACTTGGTAACTCTTAAAGTTGTTTCTAAGAAAGGGTGAGGGAAGGATAATAGTAGCTAGATTTGCTTTCCCACTTTTTCCAAAGATTTTGATATAGTCCTTTGAATTAAACTTTGAGAAAGAATGGAGAATGTAAGAATTCAAGTTGAGTGCAAAGAAACAATTTTCTGCTTATATGAACAGGTCATTGTGGGATTGGTGGTACCCATAAATGATAAAAAATGGAAGAAAGAAAGTCAAAATCAATAATAATATAGAAGTGAAACAAGAATGTTCCTTCTATCCAAAAACTGGTTACACTAAGAATATTACGATCACTATGAATGGTGAAAAAATGGAGGTGGTTCCTTCTTGGGTTTTCTATTTATAAATAGAACACTTATCTAAAAAATCATGTAATAAGAGGCATCAAGACCCTTTATTCCATGTAAAAATAAATGTAGATAAATTCAATTATGAAGTTGGAAACTAAGAAGACTACTCTTCACAACATCTTACAAAAAATAATTTTATATGATGATCTAGTTTTGGGAAGCCTTACAAGAAGACCTTGGAAGAAAGTTAAGAGATTTCAAACATCGTTTTTATTAAAAAATATATGAATTTAAATACAAACCCTTTATCATATGATCTCATTCTTATTCAAGTATGTTAGCATTCTGTTGATTTATGACATGTAAATTCAAAATAAGGCATATTGATAACAGGTTCACCGACCATGGGTTATGTTAGCACTATGTAAATATGTCTGGATGAATAGACAAACGACAGAGGTAACTACTTCAACCTACTTTAGAGCTGAAAACTAGCCGGTTCAACTCGGAGAGGGCTCTCTCGTGTCACCTGATATATATATGGAAGTCGGTGGCTACATTTGGTTTTTTTGGGGGGTTTAATAAAGTTGTTGAAGAGATGAAGATGACCTTTGGGCTATGGGTTCAAGAATGTAGGATGCATTTCCAAATCGTGAAAACAATCCAGAGGAAAAGGATAAATGAGGAAGTGAATTCTGAGTTTATGCTTGAAAATTTTAGATGGTATCAGAAGAAAAGAAACACACAACTATTATCAGAGCATTATAGTAATGAATTCTGAAATGGTTTAGAAGAGATGAACACAGTCTAAATCGTCAAGACGAGAGCATTGAATAATGAATTCTGGACTTTTAGTTTCTCAATTTAGATAGAAGAAAGTAAAATGAAAATACAGAATAACAGGAATCACATACTATCAGAAAAAACGAGACTCATAACACCACCAATTAGAATCTTTTCATAAAAATTCCCAAAATCTGCCTCTACACCCATGTGTTCATTCCAGACCTAGAGATTTATAAAGTTTTCCTGCACAGAGGGCAGGCTCCTCTTTTCTCCATCCTTCTATACTCGTGAGGCCAAGCATATATAGAGGAATTTCATATGGAATTTAAAACGTTCTGACTTCCTCATAATTCTAAAAACAGATACGAGTTACAAAAAGGAAGAACAATTGCATTATTTAAAGGGACCGTTAGTAATTGGTCTATCATATCAGGACTCCCTTCTCTTAAGCTGACATCTGTCCAAAATTATCTTAAATACACCAAAATTTTACCTGAGGATTCACCTCAGCTTGGCGATTTCCTCCTCCGGGGTACTCCACCAATCAGAATTTTCCCCGACGCTCTCTATCATCTCGGTTTTGGCCTCTGATTTCCTCCTTTTTCTCCTCCTCTTCTTTGTGGCTAGGTGGCAGGTGTTGTCTGCGTGTTCATTTATGACAAGATCCCTTATAACAGGGTTTAATCTTAATCCCAACTCTATCTCAGTTTTAGGTTCGGTATGAAATTTAGTCGCCTACATCTGCAAGAACCATCTTTCATTCTTAATTATTGACCTGCCTGGTACCTTAGCTGAGAACCCAATTGTGCTAGACACCGTTTGACATATATTATCCATGCTTTCCGAAATTCGCAGAGACCTTGATTTGGCCACCCTTTGGGTTTACAGAATTTAGGAGCACAGGCCGAGTTTGTTTTTCTTATGCATAAGATGACAATTTCCCAGAATAGGATAAAATGATTCATATCTGAGATTTTGATGTTCTATGTACTTTGATCACGAATTACTGTCACAGTACCTTGGCATGCCACGCTTCATCAATCCATTTCGAATGATGATCCTCGAGTTAGTTATGCGGCGACATCCTTTTGGTATGTCATCCGAGAAAGTACCTGGACCAGTGATGTGAGGTGATCTGACCAACCGCCATCTTCCTTGCGAGATATTGACATGAAGTTTTGAAACACGTGACATCGGGGCCATAGGAAAAATGGTTTCAGGCAATCCGTCGCCTCCCTCGATGCGTGTGTAAGAGTGCCACACGTTCCTTGTCGAAACCAGAGTAGTGTTCCCTAGTCTGCCTTCACGATGTTAAGTTTCATGCTATTTGTTTGTCCGATGTAGGCTTCGACTGTAGATCTGAGATTCTTCAAGATCGACGGCCCGCCAAGCTACTCCCTTCCCACTTCCACTATGAAGAAATTAAACACAATAAATTAGAGACAAGAACAACAACATGGCGGAAAAGGCATAATAGCCAACACTTTCTTATTTACTCCAATGTTACATATTTATAGTACAATGGGTGATGCCACCTCATAGAGATATTTTCTCTAGATCCTAAAATCATGCATGATGACTAGGCTAGGCAATCTTAACTAACTCATTAGTCATCACTTGAGGATATATTACTAATATCCTAAATGAATAATACAAATATAGGTGACAATTTAGACTTAGTGATTGGTAAAGGTAAGCCATAGGCTAACATGCTACATTCGTTCACACGCCGTGGAATATAGCCGAGCGCCCTGAACAATCATGCCTCTATTGTGGTATATCGTCTCGCTAAACTTAAGATGTTTTTAGATCCCGATAAAAATTGTTAGGGTGATAACATTGGCTCCAACTGGGGATGTTATCCTCTCAACGAGGTAGCAAAGAACTTGTAGACCCGGTGCCTGATCCATGGGGTTGTTCCCCAAAATATGTGTGTTTCCTACTCCTACCAAGCTCTGTGCACTGCTTCCAACTGCATGGGGGACGTCCGAGTGCATTATTGAAAACTGATTGTATCTAGTGCTAGAAAACTCAAACTGGAAAAATTCTTGACCGACAAGATTATTTTCACATCCCTACCTACCCTAAAACTTCTGGGATGACCACTCGCTCAGGTGATGCTAAAGTGCCAATGAAACCAATCAAGCAATTGGTTTCCTGATTTTCCTTTCACATTTTTCTCAAGCTGGTAGAAAAATGTAAAGGATGGCGGCTGAAAAAACAAATTGAATCCAAAATTTGATCTTATGAATGAAGAAAATTCATCCTTCATTGAATACTGTAATAGGATGGCCATCGGATCTTGAAAATCACGAAAAAATCATTTCTCTCTGATGAGCAAAAACCAAAAGGCAAGTATCTTTCATCAATGTTAGTTGTTTTTGCTCTATTTCTTCTGTTTTGAGAACATATTCAAATGAAATGGCGATGATAGGTTTGTCTGCTTGGCCATGCATATCAACAAAAATATTCATATATTCTCGAACATCTTCAAATATGACAGCCATATAATATGCACCAAGGTTATCCTCTTATTCATCAAACAACTCTGATGTGGTTTCATTAAATTTCTGGAAATTTGTTTGAGGACAACCACTTTGACTTTCCAGTGAATATATAGAAATAAGTTCCTGCTCATGCACTACTTCACAGTCCAGAGATCCCATGGATGGATTTTCAAAACCCTGATTTTCAAATGACTTGAATAAAACCACTGCCTCTTTATTATCTTTCTGTGTTTCTGATGGACAAATGGCATACACTGCTTCATCTATGTCATTTGTTTCTTTATTGCTGGAAACTTCCATAGATGCAATGCAATTTCATAATCTTCATCCATGTCTATGTTTCTTAAAAATTTAACCACGATGCCATTCTCAAGGGAAGAGAAAATACTCTGAAACACCTTTTTACGTTGAGAATCCATACTGATTTCGGGATGGAGAAAATGAACTTGAAAAATACTTTCTAGAGCAACTTCTTCTTTCTTTTCAGGCTGATAGCTGAACATAGACTGCAAATATGAGCTGACATAACCCTTTATGTGATTGTCCATAGAATTATCATCACCATTCTGTTCATGCTTGGAGGATACCTGTCCTGAGATACTACAAATATTTTTCTTCAATAATTTGAAAGAAGCAAAACATAATGGTAGGGTTGTCCTACCTGATTTGAAACTGTCTTCAATTTCATTGCCAACATATGGTTGTATTTCAGCGCAAGCAATATGGTCTTCAAGCGCATGAAAATAATGTTGCGACATCTTTTCATTCTACTCCATTGATCTGGTGTGGCTTTGCATCAGCACATATTCTTTTTCTTCGATGATGATTTTAGGATTTTCTTTCAACAATTTGAAAGAAGAAAAGCATAGAGGGAAATAATTCCCTTCAACCGATTCAATACTTTCTTCTTTGTAACTGTGATATGCAGCCTGATTGCTTTCATTATACTGTTGAAAAGGAACATTTTCTGATAGAGAACATGTGGTTGATTGTTCCAGGGGGTCAACATTGTAATCGTCATATTCATCATATATAGGTAAATCATTAACATATGCCATGTCATCTAACAAGAACAAACTTAGCACATCAACATGTTCTTCAACAAGCTTCTTTTCACACTCATATTCTTGACTATCCACAAATGAATACATAAAACAATCAGCCCTCTACTCATCATGGAATGGATCAACACCTCTTCTTTCGACAAGTGGGATGTAATTTTTTGCAAAATCATTAGCATTGGAAACTTCAAGAGGACCCATGATACTGTCAATTCTATGCTCAAGATTCCAATCAACTATTTTCTGTTCATTTTCACTTTCATGTCCTTGAACATTCAACCCCTCGTTTTGGGTTTGTTTACATGCTTGGATGTTGTGTTGAATGTTCTGAGCATCACTAAACATTTGTTGTAAGTACCTAGGTCTTCTTTCCATTAGGAGGAAAGAAAAATCTGGATGAAGAGCAGTTGCGTAATGGAGCATGGCAACAGCTTCAGAGGGTTGAATTTCTTTGGACAAATTATAATAGAAGCTAGAGAAATTTCTACTGAATACAGAAATAGATTCATTGTTGCGTCTTTTCAAGGCGTAAAACTCAGTGAGTTGCAGCTCTAAGGATTTCTCCTTGCCCCAAAATTTAAAAAAAACCTTCTTCAATTCCACCCATGAGTTTATGGTTTCTAGGTGTAAGTGTTTGAACCAGTGTTTGGTGTCTCCTTTCAAGGATTGAGAGAAAACTCTCATACACACCTTGTCTTGGTCAATCTCGAATAAATCTATAAAATGCTCAAACCCTTGAATGTGATTTTCAGTAGATATGATACTCAATTCTCTGTCGAACACAGGTAGGAACTCATAGTAATTTGAAGGGAAATCATGAAGGGTTTGGGGTAGATTTAAGGGTATATATCTATGTCGGGCCTTTGGGGGTGTTGGTCCAAGAATAGTGGGAGAGACATTATTCTAAGTCTCATGGGATTCATCAGCTTGGTCATCATCATTGCATGGCCTAGGTGAAACCTTTTTATCAGAACCAACGAAAAGGTGAGGGTATGCATGTGCAATGTATAGAGGAGGAAATATAATTTTAAGTCTTTCATGATCATTATTAAGATACAATATGTAAAAGAAAGTCCGTTTGGCATTTTCAAGGAAGGAGAAGATGCAACTTAAAATGAAAGTAAAATGCTTTGTAAGAGGTCCCATTTTGAGTACCCATTTTCCCTCATGATGCCCTTCCTTGCCCCTATCAAGGGGTTTCATCTTTCAGTGAAGTTTCAGTCTCACGCTTGAAGTATTCAGAGCAGGGTCGCCTCTTGGAAATTCAGGATTCTTTTATCAGTGGAGTCGCCTTCGAACCGAAGTGGAGTTGCCCGAGCAGGAATAAAACCAATGTGTGCCTAAGTGTTTTCCTCTCTCAGACCCTAGAACTCAACCATGTCGTTCTTCCCATGGAAAATTTTTTAATTTCATCCCCGACAATGACGCCAAAATGTTAGCACTCTGTAAATCTGTCCAACTGAATAGACAAATGACAGAGGTAAGTACTTCAACCTACTTTAGAGCTGAAAACTAGCCAGTTCAACTCGGAGAGGGCTCTCTCATGTCACTTTATATATATATGGAAGACGATGGCTAGATTTGGTTTGTTTTTGGGGTTTAATAAATTTGTTGAAGAGCTGAAGATGACCTTTGGGATATGGGGTCAAGAATGTAAGATGCATTTCCAAATCGTGAAAAAAATCCAGAGGAAAAGGCTAAATGAGGAAGTGACTTCTGAGTTTATGCTTGAAAATTTTAGATGGTATCAGAAGAAAAGAAACACACAACTATTATCAGAGCATTATAGTAATGAATTCTGAAATGGTTTAGAAGAGATGAACACAGTCTAAATCATCAAGCTGAGAGAATCGAATAATGAATTCTAGACTTTTAGTTTCTCAATTTAGACAGAAGAAAGAAAAATGAAAATACAGAATAACAGGAATCACATACTATGAGAGAAAACGAGACTCATAACACCACCAATTAGAATCTTTTCATAAAAAGTCCCAAAATCTGCCTCTACACCCATGTATTCATTCTAGCCCCAGAGATTTATAAAGTTTTCTTGCACAGAGGGCAGACTCCTCTTTTCTCCATCCTTCTATACTCGTGAGGCCAAGCATATATAGAGGAATTTCATATGGAATTTAAAACGTTACGACTTCCTCATAATTCTAAAAACCGATACGAGTTACAAAAAGGAAGAATAGTTGCATTATTTAAAGGGACCATTAGTAATTGGTCTGTCATATCAGGACTCCCTTCTCTTAAGCCGACATCTGTCCAAAACTATCTGAAATACACCAAAATTTTACCTGAGGATTCACCTCAGCTTGGCGATTTCCTCCTCCAGGGTACTCCACCAATCGGAATTTTCCTCGACGCTCTGTATCATCTCGGTTTTGGCCTTTGATTTCCTCCTTTTTCTCCTCCTCTTCTTTGCAGATGGGTGGCAGGTGTTGTCTGCGTGTTCATTTATGACAAGATCCCTTATAACAATGTTTAATCTTACTCCCGACTCTGTCTCAGTTTCAGGTTTGGTATGAAATTTAGTCGCCTGCATCTGCAAGAACCATCTTTCATTCTTACTTATTGACCTGCCTGGTACCTTAGCTGAGAACCCAATTGCGCCAGATGTCGTTTGACGGATATTATCCATGCTTTCTGAAATTTGCAGAGACCTTGATTTGGCCACCCTTTGGGTTCATAGAATTCAAGAGCACAGGCCGAGCTTGTTTTTCTTACGCATAAGATGAAAAATTCCCAAAATAGGATAAAATGATTCATATCTGAGATTTTGATGTCCTGTGTACTTTTCTCACGAATTAATGTCACAGTACCTTGGTGTGCCATGCTTCATCAATCCACTTCGAATGATGAGCCTCAAGTTAGTTATGCAGCGACGTCCTTTTGGTACATCATCCGAGAAAGTACCAGGACCGGTGATGTGAGGTGATCTGACCAACTGCCATCTTCCCTGCGAGCTATTGACATGAAATTTTGAAACACATGACATCTGGGCCATAGGAAAAGTTGTTTTGGGCAATCCGTCGTCTCCCCCGATGCGTGTGTAAGAGTGCCACGCGTTCCTTGTCGAAACCAGAGTAGTTTTCCTCGGTCTGCCTTCACGATGTTAAGTTCTGTGCTATTTGTTTGTCCAATGTAGGCTTCGACCATAAATTTGAGATTCTTCAAGATCGACGGCCCGCCAAGCTACTCCCTTCCCACTTATTCTACATTCGTTCACACACCAAGGAATATAACCGAGTGCCCTGAACTATCACACCTCTATTGTGGTATAGCGTCTCGCTAAACTTCAGAAGTTTTTAGATCTCGATAAAAATTGTTAGGGTGATAACAGGTTGGGTTTGGACATTCTTTCGAGGGTGGGCAAGACTAATAAACACAGTAGGGTAGGTGGCTACAAGCTACCAAATCTAGGATGGAGATACTCATTAGGTGATGTATCTAAGGCGGCTTGAACGGATGTTGTCTTCAAGAGATTTAAAAATAATATAAACATCGAAGTAAAAGAACTACTATACCTAGTTTTCTAATAAAGGAAAGTTGAAGATAGTTTCAATAGATTTAAAAATAATATGAACATAAAATAACCTCGATACCTAATTTACAAGGAGAGTTGAAAAATAGTTCTATACCTAACTTGCAAATAAAGGAAAGTTGAAGAGGAGTTTCAAGAATATAAACATAGAAAAACTTCGCTACCTAATTTGCAAATAAAGGAAAGTTGAAGATGAGTTGCGTGCGATGTAAAATCATTCTATATATACGAATGAAAAAGAAGCTTCCTTTTGAATTTGTTAATAAAACAAATGAAATCATATTAATATTGATGATGATTTGGGAAAAAAACAAAAACATTATTATGAAGAATGTTATATGGCAGTGTACATGTATATTCAATACTGTTTATATTTTAAGGTCACGGCCAAGTCATACCAAATTGGTGTATGAGACTCCTTTGTTTGTGGGATAAGAGACTTCCTCTAGATTTGAATTTGTGATCTCTTAAGAGGAAACACATGTTCTTAACCATCATATTTTTCTATATACTATATATAAAAAAATATGATATTTTTCAATTTAATTTTACTTTTTAGTCCTTACTTTTTCTATTATAGAAATTTTATTAAAATAATCAATATACCCCAATCTTAAATTTCACTGGTCGATTGTTTTCTTACTTTAATGTTATTTAGGTAACATAAACTATCACAACCTATATGAATATGGAAATGATCTGTCTCCGTATTTATCTTAATCTTAGACATCATATTTAAAAAATTATACATGTATATACATATTAACATACATATTAAGTTGTTGGATACTCTTTCTTGCTTTTAAACATTAAAATATAGCAGAGTCTGTTCATGAAAATTGCATGCCTTTAAACGTTAAAATATTAAAATATAGCAGAGACTGTCCATGAAAACTGCAACATTGACAGGAGAAGGTTTTTCCTCCCTTCGTAACTTCAGCGTTTGGGGAGTTTGATGCTATAGCATCTTTGTTCTCCTGAAGTGGAACTTTGTCGAAGTTACCTTGGTGTAGATCTAATGGCTAAGGGGGCTCCTGAATCATCTCGAATCAATGGTTCGCATTTCTTCGCGATGGGTAATTGGGTCAAGGTTTAACAGTGAGGCAAGTCTGTCTGCCATGGTTAGGGAGACCACCAAGCGCCAGTCAACCTTGTGGGTAACCAGAACCATTAGTTTCCTTTGATCAATTTATAAATAGTAGGGTCGAAACAATCTGGAGCTCCAAACTCCCAGAGTTCCAAAGCCAGAAAGGCTTAGCTCCTTTCGGGCCTAGCATAGGGTTCCCATATCTTGGTCACATGGGTTCTTCAACAACTTTTGTGGAATATGAGCTAATCCCTTTAGTCATAAATGGGTTAAGGACATGGGCATGAGCCCTCGGTCATACGGTGAGGAGTCTGAAGGAGGAACCCTCCTTCCATAGGGTTTGAACTTATTATACCCACGAAGGTATAGTCTAGAGGCCGGTAGGACTTAAGCATTCGAGTAAACATTTCCCTGACACTCTTGCAAGCTTACAACCCATAGCCCACTAGCTACTCAGTTGAAGTAATAAGAAGACCCTTTAAAGCATGGGTTTGCAGAGAAGCAATACACATTCCTACTTTAATCATTCAATACATAACTTAGTCATAAACATACAAATATATTTACTCATCATTTTAATTTCAACACATAGAGTATGAAAAATACTTGTCAGAAAACCAGAGTTTGTGAAGCAACTACTGAAAGGGGTACCTATTTCCACCCAACCGTAGGTACAAACACTCCTCACGGATTTACCATTGGCCACCCCCGAGCTAGACCATGATGCTCTAAGAGAGACTATTTCTTCTTACTCATCGACAATCAAGGACGGAGGTTACTCTCCTCCTCCCACGGGAAAGGAAGTATGCATGAGTACTTCCACAGTCACTCGACGTCCTCGTTTATCAGCTTGTAACTAAACAAAAACCATGCCAGCCACTTCTTTCACCCATAACGAGCTTATTTCTTAGTTCTTCTTTGAAACAGAGACTTGTAACCACTCTTTTTCTCTTCTCGAGATTGTTCTTTTGACTCTTCTCTCTTTGCAGGTCCGCTTGCTCGCTCACTCCCTCTGCCCACACAATTACCTCTTTCTTCTTTCCTTTCTCAACAAGGTTGTGTGGGTCCAAATCCCCAGCTCATGGTCATGTCTGGAAGTATTGCAGATGGGTACTCTACCCCATCTCCTCATTAACTCTTGAGGAGGACTCTTCTAGCTACCACTCTGATTGGTAATTCATTTCTAGTCAGAGAATTGTTCTAAGTCTGATATAGAGATATCTCATGTTAACAAAAGTGTGTGTGTGCTCATGTTTCTAATAATGCGTGCACGCTTTAAGAACGTGCATGTATTCCTAAAGCGCACGCGTTATTTTTATTTCAATTTTTTTTTGGAACACACACATGTTCTTGTATACATGTTTCTAAGGAACGTGCACGCGTTCTTGGGAATGTGCCTACATGGCTTGCTGAGTGGAGGTTTGGGGTTTGCCGAACCTGTCACATTAGGAACGCGTGCGCGTTCCTACTCACCTCATTGCCACTTTTTCGTCCACCATCTTTGTGCACTCACCCCATATATTTATCTATATATACACTAAAAATTTATATTATTTTATATTTATTTGTAAAACAATATTAAATATAATAAAAAAAATCAATAACAAAATTAAAAAATTTCGCATACATTTTAATTAAATTAATAAATTTAATATAAACATTAAAAATAATTAATTAAATTAATAATAATTTAAAAATAATTAATTAAATTTTAATTAATGAGAAGATGCTGTAACATACTTACATAACATTAAAAAAAAATACAGGTATACTAAATTACATTTATTAAATATGTTAAATTACACTTTGAATAAACATTTACAAGTAAAATAGGCTCAAAGAGAAGAGACTCGAGGGATTCATTAACATATATGGAGAAGTAAATTACAGGTAAGTAGGCTCAAAGAAAAGAGATTCAATAGATTCATTGACATATATGGAGAAGTAAATAAAACCTATGGCATACCCGGTCAAATACAAAACAAAGAGAGTGACACCTTCTCAAAAGTAAATATATATCTGAATTTGAGGATGGACAGAAATCTAATATTAAACATTGTGTATTGACAGTTGCGAAGAAGCAACTTATGGATGGAATACATTTGCAAACCGTGGCTTAAAGCTAGCATAAGTACCACCGTATTGTAGTGTGAATGCAGTGTTTTTGTTAGAGAATTAATTAATTATTGTAATTTGATTATGGAAAAAAATACAAACAATGAATATCAAACTCATCATACTATAATTCTATGTCAAACTCATACCATAAATCTATAGTCACTAAATATTTATCTATATATACACAAAAATATATATTATTTCATATTTATTTGTAAAAAACTATTAAATATAATAAAAAAGATATCAATAACATAATTAAAAAATTTCAAATACATTTTAATTAAATTAATAAATTTAATATAAACATTAATAATATTAATTTAATGTCTATATCTGAATTATGTTATATATATATATAATTTAATGTTTATATCTGAATTAAACATTAATAATAAATAGTAAATATATATCTGAATTTGAGGATGGACATAAATCTAATATTAAAAATTGTGTATTGACAGTTGTGAAGAAGCAACTTATGGATGGAATACATTTGCAAACCGTGGCTTAAAGCTAGCATAAGTACCACCGTATTGTAGTGTGAATCCAAGATATTATTTTTCTTCGCCTCTACTTTCTCTGATATTCAAAATCCTTCCTCTATTCACACCCGAGTGTAAGAAACAACAAAAAATGGGCCCTCAAAAGCACGTCGTATTTTCTTGTAAAGCATTGATTCAAATGAGGATTTTGTGTTGAAGACAAAATGTAGGCAGTGTTTTTGTTAGAGATATTAATTATAAGTGTGTGCATTATTAGCAACATGAACACGCACACATTCCTATTAATATGAATAAATCATCTTTCTCTCTCCCCCCCTCATTTCCCCCCCTCTACCTCCCTCCCTCTATCTTCCTCTCTCTCTCTGACCTCATTCCTCCTATCCCTCGATCACTCTGTCTCCCCCCCCTCTCTCCATCTCCCTCTCTCTTCCCCCTCTTCCCCTCTCTCCCTGTGTCCCTCTACCCCCGATTTATCCCCCATTGTGCCCCCCCTGATCTCTCTCTCTCTCTCCCGCCTCCCATCTATCTCTCCCTTCCCCCCTCTCTATCTCTCTCCTCCCACTTTCCCCCTCTCTCCCTCTNCCCCCCCTCTCTTCTTCCCTCCATCTCTACCCTTCTCTCTCTCCCACCACACTCTCTCTCTCTCTCTTCCATTCACTCTCGTTGACTATCTCCCCTTGTCTCCTTCTCTCTCTCTCCTCCCTTTGTCACTCTCTCTCCCTCCATATATTTATCTCCCTTCTCCCTCTGTCTTGCCTACCCTCCCACTATCTCTCCATCTCTCTCCCCTTACCTCTGTCTCTATAGAATTCTTTCCCTCTCTCCTTATTTCCATCTCCCTATATAGCCATTTCTTCCTCCTCTCTCTCTCTCTCTCTCTCCATCCATCTCTCTCTCTCCTTCTTAAGGCCCCTTGCTATCTCTTTCCCTCTCACTCTCTACCTATATCCCACTCTCTTAGCTTCCCTTCTCTATTTTTACCTCTCTTTACCCTTTATCATTCTTTCCCTCTCCCTATGTACCCATCTCTCTCTCTCTCTCTCTCTCTCTCTCTCTCTCTCTTGTGCTCTATCTGCCCCTCTCTTGAGAGAGAGATTGATAGAGGGGGAGAGAGTGAGATAGGAGGATAGGGAATGTGAGAGAGAGATGCAGATGAGAGAGAGAAAGGGAGGGAGGGTTGTAGAGAAAGGGAAAGAGAGAGATAGAGATGGGGGAAGAGTGGGGGAGGGTGTGTGTGAGAGAGAGAGAGAGGGAGAGAGAGAGGGTAGAAAGTGTGGGGTATATAGGGAGAGGGAAAGAGGGAGAGATTGTTAGAGAGAGGGGGGGGGAGAGAGATAAGGGTAGAGAGCGAAGGAGAGAGAGAGTAGTAGATAGGTATATAGAGAGAGAGAGTGAGAGAGAGAGAGAGA
>ML781666.1:433544-470426 GCA_009831015.1 Picea engelmannii
CCACAGATGGACTTCCGGTGGGATTTAATTCGATGGCAGAATGGGTGAGATGGTGTTTGGAGGGTGATCAGTTCCCAGAGATTATTGTGGCGGAAGTGATTGATCCTTCACTTTCACAAGCAATGGACGAAGAAGCAACCGATGCAGCTGCGGATTCGATAATGAAAGAACTTCTAGCAGTGCTGAGGTTGGGAGTTGTGTGCTGCAGGAGCGATCCAAAGGAGAGGCCTCCCATGAGTACAGTGCTGGACATGTTGACGAATATAAAGAAGACTAAGCATGCCAATTCCAATCCCAATCCCATTTTGAGCGTCTCTGCTCCAACGACGACGGGGTCAATACTACGCTACCTTGAAAAGTAATTCCTACTCCTAGTCGTTATCCTGACATCATTATTAGTTGTAGACAATATCATATACATTCAGAATAAATGCTTGTTTTCAGAATAAATGCAACCGGTAAGCAACAAATTTATTTTCTCTTTCAATTTGATTAGCTGTCTCACTGACATCTGCGGTTCACATGCTACAGCGAGGAGAAGGGACAGAGGAGAGACACAAGCACTTCATCTGACTGAGCAATCGCCGTCTGAATGAGACTCTCCACAGTTAAGTAGACCCCGTTTCAGGATGATCATTATCATGAAAATAAACGTATATCATTATCATTATCATGAAAATAAATGAGACTTCAGCATAGTATGTGGAAGTCCTTCATTTGAATATTTTATGGTTTTCTATATAGAGGAAAGTTTGAACATATCTCTTTTTTTTGTTTCTCTCTTTCTTTTTGTTGGGTGGTCGCATTCCTTTTATATTTGTTTCAAGTTATTTTGCATAATAATATCTATTAGTATTATTAATCATGTTTTTGTATTTTTCTAACATTTTATTTAGAGGGTAGGAAAATTCTATAAAATCTTAACACAATTTAAAAATGTGAAAGTGTAAAATGAGAGAGTGTAAAAATGTGAAAGTGTAAAATGAGAGAGTGTAGAGAGTAATAATTATGGTCATCATTGCATAATCATTGACCAATACCATACAATAATACTTTAAAATTAAACAAAGTATTTCAACAAAATCCTTTTAGTCGCTGTGAGAGTATCAACCTTGATTTTAGATTTGTGTAGTGCATCAAACTTATTGGTTGAAATGGAGGAAATCACTTGGTGCTTTCCGAATTGACAGAATTACCTTTCTCGAATTATCATTACTTTAGAATTCTCATTGCTTTGTGAATTAATGTATTTCGAAATCGAAAGGGAAATTACATGTACTGCAAAAGTTTAAAAAAAGGGATCTAATTTGGAAATCAAGAACAATCTAAGAATTGGAACCCATTCACACAAATGTTTAAATAGCGAGGCCTCAATTTAGTAGCCGAAGTTGATTATAAAATCATGACTAGGGACAAGGTGAATTAATGAAGAGAGGTCTTGATTTGAGAATCATGTCGATCACAAAGTTAGGCTAAAAAAAGGTTTCGAGCAAAACTTCGTTAAATTTGCGAGCATATTGTTGTGCTACTTATATGTGTAATATAATGCACTCATTAATTATCAATCCAGGATTCGTAATCAACAGAGTTACAAGACACCAGTAAGAAAGGTAATTCTAATGTCATGAGTATTGAACTATTCTAGATTATGCATGTTGGAAATAAAACAAACTAGCAAATCAAAACACACTTTGGTTGTCTTTCACAGAGAGGCTATCTACTCCATTATGGCACATGCAAATATGAGATGGAGTTCTTTGACAAATCAACTCTACTATCTGACCCAAAAAACTAACTATGCAATCATACTTCTGAAAGGGAAATCACACATCAATCATCAAGACATAGCATGGGTAGTTCAACAATCAATATACTGAGTATGTTGTGGTTCACAATGTGTTGTTGTGGACTTCACTAGTTCTCCTTCAAATATGTCTAACTACTGCTGCCAACATTTATGTCCATGAAACGAAATCAAATTCATAAAAACGGAAACAGAGCATATGCAAAAGATCTCTAAGCAATCGAAACCTAAACTAAACTATACTGTGATCATCTGAAAAGATCAAAGCTTCAGCTAGTCTAACATTTATACTATTGAAATCAACTACTAACACTAATCTATAAGGATGCTGACCTTTGTTGGGCGGTGGGCCATTGCCGCTTCAATAGGCCAGAGACTGGAGTCTACAGTAAGCTTTCTTTCAATCCATGCATTCCTCTTACTCAAATTTTAAAACATAAAATCAAACTATGCTAACAATTCAACTCACATTCTTTCATAAATGATCAAGACCTGGAAATAATTGACATCTTTCTATTAAAATTCAACTCAAAACCTATTCTGCAATATGTAACATTGCTTCACATACTGTGTTATGTTAACCCTCTACTACTTCCACCATCCTTTCCATGACTATTTAAACAGTCTTAGTCGTGAAACACAAGGAGGTGAGATCTTTAGTGAATCAGTCAATTGTCAAATTTATATATTCGTTTACATATTTTTAAGCTTCATCCTCAAGACACGAAGTGTATGAGGATGAAGCAAATAAACAAACTAGTTTAACATAACCTTGTTAAAGCTTTGATGTTTCAACAAACATCTAACAGTTATCTTGGGCACGATCTGGAGCTAAACTCGGTATATTTTGCTTTCTGTATTGGTACGAGATCGTGATAGGTGAGATTCGGTAAATGGTACTAGATTCGAACAGCGCACAAGTGGTTGGTACCGGATCGTGACAGTCTGTGACTGTTGGTATCGGATAGAGACAGGTGAGATTCGGTACCAGATTTAAATGGAAGGTGCACTTGGTACCGGATTCAGACAGTGGCAATCTGGCGCATAAGTACCGGATGGTTGAGCTGGTATAGAAAAGTTGGTCTCATCTAGAGGTCAAAGGTTACACATGGAAAATTAAAACATTAGTACATGAAACATTTAATCTCCTAGCTCAATAAACCACAAAAATGCATGAATTAATTATACTTTACCTTATGAACTCATCAATGGCTAATGGTAGTGTTCTTTGTCATTTATCCAATCTTAGGTAAGCCAAAAAGGTACAGATGAGGAGTATAATAGGGTAGTGGGGATGTCAATTTAGAGGCTCAACATTCCCCCATTCCAAAACCATTGCATGTCCTCATGCAACTGAAACAAACCCAAAATTTTCAAAATTTGAGGCTCCATTCTTTACTTCTGTGGATCAATGATGTTGATGTTTGGGGCTTCTGCTTTTAGCTCCCTTTTTATGACCCTAATGTATTGTTAAAGTTCTTGTTGACTCCATTGTTTCTGGTTGAATGTATTCTCGTTCCTCCACTTCCTCCCTCATCCCATATAAAGTAATAGTGACTTGTTCCTTGGTCAAACTAGGGATGTCATCTTGGAATGATAGGTCTTCAGAAGGGGAGGTAAGATCTATTGGATCTTCATGTGTATGAGGACTGACAACTGCTTTTCCTTTCTTTTCCATGCTCTTTGTGGTTCTTCTACAAGGGGGTACTGGATCAGGGGTGCTCACATGCTTCCTTTTCTTCTTTTCTATTTGTGGAATGGTTACAGGGGATTGTTCTATAGACTGTTCACTTTTATTTTCTAATCTATTCTTCCCTTTCCTTACAATTTTTGTCTTAAGACCCTTCTCCTCAAGTGATATTGTTGAAGTATCCTCTACTAGCTTGGTTTTACCTTTTGATTATTGACTTTTAAAAGTCTTATTGACTGTGGAAGAGGGCCCTGCTTGTTTACTAGATTTTTCGTTTTGGCTCACTGTTCTAGATGAAGATGGAGTTGCCTTATCTTTCTTGCCCTTTTTCTTTTGAGGTTCCTTATCTTTCTCTGGAGCAAGTTGGGCTTCCTCTAAAGGTTTGTTTTCTGTAGAAAGGTGTTGAGTGATGAGGATTTTCTAGCTAATCCTTTGCTTCCTGATTTCATGTAAAACTAACATCTTAATGAGACCTTGATGGTAAATGATAGTTTTCTCAGTTTTGGATAGAGATTTGACACCTCTTACCATCTTGTTCAAACTCATCCATAAAAAATATGGGAAATCAATTTCAGGGCCTCCTTCAAAGTGTAATAGAAGCCTAAGATGATATATGAAGGTTACAACATAGTTTCCCTCACAAGTGAGGAATCATTGAATACTAGCAAGCATTGGATGATATTCTTCCTTGATATAGTTCCTAGGAATCCCCTTTTTCCAATCAGGGTGCTGATGGTCTTCTTTCAAAAATTGTTGGCACATTTCCTTGTTGATTCCTACTCCTTTGAAATACTTGGCTCCTCTGTTAGGTAATCCCGTGACTTCCCTTAATGTTGCTTCATTGATTGTTATCTGTATATTTCCTATATGCGCAATATCTCCATCGTAACCCTGAATAAATGCGCGAGATACCTTCTCATGCCAGCCTGTGAATTTTTCCAAAAATGGCATCCATCCCAATCTAGCATACTTCTCTCTACACAGTTGGAACTCCTCGGTCTCTCTATAAATCTGGAAGACTAGTTCATGTCTACTTACAACCATCTTTATAAATTGTGAGAAAAAAAGAAAATCGGGCTGTAGCACAAGGATTTAGTTAGTTGATGAGGGTAAGGGTTTGGTACTGAAGATGGTAGAGAGGAGTAAGCTCGGGACTTGGAGAAAAATTGATAATGACAAAACAACTATGGTGATGGCATTGCTAATTCGAATGGTGAGTTTAAGAAAAGATGTGGCAAAGGGAAATTAAGACAAAATGAGGCTCATCTGGATGGCTTCACCACCCAGATAAGTCATTTCATTTCTACCCATTTAGCGTAATGATGGGGACAGAACGTTGGGTTTCGAAGAATCATTGTTGTTTGGGATAGGTGATTGGACCTCTGAGTGGTGAATTTGATGTTGAATCATGGCTCATGACACATGATAAGTTCGTGATTTGCTTAAGGATGAAACACATTCATGGCCCATCATTACTAGACATGCTCCATATTCACACTTTTGATGTAATTTTGCTTCAACCATTTTCAAGTGCTTATGTGATGAGAGGATTGATTAAGGTTAAGCATATGGGTATGAGGGAAGTGAGATTTAGGTGCATGGTTTTAACACTAAGGTCATAAGATCTAGTATATGTTTTCATACCTCTTGTAGTTTTATAAGCAAGGGAAAATAAATAATACCATTTTACCTTTGTTTTTACCATTGTATAATCAATACCCATAGCATATGTGATTGCCTTTGTATTTGAAGCTTGTAGATTGTCAGAGTTCATCTTTTTAGGCTGGAGTTTTCTGGAAGCTTGGTACTGGAATTTCCTGTACTTCGTGAAACTTCTTTATTCTGTGCTTATCATATTTTGTGTTTGGTTCTGTAGGGTTGTAGGATGATCATGCCTATTTCTGAAGATGAGATGTGAGTCCGAAAAAGAGTTCTGAAGGATCTTCTTTGACCCTCCCCCATGTCAAGGATGTTGCATATCCTTATGCAAGAAGATCCAACACTCTGTATCATAATGGAGAAAAGATGATAAGAGAAAGGAAACCAAATCAAACTCCAAAAGTACATTTATCACCTAGCATATGATCACATGCCTAAAAAATTGAAATTGCCTTTCTTTTGATGACTTATTAACAAGGGTAGCATTCAACAGTGAAAACATGGAGGTTTTTATATTTTTTCCAGAAGAATAGATCCAACCTAACTTGCTTCAAAGATTTACTATCATTAGATGTTATGGATAAATTTCACAGTATAAGTAGATTAGACTCCCTAGTTAGGGCTCCACTCTTAAGAAGTTTCCTTCTTAGGTAATGTAGGCTTTAGATGTCAAACCGGTAGGGTTGACTTAGGGTAATTCTCAAATGGACATTTGCTTGTAATAATTATCTTTGTTTATTAATCTGGAGTTGTATCTCATAAATGTTAACAATGAGCTTTGCTTGTAGTGTTCATCTTTTAGATGACAAAAGTGGATTTTTCAATCAGACAAGTATAGATGAGACATTTCTCAACCATAACCCACTGCCAACAAGCCTGTTCAGTACTCTGGTGGGGTAGCTGTGATAATTAGTGAGAGACATCCCTCCCCCGGGAAGAATGCCCCATTGCCAACAGGCCTATCTAGTACCCTGATGGGTTTTCCTAGTCATACCACAGACCGGTACCTGCTGCCAGTAGACCTGTTCAGTATCCCGTCGGGTTAGTCTCTTAAACCCTTTTTCCATCAGAGGCTTCTTGTCCATAGTCACCTATTTCGATTTTATTAAAGAGTGTTTTTGCATGGTGACAGGGGAGGCTCATCTGAAAACCTTTTTATAGGCTAGGATGGTATTGGGTTGGAAGGTGTATTCTCTTATTTGGATGTCCTTAAATATTTGTATTGCACATTGGATCCAGATGTATAATTTTGTTTGAGTTTGTCCATAAGAGAATGAACTAAAGTTACCTTAGGGTACTGATACATCCTCTTCCATAAAAGTTTTCCTAGTGTGCCCTTGACAGAGAGTGTTCATATACTCATATGTTACTCTTTAGAAAAGATAATCCAATGAATACTATTGAAGTCTAGTTAGGGTGAGATAGTTACTTGTAGGCTAATATAGTTTTTATCCCTTTAATCATGCTGAAATACTGGATAAGGGCAACCTCTAGACTTTAAAGTAGATTAAGCATGGCTTTTTTTTTACAATCATAGGTAAATATTATGTTTTCTTTGTCAACCAAAAGAAATTAAAATATTTCCTTTTAGCTAGGAACAGAACCAAAAGAAATTAAAAAATCTTCCTTTTAGCTAGCAACAAAACCAAAAGAAATTAAAGATACTTCCCTTTAGTCAGCAACAGAACCAAAATAAATTATTGCTTCATAAGGGATGCCATTTGATGTTGCATTCAACTTCTTAGTTCCATCTTAAGTGGTTGTTGCATGGCTTCATACTTCATATTAGTTGACATAATCTTTTGAAATATACGTAGCATTCCCTGTCAATTAGGTGATGTGTCCTGATAGTACCGTATAAGGACAGACTTCTGGTACTAGACTAGCACAAGACTGTTGGTGTCGTACCAGAACAAGATTTCCGATACCAGAGCAGAACAAAGTGTTGTTGATGCCTACAAATTGATGTTTAGAAAGTTCTTGAAGGATCAAATAAATTATAGAAATCTGCTTATAAAGATAAAATGCGAAAGTAAAACAAAATGAGGTAAGAATCCCTTGTTACCTTTAGCTTATTAACACAATCCACACCTATTTACAAAATTTTTAAAAATAAACCAATCAATCAATGTGGATCAGTAGGAAGGTCTCCTTCCTTACTGATCACCTGCATATCTGAATTCTATAGTATACGAGTCAAAAATTCCTCTTTTGATAGGGGTTTGTTATAAATTCTCAGTCGGTGACCATTCACAAGTAGTGGTGTTTGTTGTTCATCAATTGTCTTTATCATGATTGAACCATTGTCATAGACATTGTAAATTTCGTAAGGTCCCATCCAACGAGTAGTTAACTTACCTTTTAAGTTTTTGAATCTTCTGTCATACAACAGGGCCCAATCTCCTTGTTGAAATTTTTTCTTTTTGAGATGCTTGTCATGCCATTTTGTTCTATGCTCTTGAATGAGGGTAGTTCTTTGAAGTGCTTCCTGCCTGATTTTGTCCAACTCATTAAGCTGCAAGAGTCTTTGTTGCCGGGCTTCATCCAAGTTGATGCCAACTTGTACTGCAGTCCTGAAGGTTTTGATCTGGAATTCTATGGGGAGAAGTACATGCTTCCCATACACCAACTCATAGGGTGTATGTCCTGTTGTATTCCTCCAGGTGATTCTATAAGCCCATAAGGCTTCTAGTAATCTGTCAACCCAGTCCTTGTGGTGTAGCTGTAATTTTTAGGTAAGAATGGACTCAATAACCTTGTTGGTAGATTCTACTTGTCCATTTTCCCATGGATGGTAGGGTGTAGATTTCCTGTGTTTAATTTGGTACTATTATGTAACATATTTGACTAGATTAGAGGTAAATTGAGTTCCCTGGTTAGTCACAATTTATCGAGGTACACCAAATCTAGTAAAGATGTCATTAAAAAGGAAATCTACCACTGATTGTTCACTTGCAGTTGGTAAATCTTTTGCTTCAACCCACTTAGTCACATAGTCAGTTCATACAAGTATGTACTTTTTCTTTTTAGATGCAGGGTTAATGGGCCCTACAAAATCTAATGCCCATTTCTCGAAAGGCTCAATTACTACTTGGGCTTGAAGTGGCATTTGGTCTCCTGCAGTAGGCTTACCAATTCGTTGGCATTCATCACAATTGGATACATAGGTTTTAGCATCTTTGAAAATATGAGGCCAATAATAACCAGAGTGTAGAACTTTATAAGTGGTCCTCTTGTCTGCGAAGTGTCCTCCACAAGGACCATCATGGCAGGCTTGCAAAATATCATGAATTTCATCTTCCCTTACACATATCCTGATTACCAAATCTGGTCCTGTTTTGTAGAGGCAATCATCGTGCCACATGTAGTTTGCTCTTAGCTGAATTACTTTCTATTTTTCTCTAGGATACAATTTCTGAGGCATATTCCCTGTCACAAGATAGTTAGCTACATCTGCATACCAAGGAGTGAATGTAGAAATAGAAAACAAATTTTCACCAGGAAAGTTATCTTCTACTGGTGTGTTATCTCCCAAATGAATCATTCTAGACAAGAAATCAACCACAAAATTATCCTTACCAGGTCTATCAATAATGTTGATATTGAACTCTTGTAATAATAACAACCATCTTGTAACTCTAGGATTTTTTACAGGTTTGTTCATTAAGAATTTGATGGCTGAATGATCAGTGTGTACAAAATCTTGATATCCTATAATATAGTGTCTAAATTTATTAATAGCATGGACCACAGCTAGCAATTATTTTTCTGTGATTGTATAATTAACTTTAGCTAGAGACATATTTTTACTGACAAAGTAAATAGCATAAGGCATTTGATTTTCCCTTTATCCAAGAACTGCCCCAAGAGCTATGTCTGAGGCATCGGTACAGATATGAAAAGGAAGGGACCAATTTGGTCCTCTTAATACAGGGGTAGTTGACAATTTATATTTTAGAATCTCAAAAGATATTTGGCATTCATCATCCCACTTGAATTCAACTTCTTTAGATAATAACTTGAATAAAGGGGTATCTAGGCTTGTAAAATTAAGAATGAATCTTCTATAGTAGCCATCATGCCCTAGAAATCTGTGAACTTCCTTTTGTGAGGAAGGTATTCTGATTTGTGTGATAATATGAATCTTTGTCGGATCAACTCTCATTCCAGAACTAGAGATGTGATGTCCCAAAACAATACCTCCAATGAGTAACATTTTTGACTTTTCATTACTTAGGGAAATATTAGTTTCCTTACACCTAATCAAGAATTTTTCTAGACTGGTCAAAGCTTCTTGGAAGTCTTTTCCGTGGACTGTAAAGTCATCCATGTAGACTTCCATGCAATCATTGGTCAAGTCGGATAAAATGGCTAGGACAACCCTTTGAAAAGTGGCTGGGGCATTGGAAAGTCCAAAAGGAAGAACCATATAAGCATAGGTTCCCCATGGGTAGGTGAAAGTGGTCTTCTCCCGGTCTTTAGGTGCTATTTGTAATTGGTTATAACCACTAAACCCATCTAGGAATGAAAAATACTTCTTTCCAAACAAGGTATCCAACACCTAATTAATAAATGACAAAGGAAACTAATCCCTATGGGTGGCTTTGTTCAACTCCGTGAAGTCTACACATATTCTCCACTTACCATTTTTCTTAGGAACTATGACAAGTGGAGACACCCATTGACTATTTGAAATGGGGTATATGAGATTGGCTTGAAGGAGTTTTTGCAATTCCTCTTTTACAATATCTTTAAGGGATGGATTCATCCTTCATTGAGGTTGTCTAACTGGTCTGATTGGGTCATTAGTGTAGATATGATGTGTGCATGTGTCAGGGTGAATGCCTTTCATGTCTGCATAATCCCATGCAAAGGCATCAAATTTTCTTTGGAGCATTTCAATTACTTGTGTCTTTTGTTCTGGTTCCAAACTAGAGTTGATATACAAGGGTTTTCCTGGGTTAATCTCAACAAGTTCAGTACTTTATTCCTTCTCTGAGAGAGCTAGTGATAAAGTGTATAATTGAGTGATATCATGGTGCCAAGTTTGTTGAAATTCAGAACTGAAAATGTTTGACAACTCTGCAAAAGACCTTGGATATTCAATACAATTTGTATCAACCAAAAATAAACTTAAGACTTGTTCATCTGATTGTTCTTGCATTCCTTTTACCTATTCAAGTGTCAACAAGGGTCTGATGCAATTTTCTTCTCCATAAGGGTTTTCTAACCAGACAGGTATCTCCTGTGCCGACTGGATAGGAGGAAAGAGGACAAGATTTTGGCTATGTGTGAAATTGGATATAGTCATCTCACCAGACTGACAATTGATAAAGGCATCTGATGTGGACATCCAAGGACGGCCAAGAACCACAGGGCATCCTAGTTTGGAGAATTATTTAGAGTAGATGACTAGAAAGTCTACTGGATATTCCCAAGAATCTAGAGTGACTGTGAAATCATCTAAACTTCCTACAGGGTTAATGACTAACTTATCTTCCAACTCTATCATGGTTTGGGTTGGTCTTAACTAGTTGATTTGGAGATTTTGCATAGTGTCAAAAGGCATTACATTAATTGTTGCACCCAAATCAATGAGTGTGTTTGGTAAAGAAATACCATTGATTTCAATAGTGACTACTGGGTTCCCAGGGTCATTGTATTTGTATGGCATTTCATAAATAAATTGAGATAATGCCCCACCACCTAAACAAGGGGAGGTTCTTTCTTTTTCCTTCTTGCTTTCTTAAGGCAAAGATCCCTTGTGATTTTGGCATATATGGGGATATCCTTAATGGCTTGCAGTAGAGGTATTTTTATACATACATTTCATAATTCATCCTCTATATCTTTGTGCAAGGGTGGGTCAGGTTTCTTCACTAATAGTATTTTAGGGTAGGGTGGAAGATTAACTTTTTGAGGTACTCGTACAGACTGAGAAGTGATTGGAATAGGAGGGGAAGTCTCTTCTTCTACAGAGGTGGTTTGAGTGTTTTCTTCCTCATAATGATTATTATTTTCTTCTTGAATTATTACTCCAGGATTTGATTGATTTATAGTTTTCCCTGATCATAGTTGAATTTCATAGGTGGGAAATGTTTGAACTTCTGTATTTTGCACAGGGTGGGTGGGTCGATTATTAGGGTTAGAGATTGGCTAGGCAGGGATTGTTGTTGGTCTCAAAGGGTTGTGGGCATCTTGGTTTTGTGGCTGTTGATTGGCATTTATAGGTACTTGTTGCTGTTGGTGAGGGTTCAAGGGGGTTGTAAATTTCTACTGTATAAGAGGTGGGAGTAAAGATTGCATATGTGGTGGGTTAAATCCAGGTAGTAATTGAGAAATGTTTGCAGGATACTGTGGATATGTAGGGTAAGAGGGATTCCCATACACAGGCCCCCCTCCAACCTTGTTGCCAAGGTTGAGTTTGAGCTTGCTGAGGTGTCTATTATGGATAGGTCATTGGGGAAGGACCCCATTGTTGTTTTTGATACTGTGCATTAGGGTCATAACATGCATTGGGGTTTTGTTCTATCCAAGGTCTTCTGGAAGGGTATGATTGTTCTTGTGAGACTCCTCCTCCCCTATACATGGCTTGTAGTTCAAGCAAAGTTGGGCACTTAGATGTGGGGTGCTTTAGTGTACATAGGCCACAGATTTCTATGACATTTAATGGACATTCTTTCTCACCATGCTTCTTTCGGCATCTAAGACAGAAGATTGCTAAAACAATCTCTTCTTATTGTTTCCTTTTTAGTTTTAGGGTATCTAACTGGTTACGGATTGTGCTCAAGATGTCTATTTTAAAGTTCTCTAATAAGTTTCCTAACTTAATTCTGGTGACAGTTCCTAATCTTTGTCTTGTATTTCTGCTAAAAGAATCTCTTGGTGCTTTTCCTGTTTTAGCTTGTCCTCTTGAGTATCTTCTACAGTAATTTGCAATCTCTGCAAAAGAATTTTGATGCACATCTCCTGGACTTAACAAATTTAAAACTTCTATGCAGTCATCTCTAATACCCTTGAAAAATACAGTTCTTACTACAACTGGGTCTGTGGTGAATAATTTTGATTTCTGGTAGTTGTATAAGAACCTTTCTATGTAGTGTTCAGGGCTTTCATATTTTGTTTGCTGCATTTTAAAAGTGTCATTTTTAGCATTATCCTTACAATAGTCTTGGTATTTCCGTAAAAATGTGTCTTTCATCTGATCCCAAGAGAGGATTGTATTTTCTCCTAAGATCATGAAACATCTTAAGGATGAATCTTTCATTGTATCATGAAAGAGCTTAAGTTTTTGGGCATCTTCTGAGTAGTTATAGCTTCGACATAATATGTCAAACTCGAATAAAAATAAATCTAGGTCTTCAGTTGACATACCTCTGAAAGTGGGTAACGATGATAGTGTGATATTCTTCATGGTGATTTTTCTGGAAATATCCAAGATTGGAAACCCAAAGGTCTCAGTCTCAGTGGCTGCATTTCCTTATTCTTCTGCCATTCCAATGATAGATGGTTTAGAAACTGTATTTTGTGTGTCTCATGAACGTTCAACAAATTCACGTTCTACCTGCCTCAATGTTGATTCTTCCATTTTAGGTTCTTCTTCTGGAGCCTTGCTGGCTCCCCTTGAACTTTCTCTTGGTGGAATTTTTCCTGCACCAGTGTCAGATGGATTAGTGGNTTAGAGCTTACAAATCTACCCTTATTATCTCTATATCTATGCATAAAATGGAAATTTTGATTCTTAGCTGAATTGAAATCCTAATTCTATCTAGAAGGTAAGAAGTCAACCTGGCTTTGGAGAACCCCACTCTAGTGGCCATGTGGCTCTTCACTCATGTCTTAGACGTTTTATCCTCCTCCCTCAAGCAACCTTTAACATCATTTAAAAACTATGCAAACAATCTAAGCTAAAAATTACTTCCTACCATTTACAACTCCCCGACAACGACGCCAAAATGTTGTGCTACTTATATGTGTAATATAATTCACTCATTAATTATCAATCTAGGATTCGTAATCAATAGAGTTACAAGACACCAGTAAGAAAGGTAATTCTAATGTCATGAGTATAGAACTATTCTAGATTATGCATGCTGGAAATAAAACAAACTAGCAAATCAAAACACACTTTGGTTGTCTTTCACAGAGAGGCTAGCTACTCCATTATGGCACATGAAAATATGAGATGGAGTTCTTTGACAGATCAACTCTACTATTTGACCTAAAAAACTAACGATGCAATCATACTTCTAAAAGGGAAATCACACATCAATCATCAAGACATAGCATGCGTAGTTCAATAGTCAATATACTGAGTATGATGTCATTCACAATGTGTTGTTGTGGAATTCACTAGTTCTCCTTCAAATATGTCTAACTACTGCTGCCAACATTTATGTCCATGAAACGAAATCAAATTCATAAAAATAGAAACAGATCATATGCAAAAGATCTCTAAGAAATCAAAACCTAAACTGAACTATACTGCTATCATCTGAAAAGATCAAAGCTTCATCTAGTCTAACATTTATACTATTGAAATCAAATACTAACACTAATCTATAAGGATGCTAACCTTTGTTGGGCAGTGGGACCTTGCCACTTCAATAGGTCAGCAACTGGAGTCTACAATAAGCTTTCTTTCAATCCACTCATTCCTCTTACTCAAATTTTAAAACATAAAATCAAACTATGGTAACAACTCAACTCACATTCATTCATAAATGATCAAGACCTGCAAATAATTGACATCTTTCTGTTAAACTTCAACTCAAAACTTGTTCTGCAATATGTAACACTGCTTCACATATTGTGTTATGTTAACCCTCTACTATTTCCACCATCCTTTCCATGACTATTTAAATAGTCTTAGTCGTGAAACACAAGGAGGTGAGATCTTTAGTGAATCAGTCAACTGCCAAATTTATACATTCGGTTACATATTTTTAAGCTTCATCCTCATGAAACGAAGTGTATGAGGATGAAGCAAATAAACAAGCTAGCTTAACATAACCTTGCTAAATCTTTGATGATTCAACAAACATCTAACAATTATCTTGGGCACGATCTGGAGCTAAACTTGGTATATTCCACTTCCTGTATTGGTACCATATCGTGACAGGTGAGATTCGGTAAATGGTACCAGATCTGAATAGTGCACAAGTGGTTGGTACCGGATCGCGATAGTCTGCGGCCATTGGTACCGGATCACGATAGGTGAGATTTGGTACCAGATCTAAATGGAAGGTGCGCTTGGTACCGGATTCAGACAGTGGCAATCTAGCGCATAAGTACTGGATGACTGAGCTGGTACACAAAAGCTGGTCTCATCTAGAGATCAAAGGTTACATGTGGAAAATTAAAACATTAGTACATGAAACCTTATACTTTACCTTATGACCTCATCAATGACTAATGGTAGTGTTCTTTGTCATTTATCCAAGCTTAGGTAAGCCAAAAAGGTATAGATGAGGAGTATAATAGGGTAGTGGGGATGTCAAATTAGAGGTTCAACACATGTTCAAAGTTCAAACCATGGGTTAACAAGAGGCGTGATTGGAAAATAAAATTTAATTTGGAAATCATAAGGGATTTCAAGTGCCAAAACTAGATGAATGACTCAATCAATAGATCGGGCTAGATTTCGAAGTCAGAGAAATTTGAAAAGGTGAAAGGAACAAAGCCCAATAACAACATCGAATTTTGGCTTTGAAAAGGAAGAATTCAAATTCAAACTCATAACAATTAGGATCGGTTCATAAAAGTGTTCGAGTAGGTAAGTCCCAATTTGGCAGTTGGGCCTGATAATGAAGTTGAGGAAAGAGCATAGATGAAATTGTGAAGGGAGACCCCAATTTGAGAATTTAGTCAATCATGAACTTGAGCTTAAAAAACTTTAAGGACTTAATCAAAATTTCTATTTGGAAATCAATCTCGATTATGAAATCAAGAGAGAGATCGAGCATTGAAAACAAATGAATGACCCTATCAACAAATCAGGCCCAATTTAGAGATCGAGGAAAAATTAAAATGAAGTGAAAAGATGAAGGAGAAATTCTTGATCATGACTAGTCAAACTTAAAAGGAAGGACTCAAGTTTGAACTAAGTTAAACTAAAAATTGACTGAGGAAAAAGTAATTAAAGTAATGGAAAGATAAGAAACCAAGTTATAATCAAGCAAGTGAGACATGAAGGCTTGTCTGACTTATCCATTTTCAAAAGAATGATTAGGGTTTTGAAGCAAACGAGGAACCAATGTCTCTTTAAAGTCTAAATAAATCGTATTCAAACTAAAAAGAGAAAATATGATCCCCAAGTAAAACTCAAAACTATGGGGGTTGTTGAGGTCTCAACAGATGGAAACACAATGGTTGAGCTCATGAATCTCTAAATCATCACTATTCAATCATATCTTTTAACAGGAAGCCTAAATTTTTAGGAAACTTGTACCTTATAATTCTAACAAATGTATTATTTAATTCATTCTTGCATAATATGAACCTAGAGTATCCCAATCATACATATTTACTGAATCGATAGATTTTATGGAAGATAGATAGTATGGAGTTGATATCCTCTAAATATTCAATTGATCTTTCGGGTAATAATGATAATCACAAAATTTTTCTTAAATGGGACTGAAAATTTGAGTGGATATATTATTTCACTTCTCTATGGTGTTGATCCACATCTCGTGAGAATCCATAGTGTCAATAGAGTCACCATGGCATC
This sequence comes from Picea engelmannii, assembly GCA_009831015.1. NCBI lineage: Eukaryota > Viridiplantae > Streptophyta > Pinopsida > Pinales > Pinaceae > Picea > Picea engelmannii. Next base: position 449,430 of record ML781666.1, read on the forward strand.
ACATACCTTGCTCCTTTGTCTGTTCAAATTCATCTGGTTAATAAGATGCTCCACTTGGTTAGAAGAAGTGGCTTCTTTTGTGCCATATAAAGTACCTACATGTTAGTGAGTCAAAAACAGGGCACATGGGGTTCACCTTAAAATCAAATCAATTATTCCATCAAACTCATTTTATAAATTCAAATTATTCTAGGATTTGAGAGTAAAACGATTGAATTTAGATGCATGTATTGCGTCGAACTTAAGTTTATATTTCAAACTCAAAAGTGAAATTGCATGTATTACCAAAGTTTGAAAAAAGTCAGGATCCAATTTGAAAATTGAGACCGGCGTTAGAATTAGTATCTTCTCATACAAATTTTCAAGTAAGGAGGTGCCAATTCGACAGTTGGGGCCAATCATGAAATTGGGACTTCGCCATACAAGTATTTGGGGAGGGAGGCCCAAATTTGGTAGCCAGGTCCAATTGAAAAATAAGGACAAGGGAAGATGTGAAGTAGTGAAGAGAGGTCCTAATTTGAGAATCAAGTCGATCATTAAATTAGTATAAAAAAAGGTTTTGACCAAAACTTCATCAAATTCAAAAGAAAGTTCAAAGTTTGAACCATGGGTTGACAAGATGCCTGAATAGAAAATCAGATTCAATTCGGAAATCAAGAGGAATTTCAAGTACCAAAAGTAGACGAATGACTTGATTAAAAAATTGGGCGTGATATCAAAGTTGGAGAGAATTTCTAAAAGGTGCAGGAACAAGGCCCGATCACAACGTCAAAATTTGGCTTTGAAAAGGAAGAACTTGAATTCAAACTCTTAACCTTCAGGATCCATTCATAAAAGCGTTCAAGTAGGAAGGTCTTGATTTGCTAGTTGGGTTCGATCACAAAATCAAGTAAAGAGAGTAGATGAATTTGTGAAGGAAGGCCCGGATTGGAGAATTGAGGTGATCATGAACTTGGGCTTAAAAATATTGGCAAGACTTCATCAAAGTTCGAGATCTAGGTCCAAAAATTTGAGACACGGGTTAATTGGAATGAAAATTTGACAATCAAAACCCTGATGAAAATAGGAGAGAGCTTAAGCACTAAAATAAATTAATGACCTGACTGACAAATCAAGCCCAATTTTGAACGACGTGAAAATTGGTGCATTAAGGTAAATTAAAAACTAATTAAGGAAGACAAAATTATGGAAGGGAGAGAAACAAAGTCATAATGTAATTTGGATTTTATGAGCAGAATGAAATGAATACAGGTTATTACTAAACGATGCTAACATGGAATAACAAAGATACATTAAAACAAGTTTTTATTCAATAAGGAAATAAGTTGAAACTGTAACAGTGGAAAACAAGCTTACTGGAATGGTGGTGAGTTATCTCTGAGAAGAGATGTGACGATTGCGCTCATTCGCAAGAAGTTGATTACAATGAGGCTCTCAAGGAATTTTTAAAATAAGAATGAATTCCAAAACCCTATAAATCCAAAGACCTAACCCTAGGAGATGAAACGCCAAAAGTCACGTGGGCCCCGTTGGGGTAAGCTAGTACATCAACTTCCCGGGGTCGTAACTTTTGCATACGATCTTCGTTTTAGGCGCACGATAGCTTGTTGGAAAGGTATATATGAGGACTACACATTTTTCCATAAAAAAATGACTTCATATTCTATTTCACTTTGGAGAGCCCTAAAAACGTTGTTTAGGGCCTCAAAATGGCCTGCGAAGTCAGGGACCTAGAAACTAGGAAAAAAATGCCAAACTGCAAAATTGCAAAAAATGAACTAGTTGGAATAGGTGGGAGGCCAACGAAATCCATATGGATCAATATCCCCCCCTTAGGAATCAATGGTATCCATTGGGTTGAGTTCCCCCATCATATGAGAAAATTTATGCTGAATTTGGCCTTGGGTGAGCCATTTTCCTTGGTGCATGAGTTGCCCTGCGTTGAAAACCCAATAAAGTTGGATCCTTTCTTGTCGAGTTCCAAAATGTACCCATACTCGTTCAAAGAAGAGTATAGTAGTGGCTTCTAATGTGATGATTTTCTTGCAGGCAGCTAGAATCACCATCATGGAAAAGCGATCAACAACCAAAAAAACACAGTCATTTCCCCTCTTGGTGGATGGAAGGATCGACATGTAACACATTGAGATGGATTCCCATGCCCTTTTAGGAGTAGGAAGAGGGGTGTGCATGCCCTGTTTCTTAGTGGTCAGTTTGGAAATAGCACAAGCAGTGCAAGACCTGATATACTTACTGACATCATGTCGAAGTTTTGGCGAGTAGAAATATTTCTACAACACTACCACTGTCTTTTCGATGCCGAAGTTTTTGGCTTCCCGATTGTATCCTAGGTAATGGACCCTATCCATGTCGAAGGAGCATTTTTCCAAGTTGGCATATAGCTTATGCTTCCACAGGGTGTGAAGAACCTGTTGAATATAATGCAAGTGTTTCTCCCAAGTCTTGTTTTAGATGAGGATGTCATCCAGATACACCACTACAAAATTATTAGTGAAAGGTCATCGAATATCGTCCATCATCCTCATGAAAGTTGTTAGAGGATTTTTGAAACCAAAGGGCATGACTAGCCATTCAAAAAGGCTTTTTTTTTACTTGAAGGTGGCCTTCCATACATTTGTTTGTTATATTGAGACCTGGTGGTAGCCAGAATTTAGATCATCTTACTAAAGTATTTGGCCCCCGTGAGATGATCAAGAAGGTTGTCTATTCGGGGAATCGGGTACCAGTTTCAGACTTTGATTTTATTTAGAGCTTGGTAATCAATGCAGATTTTCCAAGTCCTATCTTTATTCTGCACGAGCATGATTGGGATCCCACAAGGTGATGAGTTGGGATGGATGTGTCCCTTGTGGAGAAGTTCTTGGATCTTCCGCTTGATCTCCTCATTCTCTAACATAGAGCAGAGATAGATTGGCCCATTGGGAAACGATGCATCAGAGGTTAGATCGATGAGATGTTTGACCTGACAGTGCAGAGGTACCCTGGTAGGTGAGGAGAAGATATATGAGTATTCTTACACAACCTTATCCACTTACTTCTGCTGCGTGGAAAGGTCAGCCACAGAGGCCCTAGATGTGGATGCGATCTTTCACTCAGTCTGATAGCGAATCACAAAGAAGAAAAACTTCCCAGTTTGAGAGATGAACTTCCTGCATTTCTTAACAGAGATTAAGGAAATAACACTAGGTGGGACTGCCTCAGGTATCCTATACAATTTCTTGTTCAAAGTAATAATAACACTGAAAGGCCTAGATTCATATGCATCATGACGTTTCCACAAATAGGGTTGGCCCAGAAGAACATTACAAACTTTGAGAGGAGAAACATCACACAATACCTCATCCTTAAAGGGCTTGATGTCATACGACATGCGACACTGTTGGTTGACACAAATATTTCTTCCTTGGTGGAGCCGTCCAATGGTGTAGGGTTGCGAGTGTGGAATTGTTGGTAGCACTAGCCGCTTGATGACCTTTGCTGAGATGAGGTTCTTCTGGCTACCACTATCCATGATGAAGTGAAAAAGGGTGATTTTCACCCACATTTGTGAATAAAAAAGTCACTCACCTTCCTCTGTCTTGTCTAGTTCACCGGGCTGGAGCTTGGTGGTAGCAATGGTGGAACTAAGTTTCGCGTCAATGATCCATTTCCCCCTTTATGGTTCTAACTCTGAGTCAAAACCTGTATCTGATTCATAGGCTTTCACCTCCGATACCAATGAATTCTTTGAGCAACAATAAACGGTGTTACGCTAGGGGCTCTTGTGGAAGTCGCACCACTTCCTGATATCTTTCTTTGTCTTTCTGGTGTCCTTCTTTATTTGCATCTTGGAATGGTTGTCCTGATGTTGTCCACACTTTCACTATCCTTTGTTTTGCGATTTGGGGCCACCCTTTCCTGGCTTTTGCTGTGAGGGGTTTCCAGTCCCAAATTGTCGTGTCTTTTGTTTGATATTTTTCTCAATTTTAACGACATATCGATAGGTCGTTCCCAAGGACGAGATGTCCAAAAAATCCATTTCATCTTGGATGTATCTATGTAGATAACTACGATACTTGAGTACCAAATTTCGCTCATAATATTTGATACCCATCTTGGTGCGCAAGGTATGGAAGGTATTTGTGAATTCTGGCACGACTTGGTCTCTTTCATGCCGCAGTGGTCCATTTTTTATACAGGTCATCATAACTTCTGACAGGGTAGTATTGTTCATTAATATCATCTCTGAAGGGCTCCTAGGTGACTGTGACTATAAATAATGAGGGTTCCTCTGTTTACTTTTGCTAATAGAAAGTCTCCAACCAATCTTTGACATGGGGAACAACTTTAAGGAGAGAAAAAGTGATATTTTCTCTATTCGAAAAGTTATGGATAGAAAAATACCCTTCTAGCAGATTTAACCATTTGTCTACAACGTATGAATCTATATAACCTTCAAATATAGGAATATTAAAGTTGATTTGTATCTTGAAGGGTGCGATGCTTCCACTTGAGGAAGATGCGTCACCTGTTGGTAATCACCAAAGGATTTGTGCAAAAATATCCATCTTCGCGTTCCTCTATTGCATGAGGGCTTCCTCAAGAAAATTTTTGAAAGGATCTCTTATCCTATCATATTTATTTTCTTCCACCATGAGAGTTCTCTTGGGTGTGCGAGATATTTTTTCCTCAAGGGAAACAAACGCAAGACCCAATTCTTTGTACCCTGAACTCATCGAGGACATGCATTAAAAATGACAAGGAGTAGACCGCTCTGATACCACTAATCCATATTTTATGATTAGAATGAAATGAATACAGATTATGAATAAAATATGCTAACATAGAATATAACATAGATACAATAAAAATGGTTTTTATTCAATACGGAAATAAGCTGAAACTGTAAAATGCAGTAGAAAACAAGCTTGTTGGAATGGTGGCGGCTTATCTCTAACAAGAGATGTAACATATGCGCTCATTCACAAGAAGATGATTACAATGAGGATCTCGAGGCCTTTTTATAATAAGCATGAATTCAAAAACCCTAGATATTCAAAGACCTAACCCTAGGAGATGAAATGCCAAAAGTCATGTTTGCCCCATTGGGGTAAGCTAGTACATCAACTTCTCGGGGTTGCAACTTTTTCATATGATCTCCGCTTTAGGTGCACGATATCCCGTTGGAAAGGTCTATTTGAAGAATACACATTTTTTTGTCAGTGTTTGACCCAGTCAATATTCTAACTATGGCGAGCCCTAAAAATGATGTTTAGGGCCTCAAAATGGCCCTGGAAGTCATGGACCTAAACACTAGGAAAAACTACCAAACTAGAAAAATGCCAAAAATGAACCATTTGGAATAGGTGGGTGGGCATCGAAATCCATATTGATCAATCCTAGCCCCTTATGAATCAATGGTATCCATTGCGTTGAGTGCCCCCATTATATGAGGAAATTTCTGTTGAATTTGGCCATAGGTGAGCCATTTTCCTTCGTGCATGAGTTGCCCTGCTTTGACAACCCGATAAAGATGGATCCTTTGTTTTTGAGTGCCCTTGACTTGCATGTCCACAATATGATCATTGTATTATCGTTTCATGCAGCCAGGGTTGAGCTTTGTTGGTGTCAATTGTTCTGCTATGTTTGAGGTGTCCAATAATGGTGGGAAGTATGGACAAAGGAGAGCTACGTTGAATACCACTTGCATTCCAAGGAAAGGAGGAATGTTGAGCTGATGCAAACGCGCCACCTAGGACACGTCCGCTCCCACCACGACCTTCTCTTCCTTCAGCCCGAAGAGCCGAAACACTCTTCAAATCCCTTATCGAGACTCTTCTACACCCACATGACTCACCTTATGATCTCCCTTTGCCCTATCGGGAAATTGGACCTCGCGTGATCACGAGTCCTGCACTCACAGGTTCCAACCAATTCCCCGAAACCCAATGAAATATCCAACCACATGTTCCTTTCTTTCGTCGAGAATGTCCCCGTCGGGAAATTGGCACTTGCGAGCTCGTGAATCACTCACCTCACGGATCCCCGATTCCCGATCTCCGATGGCACCTTTCTCCACTCCTTAGCTCCCTCCGGCTAGCCCCTTTCTCATGCGACCTGCTAGTTTACGAGACCACGGTCCTTTCCCCTATCGGATTTTCGAAATTCCCGAGATCGTAATGCGTAGAACTTACACCCTTGGGATCTCTGATTTCCGATTCCCGATGCCACCTGGCATTGACCCGCTGCAAGGCTCGATCTTCCAACACCTATCTGCCACTACGACCCTTAACCCTATCGGGAAATCGCGTATCAGAATATCGTGATTCCCGTTGTCAATGTACACGATACTTTCAATTCCCTGAACCCCGATATAAATTGAAACCTGTCCTCTGTTCTAGCACCTAGGGCCCACGCTCCTGTGGTGATCGGGAAATCGTGCTTCACCGTTTCACGATTTCAAATGTGCTGGTTCACAGAACTTCCAAAGTTCCGAACCCCGATGTGCGATGACACCTGTCCCCCCATGGAGATACTATGACTATGGGACCATCGTGTTTCGGGATTTCGCGACTTCTCCCATCGTGAGTTTCTCGTCATCGAGAATCTTGAAATACCGAACCTCGATGCACGTGTGAACTCTCTCCCCCACGTCACCCCTTCCTCGTCGCGCTATCAGGTATCGCGAAATCGCGATTCCTAATGTAGCAATTTTGTTGTATGCAGAAACCCCGAAATGCCGAACCCCGACTCTTTCAGATCCTCGGACATGCATCCCTCAGATCGAACGGCTCCAACCGTGTTAGGAAATCGTGGATCGCGATTTCATTACGCAAGAGTTTCACGACTCCGAAAACCCTGATATCCCGAACTCCAACTCTCTGGGATCTCTTGCCACGTGTCCTTGCGGTTTGGACGGCTCGGATCCTATCGGGAAATCGCGGATCGCGAATTAAATATGCTCGAGTCTCTTATCTCTGGAAACCCCGATTCACGATGACTTCCCAGAATGCTGACACATGTCCTTCCAAGATCAGCGGCTAGGATCCCTTCTCGGGTTTTCGGGACTTTCAAGGTCTCCGATTCTTACTCTATGAAGACCCAATGATGCCAATATCCTTATGTCTCCTCCGGGTTTTTCCCCTGCTCCTTCGATCTTAAACCCTACGCAACTTCCCGGGATCTAACGGCTGACGGGATTTCGCAGGTTTCCTCGGCGAATCCTGACCGTCGATTCCTCCTCCTTGAATATTTCTTGAGAAGGGTTAAATATTCTTTCTCAAAACTTGTCCTATGACACCTGCACTCGAATCTCCTGCTCGAACCTTCTTCGGCACAAACTCTTGTGCTCTCTTTTGACGATACCATGAAGGTGCTACACCTCCTGATCTTTTCCACTCTGATTCTTTCAGAGGAACTTGCACGCACTCCTTGCGCTCAACATTCAACAACTTCCCAAGTGTGGAATCCTTCCGACTCTGCGCACTCCTGCAGCAGCAGTCTTTGATTTCCTTTGCTCAGATTTACAACTGAGCCTTCCTCTTCAGCCTGCACACTCCTTGCACGGCTTCAACAACCCACTTCCACTTCTGGGTAAATGAAAACAAAAGTTAAACTATTGAGCCTTCATCAACGCACTCCTTGCGGATGAATTTAGCTGCACACCTTGCAGGAATCTCCTGGCTCAGATAGAGAAACAATTGAAACTCATTCTCTTCCAAACTTTAGTTTAAACCATGAAATCACATGCACAACATATACAAAGAAAATGCATAACAAGAAAGCAACCATTCCTGAGAATAACATCAATACACAGAGAAAACAACACAAACCATGAGGTTGAATTAAAGCTTCCTTCTATTAATTCAAATGCCTGTACATGGGTGTTCTTCATACAACATTCTGTATTTTCTCTTCTCTTCTCTCTGAATGCTTCCTCTATTCTTCACTACTATCTTAAAATGGTACAATGAGGGTGTCTATATCCGTTTTCCCTCTCAGATTCTAAACTATCAAATCTAGACTTAAACATCCTATCTAACAGCTTTAAATCTATTAAATGCCTCCTATCTACTAAGGACAAGAGCGTATCACTAAAATTCCACTACAATATACATATGCGCCTCCATGAATGGTTCATTAAAGACTTGCGCTACAATCCCAAAGCACTTTCAAAAATTTTGGGTTTGTTTATCTATCTAATCTCCGCTTAATGTGTTGGCTCTCTTGATGAGTTGGCGATGCTCCTGCATCATGAGCTCAAAGGAATTTTCACCCACAAACTTGGTGATGGTGTAAGTTCCATAACGAAGCGGGTGAATATTCCAATGGCGCCTTGTAAGGCGCTCTTTCTGCAAGTGCAACCACACTTTGTCTCCAACCTGAAACTTGTGTGGCACCCGATGTTGATCATGGCGCTTCTTGTACTTGGCATTGGAACTCTTTAAAATATACTGAACATGTTGGAGGATGTGGTGTATCCTCTCAATGAACTGGGTAGCTTTGTCAGTTTCAATTGGAGAAGGGGATGAGTCGTTCGAGGTAGCCACAAGGGGTAGTGCAACATCCATGGGGCCCAATGTTTGGAATCCCAATCACACCTAAAAGGCGCTATGGTTAGTTGAGCTATGTAGTGATTTGTTGTAGCTATGTTGAACATAGGGAATGCTGCCATCCCATGTGCGGGGGTGCTTGTAATTGTACATGCACAGGATATGCACGATCATCTGATTGAAGACCTCCATTTGGCCATATGTCTGGGGGTGGAAGGCAGTGGATCTGGTGAGCTTGGTGTCTAGCAGTGACCAGAGGCTTGAAAAAAATGTGTTGAGGAACTAGTTGTCTAGATATGAGAAAATGGTTTGTGGGATTCCAAAATGTACCCATACTTGTTCAAATAAGAGATTAGCAGTGGCTTATGTTGTGATGCTTTTCTTCTAGGTGGTCAGAATCGCCATCTTGGAAAAGCGATCAACAACCACAAAAACACAATCATTTCCCCTCTTGGTGGACGAAAGGCTCGACATGTAATCCATTAAGATGGATTCCCATGCCCTGTTAGAATTAGGTATAGGGGTGTATAAGCCTTGTTTATTAGTGGTCGGTTTGGCGATAATGCGGGCAACGGAGGACCTGATATACTTGCTGAAATCCTGTCGAATTTTAAGCCAGTAGAAATGTTTTTGCATCACTTCCATTGTATTTTAGACGCTGAAGTTTCCATCCACCCGACTGTAGTGGGATTCCCAAATCATATTTTCTCTCTCACTTGTGGGAACGAAGAGATGAACCAGATGGCACAACAACCCGTCTTGAAGACAAAAATTAGCGACAACTGATTTTGCACCCAACATTTGGTAGTTAGTGGTGAAGTTAGGTTTTGTCTCATAGAGGTGGGGCCATCCGGAGGTCTTGTCTTTAGAAGAGTCTAGCACTATGGTGAGGGCCACGATTAGAGGTCGGCTGAGGAAATCAGTGACTTGGTTGGTACTTCCTATTTTATACTTGATGTTGAGGTGGAACTGCTACAAGTATGTGGACCACTTCTGATGGCGGTCATTCTATAATTTTCCTTGTGTCTTCATGAACTGTAGAATCTTATGATCAATGTGGATGACTTTCTCCTTCCCAAGAATGTAATGTCTCCACTGGTGGAAAGCTTGCACAATGGAGTACATTTCTTTTTTGTAAGTAGGGTACTTACAAACAACATCTGATAGTGTCTCACTATGATAGGCCACTTGGTGGTCATTCTGAGTGAGAACAATGCCCACAACATAGTCTAAAGAATCTGTCTCAATCTAAAAGGGTTGTTGCAGGTCCGGTAATGAAAGTATTGGGGACGAGCATAAGCGTTGCTTCAAATCATTGAATTCTTGTTGTTGTGATGGGCCCCACATAAATTTCTCCTTACCACCACCTGTGGTTACTTGGTTGAGGGCCCATGCAATATGGGAGAATCAGAATCCAAACACGAACCTGTGATAGAAATTGGCCAGGCCCAAAAAGCTCTCAAGCTCAGTGAGTGTGGTTGGGGCTAGCCAGTCACATATGACCTAGATCTTGGCTAGATCCACATGCACACCATATTGATCAATGATGTAGCCTAGGTAATTGACCCTATCCATTATGAAGGAGCATTTTTCCAAGTTGGAATATATCTTGTGCTGTCACATGGTGTGCAGGACCTGTTGAATATGATGCAATTATTCTGCCCAAGCCTTGTTGTGGATGAGGATTCCATCCATATACACCACTAAAAACGTATTGGTGAAAGGTCATAGGATATTTTCCATCATCCTCATGAAATTTGCTGGAGCATTGGTCAAGCCAAAGGGCATGACCAACCATTCAAAAAGACCTTCTTTGGACTTGAAGGCAGTCTCCCATACATCTGTTTGTTCTATTGGGACCTGGTGGTAGACAGACTTTAGATCAATCTTACTAAAGTATTTGGCCCTTGTGAGTTGATAAAGGAGGTCATTCATTCTAGGAATCAGGTACCAGTTCCAGAATTTGATTTTATTCAGGGCCTAGTAATCAATGAAAATTTGCCAGGTCCCATCTTTCTTCTGCACCAACACGATTGGGCTCCCACAATGTGATGAGTTGGGATGGATGTGACACTAGTGGATAAGTTCTTGGATATTTTTCTTGATCTTCTCATTCTCTAACAGAGAGAGGTGGTATATTGGACCATTGGGAAACGATGCGTCGGGGGTCATATCGATGGGATGTTTGACCTGACAGTGTAGAGGTATGCAGGTAGGTGAGGAGAAGATATCTGAGTATTCTTCCACAACCTTATCCACTTGCTTCTATTGCGTTGAGAGGTAGACCATGGAGGCCCTGGATGTGGTTGCGATATTTTTCTCAGTCTAAGAGTGAATCACGAAGAAGGAAAAATTCCTAGTCTGAGAGATGATCTTCCTGCATTTCTTAGCAGATATCAAGGAAATAACACTAGGTGGGACTGCCTCAGGTACCCTGTACAATTTCTTGTTCAAATTAATAATAACACTGCAAGGCCTAGATTCATATACAACATGACGTTTCCAAAAATAAGGTTGGACCAAAAGAAAATTACAAACTTTGAGAGGAGAAACATCACAAAGTACCTCGTCTTTGAAGGGCTTGATGTCGTACGACATGCGACCCTGTTGGTTGATGCAAAGATCGCTTCCTTAGCGGAGCCATCCAATGGTGTATGTATACGGGTGCGGCATTGTCGGCAGGGCTAGTCACTTGAAGACCTATGCTCAGATGAGGTTCTTATAGCTACCCTTATCCACGATGAAGTGCAATGGTGTGCCTTTCATCGACATCTGTGAATGAAAAAGGTGCTCGCCTACCTCTAGCTCGTCTAGCTCATCGGGCTAGATCTTGGTGGTAGAAATGGTGGCACTAGGTTCCACGTCAATTATTTGTCTCCCCCTTTATGGTTCTGACTCCAAGTTGGAACCCATATCTAATTTTGAGGCTTCCAACTCTGCCACTAGTGACTTCTTTGAGCAGTAATCAACAATGTTATGCTAGGGGCTCCTGTGGAAGTCGCACCACTTCCTGGTATCTTTTGCAGCTTGGACTAGTTGTCCTAATGTTGTCCATATTTTATCTGTCCTTTGTTCTATGGGTTGGGAGAACCCTTTCCTAGATTTTGATGTGAGGGGTTCCCAGGCCCAAATTGTCGCATCTTTTATTTAAGATTTTGCTCGATTTTAACGAAATATTGATAGGCCATGCCCATGGACGAGATGTCCAGAAAATCCATTTCGGCCTGGATGTATCTATGCAGAGCACCGAGATACTTGAGTACCAAATTTACCTCATAATATTTGATACCCAACTTGGTGCCCAAGGTATGGAAGATATTTGTGAACTCTGGCATGACTTGCTCTCTTTCCTTCCACAATGTGGTCCATTTTGTATACAGGTCGTCATAGCTTTCGACATCATAGTATTATTCCCTAATAACATTCCTAAAGGACTCCCAGGATACCGCGACTATAAATAACGAGGGTTCCTTTGTTCACTTTTTCTCACAGAAAGTCTCCCACCAATCTTTGACATGGGGAACGACTTTGAGGAGCGCAAAAGTGATATTTTCTCTATTCGAAAAGTTATGGATAGAAAAACAACCTTCTAGTAGTTTTAACCATTTGTCTACAACATATCTGTCTATATGACCTTCAAATATAGGAATATCAAAGTTGATTTGTACCTTGAAGGGAGCGGTGATTCCGCTTGAGTAAGATGCGTCGCCTGTTGGTAGTGGTCGAAGGATTTGCGCAAAACTATCCATCATCTCGTTCCTCTATTGCATGAGGGATTCCTCTAGAAACATTTTGAAAGAATCTCTTGTCCTGTCATATTTATTTTCTCCCACCATGAGAGGTCACTTAGGATGCGAGAGATTTTGTCCTCAAGAGAAATAATCTCAAGACCCTATTCTTTGTACCCTGACCTCGTCGAGGACATGCATTAAAAACGACAAGGAGCAGACCACTCTGATACCATTGATGCAGATTTTATGATAAAAATGAAATGAATACATATTATTACTAAAATATGCTAACATAGAATAAAATAGATATAACAAAAATGGTTTTTATTCAATAAGGAAATAAGTTGAAACTATAAAATGCAGCGGAAAACAAGCTTGTTGGAATGGTGGTGGCTTATCTCTAAGAAGAGATGTGACGGATGAGCTCATTCGCAAGAAGATGATCACAATGAGGATAAAAAGGAATTTTTACAATAAGCATGAATTTGAAAACCCTATACATACAAATACCTAACCCTAGGATATGAAATGCCAAAAGTCATGTGGGCCCCGTTGGGGTAAGCTAGTACATCAACTTCTTGGGGTCGTAACTTTTGCATACGATCTTCGTTTTAGGCGTAGAATATCCCATTGGAAAGGTCTATCTGAGGAATACACATTTTTCCATAAAAATTCCACTTAGAGTACAATATAGTTGTGGTGATCCCTAGAAATGTTGTTTAGGGCCTCAAAACGACTCCAGAAGTCAAGGACCTAAAAACTAGGAAAAAAACTGCCAAACTGGAAAACTGCCAAAAATGAACCAGTTGGAATAGGTGGGAGGCCACCGAAATTGATATGGATCATAAAAAATCAAGTGAAACATGAAGGCTCATTTGATTTACATATTTTGAAAGAATGATCAGGATTGTGAGGCAAATGAGGAATCAAAGTCTATACAAACCTAAAAGAAATCATATTCAAAATAAAAAGATAAAAGAGGCTTGTATTCTTTTTTTATTGGATGGTGTGTTGAATTATTCTATTTCCATACATATTTAAGTCGTCATATGTATAGGAAAATACATCCTTGTTAGTTCCTATATTGATCACTTCTTATTGCATAAATGAACTATGTGTCTTGACATTTGTTGGCCTTTTGAAGATTCTATATTGTGAATCAAAAATATTTTACAATGTAACCACATTTTTAGTTATAGTGTTGGCTATCAAATCAATGATCTTACTTTGAAGGTCTTCCAAGGATTTTTCATGTTTTTCATCATCTATGATAGCATTTTCAAAATTTCCCTCATAATTTAGGAAGCGAATGATCTATTGACCATCATTGAAAATCATCCAGATTATGATGTTATTTGGAATGGAAGGGATGAAAATCAATTCAATAGAGAATTTATCAATAATAATAATATATGGAGGACCCAAATGAGAAGCAACATTAAAAGTGGTTTATATACATCAATTGGCACCATTTTCCCACCTTTTTAACTAATGGTTGAGTTATGTCAAATTACTATATTTTGGAATGGTTAGGTTGCCTTATGATGTTCATTAAGGGTTATGTAATATTTTGGGATTCCTCAAGGGTTATATTGTAACATCCCGCTCTGGCGCACTAACAACACTTATTATTTGAGGACACTTGCTCGCAAGTGATCTGGACCCTTTTTTATGTTAGACCTATTATATTTGATTATGATGTGATGGACAGATGACATGATGTGTTACTATTTGACGTAGACGGGTGCTATTGATTCAGTTTGATTGAGTGTGCAGGGTTTTTGACCTTGAGGATGCAGAGGCATCGGTAGATCCCCCTTGGACTCCGGACTGAGTCAGGGAGTGTGCTTTTGGGTTGATATGTTTATTATGATGTTTTATTTTATTGATGATTTGATGTTGACATTTCTGACATGATTATTGGTGATGCAGGCTGACGATAGATTGCCGACTTGACTCACATATGGAGTAAAGGGGCCACACAGAATTGCAGAGAGGTTGAGCGAGAGGGGTGGACAACAACCCTGCCACCGCCTGCTAGCACTCCCGCTGTGGCTCGAACTGTAGGTTAACGATTGCCTAGTTCGAGAGGACCCACGATGTCGTGAGGGCCGACTGCGACAGTCACTCACGATGATTCTAAGGGGCGCGCAATAAGGTGGGGGAATTATTCCTTAGAGCCCTTAGTCTCCTACTAGTTCACCTGGCAGAGTATTGACTCCAGGGGTTATAGAGGTCTACCAATCAGTTCAGTCGGCGAGTGGCACCCTTGGAGCACGTGGTGCATCCTGAAGGGCACGTCGCACAGAAGAAACTTAGTCGGCGAGTGTCACCCTTGGAGCACGTGGTGAATCCTGAAGGGCACGTCGCCAAAAGGAATTCCAGAGGCGAGTGGCACCCTTGGCGCACGTGGTGCGACCTGAAGGGAACGTCGCGGTAAAGGTGGATGATGGAGTCAGCCTAATTAGCCCTAAGTCTTCAGCACCTGAATAAAACCTTAAGCATTACCCTTAACCAATCATCGCCTGGCTCAGAATCTAAACCCTAAGCCTAAGATCTTCTAGAAACCGGGGGGGGGAAATTTTAGTGTGGCCTTAACAAATGAAAATTCAAAAAGAAAAGGGAAAACAAAAACTCAGACCATTATCCTCTCATTATCCATGTCGACTTGTTGAACTATCCTCCATCGCCTAGATCTTCCAGTATCTACCTCCCTTTTTCTTGTCTAGTTCACATTACTATATCGCCATCCCTCCTCGTGAATCCTCTTTATTCATTTTTGTAAAACATTTACTTTTCCCCTATGCTGGTTTGCCATCGCCTTATTCTCTCTTTAATCCTAAAAATACAGATATGTTAATGGTAAGGTCAAGGATGAATGCATGTTTAATAATAGGAAAATGAAATATATATATGTGTATTTGTATTATAAACAAATTATAAACCAATAAAGTTAAACATGTGAAAATAAAAAAATGAGCGCACATACCCTTAAATTTTTGAAAAGAAAAATAAAAATTGAATTATATAAACGAAATAAACTAAAAAGAAAAAAATAAGAAAGTCAAAAGAGAAAAAGGGGGGAAAACCTAAGTAATAAGAGAATTAGGGTTTGAGGGGATAAAGGGACGGGAGAAGGGAAAAGAAAGGGATTTTTGGCTAAGATTGGATTGCTATTGCTGAGAGAGGAGAGACTGACTGATTTTCTGGTAGGAGTTGGGAGGCCTCAGCACATTTGAGTGGTAGCTCAGCCTTGGAGGCGAGCTGAGGAGCTAGTGACTCTCTGGTTGTGTGTGGCCCCTTTGCGGCTCGGGGGGTTGAGGGGGAAGAAGAGTACCCCTAGCATTTGGCTGGGAGGTACCGGTGAGTTCTTCGCGGTCGGCAAGTAGGAGCAGGAGCAGCAGGAACGCACGGTCATCTTCGAAGCGGGAGATAAGGCTATGGTATGAGTTCTGTTTTAGTAGGTTAGAATGTGATATGATTTTTATTTAACGGCTGGATATGGATGGAATGGACGAATTAAATCATGTACTTTTGTAGATGAACTGTGGTAACCACTGTATTATTTAAACTCTAAAGTAGGGGCAGTAACCATGTTTTTATTTTCCTCAGAGAACCTGGCCTTGCACTCCTCTTAGTGTTCCCTGCGTTTTTATAGTTTAAATCGGCTGCGTTTTACAACGAAATTTTTCTGCGATTTTTTTTTGGGGGTAAAAATCCCTGCGTGTATTGGGTGAACTTGCTCTGCTTGGGATTTAATTCTCAGTGTTTCATATGGATGTGGGCATTCTTCGTTTCCTGGGGGCGTTCAATTGTTTCAGTGAGCGTTTTAATTAGATTTAAGGGCATATCGTTGTGTAATCTGTTCTGAGACTCGTCCCTGACACTCTCCTCTGTGAGCCTAATGTGAGACTTCGTCTCTGCAATGTTCGGGGCCTTGGCCTGGTATCCTGGTGGCAGAAGATAACTCTTCTGGCTTTTCATTTGTATGGGGATACAGTGAATTTAATTCTGCAAAATGCGCACCATGCTGCTCGTGATAACCAGTTAGCGTATTTAGGAACGCGTGCCTACAGCTGTGCACTCCGGCTAACTTACCCACCCGGATGAATTCAGCAGTAGACTGCTCGGGCCTCCAGTTGTCGACGCGTTCAGAGAGTAAAGGGAGGGGGTTCTGAGTGAGTCGGTTGGGTTCACTTTGTTTTCTTTAACCATTCTTGAGTCTCGAATATTGGGCCTTGTTAATAAACCTCGACTCTGAATTTAAACTAAATTTTTTTTTTCTTCCCTATTCTTACTGTATGAGAATGCCAGATTAATGGCTCGAGAGGCCTCGACAGTTAGCCTCGGTCGGGTCTCTACCTAGGGGTCTCATTGCTCGGGTCAATGGTTGTTAGCAGCCTGTCCAGAGTTTACTTGGCCTGATTCGTCGACGGGGACGCATCAATAATAGATTTTCCCAGGAATCGTGTTTGCAATTAGAATCACTGAATGGCAGGCGTTGTTTGTTGGTCGTTAATTAATCTAGTTAACCCATAGTAAAACGAAGTTGCTTGGCTTTTGGTGGGCCTAGCATATGCATCTGCGTATGTTTATGTTTCCGAAAGGAGTAATTGCTAATGGTACCGAATCGAGTCCATATACAGTCTATTGCAGTATCTCGTAAACTGTACGCTACGTGCAGAATCAATGATGATTTTGCTAGACATCTAAGATAGATTCCACAATGAACTTATGAGATATGGAAGCTCTCTAAGATCCAATTTCGTGACTAATCCTTTCCCTTGGATTAACGAAATCTTGCTGTTGGATTTTGTTTTAACTACTGTTCCCCATTTAATTCTATTGTCACCCAATATTTAGCTAACCGTTCTTTATTCCTGTTAATGTAAAAAGGAAAATAATTAAAACTAGAGCGGGTGTGCTGAAGAGAACCCGTGCACCTTACCCTCTGAGCTCGGTGTGCTGGGGTTTGATTTAACCCTCCACTGGGGCCTGGCAGCTGCCGTCTTGGGGATGTGAGCCAGCGCGCAGCCCGAGCTCGTTTCCAGTACCTTCCTTAACGCCATGTCAAGCCGTGCCTACCTCCTGCCTCTCCCTTCCCTCACGAGTCCCACTCACAGCGGTAATAGGAGAACACGATTTCCAATGCGTCTCCAGTTCCCTAAAATAATAAATAACTACCCAACCGAATACCGTTTTGGAGGAGTATTTACCTGAACCATATTTTCTGTTGACATAATCAGAATGTGATGCTCTTAGGATTGTAGTTCCACGAAGAGGAATAGTTTAGCGAACAACTGTTGGACTCTAGGTGTCAATAATAGAAATGAGTGTTAGTTAAAATAAGGGATTCGAGTTGCATTAAGGAGAATTTACAACCCAAATCCCGTATGTTTCCTTGATTTTTATTTACTATGCTTAATTGCGGCTATTATTTACCATGCCTTGAAATGATTATTAGTTCAATTGGCAATGCTAAGGTGTTCCCAGTTGATTTACCCTATTTGTTAATCATCGATTATTGACTTCCCATGTCATGCAAGAAAGGTTATTATTAGTTCAAAATTTATTGCTATATATTGTAAAAGCAAGTACATGGTTATTATGGTCGGGTCCTTGGTAGTTCCTTGATTTTAACCACACCAGGTAGGATACCTTTATTTCAATTACAATGATTGTGTTATAAGGGCATTGATGTGGGTATGTAGTGGTAGTGTTCTTGCCGTATGGTAACTGCTAGGTTAGCGTTCGAATGTAAGATTAGGGTTATGCCTTCGCAATATTATTGTATCGTAAAAATAGTGATAAGGTTGACTTTTATAAAGTTGATTATTTCATTTTTATTTGCAATAGGGAAGGTACGGCCCTTGAAACCAAGAACAACAATTTATTATGACTTAGTTAATGTAACCACCTTTTGTTAATGGAATAATTGAAATGAAAAGTGAACGGTCCAATTAGGATAAGAAATCTAAAGGTAATGACATTCGTTTCATTGTTAATCAATTTGTTAGTGGTATTTAAAACAGTGTAACATTAAGTAGTGTTATTGTCATGGCCATTTTTAACTATAAGGATTATTGTTATGTTGATATGAGGTAGAATCGAATATTTAATATTTGTTAAATTGCAATGATTATATGCGTAAATGGCAACATTAATAGGGTTACATTGAATGCCAAGGAGGAAGCTTAACTACATTATTAATAGCTTAAATACAGAGGTAATTCTTGTTTAAATAGCAATAATAATATCGTTGTTAAGTTGCAATGTGATGATAATGGTTGAATCGCCACGTTATTATTGTTAAATGAAATATTAGGATGATGTTAAATTTGCAAGACTATTCTTCGTCTAAATTGAAAGTGTTAATGTTAATGAATGGTGTTGCCATGCTATTATTGTTAGGTTATTGGAAAGTGTGGTAATATTGGTGTAGTGTGCAACGTTGGTACTTGGTTACATTGCAGGGATAATGTTGTTAAATTACAGTGCTAAAGATAAATGCTTCACTGCAATATTATTGTTTGCTTAGTTGTCATGGTAACACTAGTTAAATTGCAAGATTAATAATTGTTTAATTAGCAATGTTAATAATGAGGCCATTCTCAATGTTAAAAATGGTTTACTTGAATGTTCATGATGGAGTTTAAATTGCCAGGATAATCTTCGTTTAAATTGAAGTGTTGATGACAATGTCTAATTGCAATGCTATTGTTGTTAGGTTATTAGATTGTCTGGTAATAGACGGGTAGGAAGGGCAAATTAATAAGGAGAGTGTAATGTCGGGGGTTACCATTATGGTATGATGTCATTGCGCAATTATTGCAATAACAGAAAATGCAATGCGCTTGTGCTTCTTGCTGGTCCCGGAACTAGTACCTATTGACCTTATAACAACGTATGGGGGTGGAATTTATTGGTTGTACCTTAGGATAATGTCTTGTCGGTTAATGATAAGTAATGGAACAATTGGTCTTGATTGATGTATTCGGGTCTCATTAGTGGTTGGTCGAATTGAGTCCTCCTGACTTGCGTAGAGGTCATGATTGTCCCTAATTTTGTAGTACCTGGAGGTATTGTATTGTGTAGTATGTTCGTGTCGGGCGGGATCTAGACACCTCTTGTAGCTTAGTATTTGTGTCCGTGTGTAAATCCGGTGGAAGGAATCCAGTGCCGTATCAAGAGTCTCGGGTTGTTTAAAGGCACAGTTCCACTTTTGCGACACACTCTGAGCCGTATCAGTAGTCTCGGGCTGTTTAAAGGCATAGTTCCACTTCTGTGACTCTACTGTTGGATTCCTTCATTCTGCGACATTTCTTTTCCTAACCCCTGGTGTTTGTTTCTGCCTACAACTGCTAGTTTCCAGCCTCATGTCTGGGGGCGTTTGCCTCTTGTTGTCACTATGATATGCCGGGTCGTCTTGATTGTGTTTGTCTTACTTGCATCCTGTTGGTTCGAGTGCTGACGTAGAGTCGAGGGGGTTGTTTCTTCTACACACGTGCACACACTTTAATAAACAAAAAAAAAAAAATCACCGGTTGACTGAGTAGTTGTCCTTAGCTAGGAGGGTTGTTACATATGGTATCAGAGCCGGTTCGACCCGCGACTTGGGGTTCGCTGCGGCTTTTGTTGACATGAGTTGGTTTTATTATACTATTTCTGATCGATTTGATTGTGTGGGTACAGGTAATTATGGTTAGAGGACGCCGCGGAGGCAGACGACGAGGTGCTAGGGGAGGAGGCGAGACGCCTCCAGCAGCATCCACGCCTGAGGGGTCTAACCCCCAGGGAGGCGAGCAGGTTCTTGGGCAGGAACATATATCAGTTGGTGATGTTGTTGGGATGATGAGATCCTTCCAGCGCATGTCCGAGGCTCTGATCAGCCGTTTGGACAGAGACGAGGCCAGGGTGCCGGCACCCCCTGAGGTCCTGCCACGCGCACCGGCCGTCACAGGTAGCATTCACCGTGAACTCGAGAAGGTAAAATTTCCCGAGTTCTTTGGTGCCCCGGACGGCGTAGCCGCTGAGGCATGGTTGGAGAATATGGCGATGTGCTTTTCACTTCGCGATTATACCTCCAACATGAAGGTCCGCATGGAGGTCTTTCAACTGAAGGGGAGCGCTCTTCTATGGTGGAAGACGCTCTTGCCACAGCTGAACATGGCCGTGGAAGACGTGTCATGGGAACTGTTCGAGGAACGGTTCCGAGAGAGGTACCTTTCTGAGGAATTTATTGAGTGACAGCTCAACGAGTTCAACGCGCTACGACAGGGAGGTCGTATGATGCTCGAGTACGAGGCACGTTTTATGGAGCTGCTCCGGTATGCTCCGCACCTTAACACAGAGAAGCTCAAGGTCAACAGGTTTGTGTTTGGCCTTAACGGAAGTCTGCATGCCAAGGTTAGGATCTTGATGCCTCAAACCTTGCACGACGCAGTCCAAAAGGCCCTCATAGCCGAGGAGGAGCTTATCAGTGGGGGTCAGACCAGGACTCCAGCGAGACCCACCGGGCAGAGTTCATCGGGGGCTCCGCGACATCAGACACCAGCGAGACATACGCCGGGACATCATGGCTTCCAGAGGGGATCCACGTTCACTACACCTAGATGACCGCCGCCTCAGCAGCGGACACCTTATCGAGGACCACAGCACCAGCAGCAGCGTCGCCCGCAGCAGCAGCAGTTTAGGCCTGTTCAGCAGAACAGACC
>ML781666.1:470476-480985 GCA_009831015.1 Picea engelmannii
TGATGATAATGGTTGAATCGCCACGTTATTATTGTTAAATGAAATATTAGGATGATGTTAAATTTGCAAGACTATTCTTCGTCTAAATTGAAAGTGTTAATGTTAATGAATGGTGTTGCCATGCTATTATTGTTAGGTTATTGTAAAGTGTGGTAATATTGGTGTAGTGTGCAACGTTGGTACTTGGTTACATTACAGGGATAATGTTGTTAAATTACAGTGCTAAAGATAAATGCTTCACTGCAATATTATTGTTTGCTTAGTTGTCATGGTAACACTAGTTAAATTGCAAGATTAATAATTGTTTAATTAGCAATGTTAATAATGAGGCCATTCGCAATGTTAAAAATGGTTTACTTGAATGTTCATGATGGAGTTTAAACTGCCAGGATAATCTTCGTTTAAATTGAAGTGTTGATGACAATGTCTAATTGCAATGCTATTGTTGTTCGGTTATTAGATTGTATGGTAATAGACGGGTAGGAAGGGCAAATTAATAAGGAGAGTGTAATGTCGGGGGTTACCATTATGGTATGATGTCATTGCGCAATTATTGCAATAACAAAAAATGCAATGCGCTTGTGCTTCTTGCTGGTCCCGGAACTAGTACCTATTGACCTTATAACAACGTATGGGGGTGGAATTTATTGGTTGTACCTTAGGATAATGTCTTTTTGGTTAATGATAAGTAATGGCACAATTGGTCTTGATTGATGTCTTCGGGTCTCATTAGTGGTTGGTCGAATTGAGTCCTCCTGACTTGCGTAGAGGTCATGATTGTCCCTGATTTTGTAGTACCTGGAGGTATTGTATTGCATAGTATGTTCGTGTCGGGCGGGATCTAGACACCTCTTGTAGCATAGTATTTGTGTCCGTGTGTAAATCCGGTGTAAGGAATCCAGCGCCGTATCAAGAGTCTCGGGCTGTTTAAAGGCACAGTTCCACTTTTGCGACACACTCTGAGTCGCATCAGTAGTCTCGGGCTGTTTAAAGGCACAGTTCCACTTCTGCGACTCTACTGTTGGATTCCTTCATTCTGCGACATTTCTGTGCCTAACCCCTGGTGTTTGTTTCTGCCTACAGCCGCTAGTTGCCCGCCTCATGTCCGGGGGCATTTGCCTCTTGTTGTCACTATGATATGCCGGGTCATCTTGATTGTGTTCGTCTTACTTGCATCCTGTTGGTTCGAGTGCTGACGTAGAGTCGAGGGGGTTGTTTCTTCTACACACATGCACACACTTTAATAAACAAAAAAAAAAATTTCACCGGTTGACTGAGTAGTTGTCCTTAGCTAGGAGGGTTGTTACATATATTGGAATGTGACATTTCTTAATGGTTATGTCAAATTGTGATGTTTAACTTTGTTGACTTATGTTGAATTCAATATTCCTCAATGGTTATGTTGCATTTCATGTTCATCATGGATTATGTCATATTATGACGTTAAGAGGTTTTACCATGGTTGACGTTAAAATGTTAACTTCAACATTATATCACACTGCAACATTAAGACATTGACAATCTGTATCATTTCTTTAGTTAATCAAGTTTATTTTTATGTGAATTTTGGAGTATCTGTATTTTTGTATTTTAAATTCCCTATTATTGGATATATTATATCTATATTTTTAATTAGGTAATGTCTAAAAAAATTTATCATCGAAATGTATTTATTGAATATTGAAATATAGTGTTAATACATTTGGTTCAATGTAAAGAAGGATATTACATTACTTGAAGAAAGAGGTGCATTCATATGGTCATGTGGTATTGAGAGCTAATAAATTCTTAATGGTCTCAAAGAAGACAAATTTTGGGTATGGTTATCGTAATGCTAAGTGCCTTAGTGGTATTTTATGTGTAGTGTGTTTTGAGTCTATTTTGAACACACTTATTTTTTCACAGAGTATGCAAAAATAGTTCAATTATAGAGAAGAGAACTTGAACTTGTCATACTCAGACAAGTTTTGTTTTGTGTTATTTCCATTGTTTTAAATAAGACTGATAATTTCAAACCTTATACTTTTGTGAACAATATCATTGTATTGGGATTTTTTTGGAAATATTGCATCCATTTTTAAAATCAAAGTTTCAAACCAATCTATTTTGGTCCATCCTCAAGAATAATTTTGTGAAGAACATCAAATCCATGACATAAATTAATATGAATTAAATTGAATTAAAAACATGGTATTGAAATTGAGTGTATTGGTCAATTTATATTTAATTAAAATAAATAATACAATAGTTTGTTGTATATATAAATTAATGTTATAAAGATGTTATTAAAATCATATATCTTTATGTTTATGATATTGTTCTTATGGAGGATAGTCTCTATGACCTAGGTAAGAAACTGATAACCCTCAAGGACTTTTGATATAACATGGGCATGAGTGTGAACACTGAAAAAACAAAGGTTATGATAATTAAATCCAAAAGGATCACCTACAATACTTTTGTTTATGACAACAATAGCTTGGAGGAAATTCATTCATACAAGTATGTTGGAATCAATATCCACCACAAGCTCAATTGGAACTATAGTGTTGAAATAAGGATAAATGGAGGGTGGAAAGCTTATTCTGAACGCGAAAACAATTGTAAATCAGCAGAACTTGGCTTTGGGATAAAAAAAAAGATCCTCTTTCACACTCTCATCACTCCATTTAACTTATATGGATGTGAATTTTGGGGTTGTTGTAAATATATAGAATCCTAGAGAAAGATAGAACAGATCCAAAATAATTTTATAAATTATAATCTCAAAATTAAGGGCAATACATCCTATCCTATCCTCCTCATAGAAGCAATCATTTCCCCCATTTGATATCATTTATATGATCAGATACCTAACGTACAAGAACAAGATAAACAACATGGATGGCAAGAGGCTCCCCAAAATTGCTTCAAACTCTATCCAAAACCACCAGCGGATCAATAAGAGATGGCATAAAGATGTCAAATCTTGGCTAAATCACTGGGGAATACTAGAAACCATTATGTAGAATATAGATAATATTACAAATATTGTCACTTATTAATTTAAGGATAATATGCAGTGTGATAAATAATTAGTGGATAAAAGGAAATTAAGATACTACAAGGAGGTGGTCAACCCTAATTTAGAAGATCAAAATTACCTCTTAGTTTTGAAAAGTGCAAAGAAGAAAATCAACATTGCTAAAATAAGAACAAAATCTCAAGAGCTACATAGTGAAATTGGGCATTGGACAACTCCCAAAACACCATGGGATGAGAGAATATGTCACCTTTGTGACAATAATCAGGTAGAAGATAAAAAATACTTCCTCTTAGAATGCCATGCCTATACCCATATTAGATCCAAATTAAAAAATATATTCCACATTACCAACCTTCCTAACCTCCTAAGTGATCAATACTATGGTGATGTTGGAATGCTTCTCTCAATGCTTTTTCAACATAGAAATGTGATTTTAAAGAAACAAAAGTAATCTCCTATCTTCTTAAAGTCAGATGGACCAATTGGTTTCAATAGACATTAATCATCATCATCATCATTGTTATAATAAATTTATTAGGCTATTATCATACTTTGGAACTATTACTTTATTATTATTATTTATAATTCATATAGAAAATGTTACTTTATTATTATTATTTATAATTCATATAGAAGATGTTAATAATATTGCATTTAACAAGATTACTAATTTTTTATTATTAGATTATAATTTAAAGCAAGTAACTTTAATATTTATAAATATATTTTAATATTTATTATATTATCATCAAACAAAAGTTGTGGGTTAGATTTATTGGTGATACCTTTGTCTTCTAGTCTCATGGGTGTGAAAACATGGAGAAAATTGTTCAACACCTCAACAACCAATCTAACACCATGAAGATTGAGGTTGATGGTAGCCTTCCCTTTCTATATGTTCATGTTACTAAGAAACCATATGGATCTATGGTGCACCAAGTTTACGAAAAAAAGGAACCACACTGAGAAATATCTTCATGCTAAATCCCACCACCATCCAACTAAAAAACTAGGTGTTATCAACACTCTAAATACCAAAGCTCTTAAAATCTGAAATGAAGATCATTTCGAAGAAGACAAAATCCATAAATTGGAGGTTTTTAAGAATAATCGTTATAATAAACGTGAGTGAGTTAAGTCTTTTCAAAATGCTATTAGAAGACCTAGTAGAAAAAAACATATTGAATAGGTTTCCAAGGTCTTCTTGCTCTACATTCAAGGGACCATGGACAATAATGCTAAGGTCCTAGAGAAGAAAAACATTGGAGAAACATTCAAGCCCTTATCCACAATTAGGAACTCCCTAAAAAATTTTAAAAACCCAATTGATCCCTCAAATCATAAAGGTGTCTATATGATCCCGTGTTCATGTGGAAAACCTTATGTGGGTGAAACTAGTTTCTTGGTGAGTATTAGAATCTAGGAACATGTTGTTGATATTAAACACAATCGTCCTCATTCGTTTTCCCTAACCAAGCACTCATAAAAAACTAAGTGTCATATTTTCTTTGACGAAGCCAATATTTTAGCTAAAATGGACCATCATTTCAATAGAAAATTTATGGAAGTGATCGAGATTGAAAGGAGACCCAGTAACCTCAATAGAAATGACAGTTGTAAGATCAACAAAAATTGGATCCCAACTTTATCCTCCATTTATTTTCTTAGCATAGTGACTTGTATTTCTCCTCCCTCTTATTATTTCATTCTTTTCTTTATTTTATTTTTATTTACATTTGGATATTTTCTTTCTTTGATATATATGTGTCTATATGGGGGGGAGGGGGCGAGATAATTTCATTTTTATTAATAACATAATTACCAACTTAACAAGAACTCTACATAGTTCTTGTTTTTTGGGGGGTTCAATATTTTACCCCGTTTTTAAAAATGGTGCTACCAGTAGCACCCCCCTCCCGTTTTAGGTGGTTTTTCGATATTTTAAATATTTCGATCCACAATGTTTCCACATTATTTTTTTAAATGTTTATTTTTCATCTATTTTCAATTTTTTTTCTAAATTATTACTTTTTATTCAACGGTGTTTTTAGTCATTTTTCCATGCTTCTTTCAATCTTAAAAATATTTTTTACCATTTACTTTTTTGAAGTTACGATTTTTCATATAATTGTGTCTACTTAATTACTTTATTCTTCCATACTTTTGAAATATAGTGGAAAACATCATTTTTAACACATTGTTTACCTTTACTTCAATACATAGAAAACAATTGTAGTTAAATAACACTATTTTTTAATATTTAGCAAAACAATATACATTTTATAGCTATATATAATAAAAAAACCTATACATTTTATAGCTATTTATAATGAACAAACCTATACATTTTATATCTATATATAATAAAAAAAACCTATACATTTTGGTACATATTCATTTAAAATAGCATGTCAAATAAAGCATTTTCATGGACATAATTGAACAAAAAAATTCAAAATTTTATAAAAAAATAACATTTTCTTTCATATTTGTATACATTTGAAGTAAAAAAATAACAATATTTAATAAAATTTTCCATAGTATAGTGATTCACAAACAAAAAAAATGAAAAAGAAAACAATAAAAAGATTCATCACAAAACAACTATAGATACATCTTCATTCTTATTTTAAAATTTGAAAGTCAAAACATTACAGTTACAGGTCATAAAAATTTTGCAAAATTGAGCATCATCTTCAAGGGAATCTTAAAACTAATCAACAATATCATATATCCCAAATTCATCATTCTCAATAGACACATTATCATCTTCTTCGACATCATTTTGTGCTTCCATTGTGTCATTCTGTTCTTCCATTGGATCTTTGATATCCACAAGTTATCCAAAGTGATCCTTTCCAATCATTCCTCCTAATGGTACTTGAGGTTCCTTTGAAATTTTTTCCACCTTTGATTCACTAAAATCTCCTTTCCTCAAGCCAACTTCTTTCATTTCATCTAGAAGAATTGGAATAGCATGAATTCTTTGTTGAATAAAACTGCACTACATTGGGTCACTTTCAATGACTATGAAATTTCTTCCCTTCTATAAGAAACACACTAATGTTGTACCTAATAACCAAATAAAAAATAAATGATGAAGTTATACTGTAAAAAGACATAAATTAAAAATAATATAAGATTGAAGTATGATTTCATAAATATTAGATCATAATTCTTACATGAACCCAAGAACAAATCCAAAACCCATTCTCCTTCATTTGAAAATGTATCTATAAGATAATTAATTAATGTTTGTGATTTTTGATAAATCTTAACCATGTCTCCTTTCAAATATTTTTCCTCGTATGTTAGTTTTCTAACCACAACATTGTATACCAATACACTACGAGGAGTCTCTCCATCCTTTACATTGACAGGAATAGAATTATAAGAATCATCTTGTGTCCAGGTTGCAAGATGTATACTCTAAAAATCACGTTTAAATGATTATCTATTGGAGCTCTTAATATTAGGGTTGTTCCTGTAACATAAATAAGTGCAAATTTAATTAACTTGTGAATTAATAAAATTGTTTTCTAATCTTAATTGCTAAACATGCAATTTCAATGTCTTACCAAATAAATTGCATCATTTTCTTTTATTTTCCCTTGAAGCTTGATTGTACTAATCCTTGTTGTGTGTCTGAATGAAATACCATAAATCTCCAAAATGATGATGTTGTGACTTCCGTAAATCCCATAACCATTTTATTGAATGCTTGGTAAGTATAAGTCTTAGTATCATATCCAATGTTTAAGATATTATAACCATGAGGGATATTCACAATGAATAGCGAGTATTCTTTTTTAGGAACAATATTTGCAAGCTATTCACAATCACGTAATATTATATTATATTGAACAGTGTTGATCCCATTCCAAATGTAGTGATCAAGGGTGTCATCAAGTTCAACAGTTTGAACACGTCTCCTTCTTTCTCTTTCAAAATTGGTTTTTTGAATAAAATTTTTGAAGGTTTTGGGTACTCCATCTGCATTCTTTTTCGGCATCTTTAATGAAACAAACAAACATATAGTTACATATCTATAACTATTAAAATAGAAATAAATTAACTTACAAATGAATAATATGAATGTAATAAATCAACATACTTTTTTGAATGCAACAAAAAAAAATTCAATACTATTGTAGATCTTGAATCTAGATATAGTTGAGTTTAACATCATCCCAAATTTTTGCATTCAACATCTTAACCATTTCCTCTCATATTCTCATATACATCCTGTGACTAAATTAAAAAAAAAAAAACGTTATAATGATATATATAATAAAATACTTAGAACATTGATATGTTAAACTAAAAAAAATCAATTTTCTTGTCCTAACATGGATAAAAATAACTCAACAAACTTGGTTTTTAAATTCATCACACATTTCTTCCATTGAAAATTCTCTCTACCTTACACATGATAATATAGCTATGATAAGTTTATCATCCTTCACTCGTTGTATTTTTCTCCAAGGTGTTATAGTCATATCACCTGAAAGATTTTTTATTTCAGGACCTAACTTACTTGTGCCACATATCAATGGTTTAGCCTTCTTAACTCTCTGATTTTTTATACTAATATTTTTCCATAGGGTGAATATCTCATCTATCAAATCCCATACAAGTCAAGTTCTAAATCCCAATTGAAAATAGTTATCCACGACTCTAAAGAAATCACTTCCTTTGCAATTTTTTTCTTTTGTTTTTTCATAATCAAGTGGGAATCCTATTTCCATACAACATTGCTTATGAAACTTGGCATCAACATTTGATCTCTCCCTATGAAATATTTCAGAAAACTCACTATGGATAAATGTCACCCTTTGAATGAAATTCATAGACATTATGTACTCATTGTCTGTGTTATGATCCCATGCCAATAATGTTTCTTATGAATATGTTAAACCCACATAAATTATGCAATTAACTATCTCAAAAAGAGGATTATTGGGATATTCTTGCATCAATTCTCTTCTAGACTCTGAAGAATGATTTCCTTCAATCACATAATATTTGTAGACAAAACATTTTGATCTATCAAATTTTTCCCTCGTAGGAATATCCATTGGGTCAACAAGAACTAGGTAGTCAACCACATGTGCGTATGGATTGTACCTAATCAATGCTTTCAAATTGTGAATATGCAAGTGATACGGTTTTCTAATTTGATATTTTTCTTGCCCTTTTGTGGGTTTATAAAGTTGTTTCACATTTAACTGAAATGTATGAACATCATCAACTAAGTTCGTCATCCTCAATCTATTTCAAATGGAATTTTGTGTTGTTTTCATAATATCATCATCTAGATCAACACCCAGTGTTATTATTTCTCTGCTACCTTTAGGATTTTCACTATAATACTCAGAGCTAACGATGACTTCTTGAACATCATCAACAACATTTGCTTTCTTCCTCTTATGTATAATTTACATAGATGATTTTAGGGGCTAAATTTCGCAAATGGGCTAATTTTGCATGTTTTTTCCCAAAAAACCATTCACCCAAATTTCATACAGTAAAATTATTTTACCTTGAAAATTGCCAAAATTTTATAGAAACTACACAAAATTCTTAGAAATTTGAATATTTTTACAAAAGTATTGCTAAACATTTTACATTTTTCATATTAAGGACTAGTAATATTAGCCTAGGTTTCTGCATTTTAATATAAACTTCCATCCTTAAAATTATCCTTGGATTTAAATGGGTTTCATATAAATCAATGAGTTCTTCATAATCAATAGGAATGGACTCATCATTGGCCATTGCTCTTTTGTGTTTATCTTGTTATTCTTTTTGCGAGAAAGAGCGATATCCTCATTAGGAATAATATCAACAAAACCTTCATTTGGAGTTTCATCATTTTCAAATGTAACCCTTTTAGGATTTCTAGAATGAGGACTTTTCTTTCTTCTTTTATGTTCTTCTCTGTCTACTCTTGCAACTTCAACCTTCGTTACTTTTTGTTTGTTTTTCCTTCTTTCTTGTGTCTTTTCAATATGAAAAGTGTTGATGACATCCATGGTATTATTCTCTGTAGAGTAAATCCCCACTAAAATATGTGAAACTCGTTCGGCAAAATCCTATAAATATAAAATATAACATTTTCATGTTAAATAAAATTAAAAAAATTTCATGATACTAAAAATAATAAACGATACAAAAATAAAAATAAAAATAAAAAAACTTACATTGCCTTTTTTAATGTCATCAACGATGGATGCACATAATTCTAAAAAACATTCATTCTTCTTATAATTTCTCAATTTGAAACAATATCTAATCTTGATATAAGTTCTGCCTTGTTTGACGAGTGCATAAGCAATATCTATGGCTGACACTAGTTAAACAATATCTCATAACAATTCAAGTGTATGATAATTTCCTTGCACATTTTCTAATTCGACACAACACAAATATATATGATCTCCATTGTTGTCTTGCTTGTCTTTAA
Source organism: Picea engelmannii (assembly GCA_009831015.1). Lineage (NCBI taxonomy): Eukaryota > Viridiplantae > Streptophyta > Pinopsida > Pinales > Pinaceae > Picea > Picea engelmannii. The sequence continues at coordinate 479,968 of ML781666.1, forward strand.
CAAACCAAGAATATTCCAGTTTGTTTTCACCTTCCACATATTTCCACTCTCTAACATTCTTCATTGCCCTTGATAGCTCAGGTGTTGTGCTATAAATTTGTTGCCTAGCATTCATGGAGGTTCAAGTTGCGATTTTGGATGTCATTATTGTAGGTCGTGATCCAAATATATTCATAGATAATCTCTTTCCTGCCATTTTTCTTATAGGAAAAACAAAAATTAGGCCTTTTACATTATAATAAACTAAAAAACAAACATTGAATTTAAGAAATAAGTTAAAAATATATTTAAAATTTTTGACCCATGGAGTTATTAGGACAATGTCGGGACCAAGCCTTGGCATTCGAGAGCTAAGGCGATGCCTGAAATTTCCCCAGCCCCCCCCCACGGCCAAGCCCCAGGCATTGCCTCGACTGCTCCCGTAGGCCAAAACTAAAAAAAAATAAGTAAAAAACAATAAAAATGTTAAAATTTTCTACAAAACTATACCTAAATTTGTATTTTTTTTCTTATTTTTTTCAAAAAAACTAAAGAATTTTGTTAAAATTTCTTTGAAAAAAGTCTCAATTTTTTAAAAAAGTTGTGATTTTTTAAAAAAAAATTAGAAAACATCTAAAAACATTTAGGGTTTTAATAATTTTCGCATGAAAAATTCTTATTTGATTCAAAGATGATCTTATAAATGTTGTTTTGGTAAATGGTAAGAATTTAAAAAATAACTAATCTATGAAATTATTGATTCTCGAATGTCTTCTCGATGTTTCTCCCTTGTAGCTTGCTCCAAATTATTTAATGAATATTGCCCAAGATTTCACACAATGTAAAAAGACAAAACAAGACTGTGTATATATAACACAGATGATATAAATTATTGTTAGTATAAAAAAATGTGGGATAAATAAAAATGAAGAAGATTGTCTACATAGATACCTAAAATTATATGGATCGTCGCTATGTTTAATGAATGTGGGATAAATAAACAAGCATGAGAAATATTGTAATTAACAAGTAAATAATG
>ML781666.1:481620-505320 GCA_009831015.1 Picea engelmannii
AGAATGGGGAATTTAAAGGAAGCAATGTTGGTGATGATGATTTTCCTCCAAGTGAGGATTTTCAAGGTATCGATGAGGATGATGAAGATTTTCCTCCAAGTGACGATTTTCAAGCCAGTAATGAGGATGATGAATAATTTCCCTCAAGTGGGGATTTTCAAAGTAGTGAATATGATTATGACATTGGTGGACACTCTTTCCCAAGTGAGAAATGAAAATGAAACAATGTTGTTGATGATGATTTTACTCCAAGTGATGATTTTCAAGATACTGATGAATATTTTCAAGGCACTGAGTAGGATGATGAAAACTTTCCCTCAAGTGGATATTTTGAAAACAGTGAAGATGATTATGTAAATGGTGGACACAATGTTGTGGATGATTTTCCTCCAAATGAGTATTTTCAAGGTACTGATGACGATGATGGAAAATTTTCTCCAAGTGAGAATCTTAATGGCATTTATAGTCTTATGGGTGATGATGATTTTCCTTCAACTGAATAGTTTCATGGAAGATCCAATGACATTGGTAAGGATGGTAATCATTTTTCTAGTGATTTTGATATTCCTCTTATCAACAAGATTATCAATGAATATGATGGACCTAGGAATGAATATCATATTCTCAATCATTCATATCCAATAAATCAAGGTAATCGACATTCTCTTGTTCAGTCTCCTGACAATGTTTTGCTTGATATGCCTTCTGGTGATGAGGAAAATCCTTCTAGTGAGGATGGTGAAATAGTGGAGACATTGCAAAGAAACATTGTGTCTAGGACCAGGACAAGACCTTTCTATATCAATCCAAATCATTCTAGTTATACAAGGTCTAGGAAATAATTTCTCACTAAATCAATTTCCATAAGTGAATTGATTTCAAGTGAATGTTGTCAAAAGAATTGTTTGAAAAACATGGACTACATGTATGTCTTGAATAAAATGAAGACATATTTTTCAATAAATAAGAGCATGCAAAATTCATATTTGATGGGTGTTAATAACCAAATATTAAAATATCATAAAAAGCCTCAGAATAAGCGCCTTGAAAAAGATAGAATTTCAGATAATAAGTCTCTTCGAGGGGGAAAGCTCCTTATACACCACATAAATTTCCAAATACCATATGATTCCAAATGAAAATGTCTCATTGGTATATATATAGGAGACTAGGAGGTACAAATACAACTAATGGACCCAAGCCGACATAAATAAAATAACATTACTAATGTAATATGTCACAATTAGGGGGTAATGTGCCACTATTTAGGGATTAACATGCCCCTCCCCTTCAGAAAAGTGTTGTCCACAATGCTTGAGTAATTCTTGATGCTTCTGTATAAAAGACTCATCTTTCCTAGTGTAATATTTAGCGGGTATTTTCCTCCTCTTAATGAGATACTATGAAATGGATCTATTCCTCAACTAGTGAATTCTTATGTCAGTGATAGATTCAGTCTCCAATATGATTTTTCCTTCCTGCTCAAGTTATGGAAATATAGTTTGAACTGGGATCTTGTCACCTATAACCGTCTTTAATCATGAAACATGGACAACTGGGTGTACTTGTGAAGATGCAGGAAACTCCAATTTGTATGCCATAGTACCAATATTTTGCAACACCTTATAAGGGCCATAGTACTTTGGTGATCATTTATTATCCATCTTAGCTTGCTTGAGGGACATTTGTTTGTATGGTTTTAGTCTTAAAAACACCCAATCCCCTACTTCAAAACTTCTTTCACTACGATGTTGTTTTGCTTGTTGTTTCATGCAATTTTGTGCCATGGTCAGGCTGTCCTTTAAGAGTTGGAGAACTTGTTGTTGATGCTCGATGTGATATTCCACTGCTTGAACCTTAGATTTTTCTTTTAGAGAAGAAGTGATGGAAGGTTGGTGGTATCCATAGAGTGCCATAAATGGTGTCATTTGTTTTGCAGTATGAAAAGAAGTGTTATACCACCATTCTGCCAAGGGTAACCATTTGAACCATTGTGTTTGTTTATCAGAGACAAAGAAACAAAGGTATCCTTATAGAAATTTGTTCACTATCTCAGTTTTTCCATCAAATTGAGGATGATAGGATGAGATATGAACCAATTAAGTACCCAAACAAGAAAATAATTATGTCCAAAAATGTCCAGTGAATATGAGATCTTTGTCACTTACAATAATCTTTGGGCTTCCATGTAGATTTTGATATGTTTCAATGAATGTGGTGGCAACTGTACTAGCTTTGAAAGGATGAGAGAGTCAAAAAAGTGTGTGTACTTGGTCAGTCTATCAAAAATCACCATGATGACACTATTTCCTTCATACTTCGGTAACCCTGTGATGAAATCCATGGAAATCTTCTCCCAGTACTGACTTGGGATGGCTAATGGTTGTAAAAGACCTGGGGTATTAATTGTTTCCACCTTATTTTGTTGGCAACCCAAACATTCTTCCACAAACCTTATAACATTAGTTTTAAGGCCAACCCAAAAAGATACCTTCTTGACCCTATGGTAGGTTTTCAAAAATCCTGATTACTTTCCTGTCGGAGAGGTGTGCAATTCCAATAGTACATTTTGTTTTATTTGGGAGTTCTTACATAAATATAAGCCATCTTTGTACCATAGTGAAACACTTTTCCATGTAAATGTATCTGATACACTAGAATCTTGCTGCAACCTTTGAATGAGAGTCCACATGTTTTCATCATTCTTCCATTCATCCCTCTCTTCTATTATCCAATCAAGTTGGATGATTGAGATAGCACATAGAAAGGCCTAAACATCTTCATCCGCTCTTGAGAGTGCATCTACCACAACATTTTTCTTCCATTTTTTGTAGATGATTTCAAAATCATAACCCAACATTTTGCTCACCCATTTTTTTTGTTCTTCTGAAGATAGTCTTTGTTCCAAGAAGTTGGAATGTACCAGATATAAAAAGTATGCAGAACAAAAATAAAATGATAGAAATGGAAGAATAACAGTAATATAACCAGCATAATCTCCACAATAACACATAAATGATATAACAACAACAACAAAGATAACACTTTGATTCAGAAATGAATGTTCACGGGCCTCTTTGAGGGGGAAACCTCTAGTCGAGCAATGCTCTGTTACAATAATATCTAAGCTAGGGTTCTCATACCCTCGACTCCTATTTATACTAAAAAGAAGCATCTAGAGGAAGATCCTTCTAGAAGCGGAAGCTTCTATTAGGTCTTCTTACATCCGCCTTATTCTATTTTGTTGAAAGGCCTTATTAATATTGACCTTTATTACATTCGAATATATTTCTCTACCTATGTGCGGGTTATGACCCCAACATGTCTGCCCCCTTAAAAACAACCTTGTCCTCAAGGCTTGAGATGTGGAAACTACTGCAGAATGGTAGCTGGTTCTCAAGTGGCATCTGCTGGAGTTGTATCTTTCCATTGGATGAGCACTTCCTTGATGGTTCTCTGATGCAGGCAATGCTCACGTTGGTCCAAAACTACTTCTGGTTGTAGCCAAATGGATCCTTCTTCAGCTAACTCGGGAAGGTTGGTTTGAATTTGGCACCGAGTTCCAATTACCTTCTTTAAGAATGAAACATGAAAAATAGGATGTAGCTTCGAATGACTGGGCAGAGCTAACTGATAGGTGACTTGTCCCACATGCTTGAGAATGGTATAAGGACCATAAAATTTGGGCGCTAGCTTCTGAAAATGCTCGACCTTGAGGGAAGTTTGCTTGTATGGTTGCAGTCGCAAAAACACCTGATCCTCTTCTGCAAATTGACGTTCAGAGATACCTTGATCTGCTTGTTGCTTCATGCGATTCTGTGCCATGACCAAGTTCTATTTAAGGGTACAGAGAATATCCTCTTGAACTGTAAGTGTTTGGTCAACCACTTGGACCTTCTATGTACCCGGTAAGTATGAGAGAACTGAAGGTGGATTATGTCCATATACCACTTTGAAAGCAATCATGCGTGTAGCTATATGGTAGGAAGTGTTGTACCACCATTCAACTAGGGGTAACCATTGAACCCATTGATTTTTCTTTTCAGAGGCAAAACAACTCAGATATGTTTCCAAACACTTGTTGACAACTTCCATTTGACCATCAGTCTGGGGATGATAAGTTGTGCTGAGATGCGATTGGGTGCCTTGAAGCTTGAACAATTCTTGCCACAAATTTCTTGTGAAAGTTGGGTCACGATCAGAAACAATAGAGTGTGGCATGCCATGAAGATTGAAGACCTGGTCCATGAAAATTTGAGCCATGGTGGATGCAGTAAATGGGTGTTGAAGAGCATAGAAATGAGCATACTTGGAAAGGCGATCCACAACCACCATTATGACTGATTTATTTCTCGATTTGGGTAAGCCGGGAATAAATTTCATAGAGATATCCTTCCAAATAGCAGGTGGGATCGGAAGCGGTTGTAGTGTGGCCAGATATTTGATTGTTTCTCCCTTGTTGCATTGAGACACATCACATTCAGTGACAAAATTACAGATGTCATGTTTCATACCATACCATAAAAGAGAACGTTTGGCCCTGTCATAGGTTTTGGTGAACCCGGAGTGCCCCGCTGTGGGTGTAGCATGAAGCTCAGAAAGTACCGTGGATTTAAGATTTGATTGTTTACTTAAATAAAAACGGCCTTTGTATCGAAGCTCATCCTGGAGCCAAGAGTACCCTGGGGGGACTGGATCATTGGTCTGCAATTGTTGGATCAGATGCGAAGTTTTGGGATCTTGTAGCCATTCCTGGCGAACAACTTGGAGCTAATCTGGTACAATGAAGGAAAGAGAAAAAAGGGATCCTTCATCTTCATATTTTTGGGACAGTGCATCCACCACCACATTGTCTTTTCATTTCTTGTAAATGATCTCATAATCATATCCAAAGAGTTCAGTCACCCATTTTTGTTGCTCCGGGGAGGAAATTCTTTGTTCCAGAAAGTACTTGAGGCTTTGATGGTCTATCTTAATTTGGAAATGTTGCCCCAAGAGATAAGGGTGCCACAGATCAACGACATGAAGAATAGCCAAAATTTCTTTTTCATATATGGGTTTGCCCAGATTCCTTTCAGATAGTTGCTTGTTGGTGAAGGCCAAAGGTCGACCCTCTTGCATAAGGACAACATTGATTCCTTTCCCTAAAGCATCACATTCCAACACAAAGGTCTTTGTGAAATCAGGAAGGGCCAGAACCGGAGTGGTGCACATGGCCATCTTCAAGGTTTGGAAAGCTTGAGAAGTGGCTGGAGTCCAAGTGAAAGAGTTATTTTTGAGGAGATCAATGAGAGGTGCTGCAATCTTGCCATAATTCTTAACAAACTTGCGATAATACCCTGTTAAGCCCAAAAATCCACGCAATTTTTTGAGAGTCTTTGGGTGCGGCCAGTCTTCCATAGCTTCAATCTTTGTTGCATCCACCTTGATGCCATCCTTGCCAACCAGATGACCCAAGTATTCTATTTCCGAGGCACCAAAGGCACATTTAGACTGTTCCAGAAAAATTTGGTGCTGAGAGAGTAGATGGAGAACTCGATACACATGGGTAAGATGGTCTATGCAGGTTTTTATATAGATGAGGATATCATCAAAGAAAACTAAGACAAAATGACGGAGAAAAGGATGGAAGACATGGTTCATGAGGATTTGGAAGGTGGAGGGGGCATTACACAAGCCAAAGGGCATGACCAAAAAATTAGTGGCCCTCATGAGTGCGAAAGTTTGTCTTGGGAATGTCTGCCTCTTTCATACATATATGGTGATAGCCCGAGCAAAGATCAAGTTTAGTAAAGAATTGGGTGCCACTCAATTCATCCAGGAGGTCATCAATGATAGGAATGGGAAATTTGTCTTTAATGGTTAGTTTTTTGAGGGCATGAAAGTCAGGACACATTCTCCAAGAACCTTCTTCTTCAGGACCATGACAACTGGAGAAGAGTAAGGGATAGTACTAGGATGGATAACACCTATAGTAAGGAGTTACTGGACCATTTTCTCAATTTCATTTTTTTGTGAAAAGGGGTGGCGATATGGAAGAATATTGAGAGGAAGGCTTCTGGGTACAAGGGGAATGGAATGATCATGAACACTGTGGGAAGGAGGGAGTCATTGGGGAGTGGAAAATACCATTTGATGTTTAGAAAGGAGGGCTTGGAGGTCTTGCGACACCGGGGGTGTCTTTGTTTCTTGTATGGCATGGAGTTGGGAAATGACACCAAAATGACCTTTTTTTAGCAACGTTTCCATGCGATGGGAACTAATGACCTCAAGTGAACCAACAATGATGCCTTGGAATTTATATTGGTGGCCTTCCTGGTCGAATTGAAAGGTTAATTCCTTAAAGTCCATGAGAATGGGGCCCAAAGTAATTAGCTAGTCTGCACTCAACACAATGTCGCAACTGCCCATGTGGATAGCAAACATATGGGATTAGGTGATAGTCACCGATTTGGAGACAAATATTTTCACAGTGCCCTCCACATTTCATAGAACCACCATTGGAAATCATGATTTGGAAATTGTTGATGACATGGATGTAGCAATGGGTTTCTTGGGCAATGCGGCGATGAATAAAATTATGGGTGCTTCCACTATCAACCAGAATGATGACCTTTCGATGCTTGATGTAACTGATTAACTTGAGGGTTTCGGCGGTGGAGAATCCAGTGAGAGAATTGAGGGAAATGATCGATTCCACTTTGGGAGGGTTAGAGGGAGGGTTTATGTCAGTGATTTTAGGTGACTAAAGCACAAGCGGAGTTTCAACATCCTCTTCTGAAATATCCTCATAGATGGCCATAAAAATCTTTTGTTCCTTACATTTGTGGCCAAGGAAATATTTGTCATCACAATTATAACAAAGGCCTTTGAGTTGGCGTTCAACCATTTCAGCCCTGGTCAATTTTTGGATCTTTAATGGGGCGGAGGGAGTAGTGGGGTTTACGGGCTTAGGGCGAGGGATAAAGGAAGTTTTACGGTTTTGAGAGGAAACAACTTGTTGTGCTTCTTTAGATTTTTTAGTAGCCTCCACCCAACTCCCAGGCCGAGCCATGAGGACATGGGCCCAAATCTCCTCCTTGATGCCACTGATAAAACACTCTAGAAAGAAAGAATCAGCCATGCCCTCTGTTCGAAAAGCCAGGCACTCAAATGTAGCTATGAAGTCTTCTACTATTCTTGATTGTTTCATTTTTGTCAAATGACCCAAATGGGTGGTGTCAGTTTCAAAGTGTTCATAAAGCTCAGTCAAAAATTGGGTCCAAGCAATATACCCTTGACGAGAAGTTTTTCTCCATTGCCACCATTGCCAACATTCTTGATCTAGATGGAGAACACCATACCAGAGTTTGGCCAAGTCATTTGTAATGTTGTATAAAGATAAATAATGTTCCATTTGGGTGACCCAACCAGTGGGGTCCAAACCATCAAATTTGGTCACATCCACCTGCGGAAGGCGTAGGTCGCATTGAAAGTGATGGTACTGAAAGGTATGGGAATGGGAGGAATGTCCACCTTCAGTCTTTGGAGGTGGGTCAGGGAAAGGGTCATCTGTAGGGATCTTCAGTTTGGTGCAGAGTGATGCAAAGACAGATTCAAGTTGGGTGGTCAGTTCTTGTTTGACTTCCTCCATTGAGGACTGCATGGATGTATTTATGGTTGTATTGATGGATGTATCCATGGAGGCAACAATAGCACTGAGTTGTTTCACTTCTTTTTGGGTCTCGAGGAAACTAGATTGCAAGGTGTTGAAGCGAGACTCCAGGTCTTGGCTACGGGTATGGGCCATGAGGATGGGTGAATTGAAAAGGGGTGGGCGAGGTCAATTTTTTTTTTCTGAAAAATGATATGGATGAATGTGATAAGGGCAAAGAGATGAATCCAATGGAGTAGGTCTCAAATAATGGTGAAAAAATTTCTAGACTTTTTTCTTTTTTTTTTACATCTGCGGAGTTATACTCCAGTCTGAAGAATACTGCAGTGATGAAATCCCCAGATGCTTAACCAGAAATAAATGTTTATTTACATGGCAACCCAAACATAGTTGCGCGGAAAGAGATCTTGTCTGTGTTAATTTTTTTATGTTACTGTCCCCCCAAGGGTTAGGTATTCAAGGGTTCTACAGACAAGGGTTTTCCCTATGCTATAGCTCTCTGATATACGTGTCAGGTCCAAAAGTAGTACTCGACCCAATATCTCAGGGAACTAACTAAGAAGGATAGACTGTACCCTTAGCTGTACTACCTGACTACCTAGGTACTAGAGAGTATCTTCCGGAGTGTTATTCTCGGTGGCACTATAGCAGTCAGGCAACCGATCGATTTATCTAAAGAGGGCTTCAGGAAATCTAAGCCAATCCATACACAGGTTCTTTCTGATGCGCTACCACTCGAAGGGGTACCAATAGGGGTTACAAGGGTGGCCAACAAATGTGCGCTTGAGAACCACTTGTATTTCCTGCATGTATGAATCCCTCAACCGCGGGTTTATACGTGTAACGACAGGTCTTTGTGGCTTAAAGACGTCGAAATATGTCTCTACCCTGAGAAAAAAATCCCAAAATTTCTACCAAAGAAAGTGCTCTGATACCACTTGGAATGTACCAGATATAAAAAGTATGCAGAACAGAAATAAAATGCTAGAAATGGCAGAATAACATTAATATAACTAGCATAATCTCCACAATAACACAGAAATGATATAAGAATAACAAAAAAAATGACACTTTGATTCATAAAGCAATGTTCATGGGCCTCTTCGAGGGGGCAACCTCCAGTCGAGCAGCGCTCTGTTACAATAATCTCCAAGCTAGGGTTCTCATACCCTCAACTCCTATTTATACTAAAAATAGGCATCTAGAGGAATATCCTTCTAGAAGCAGAAGCTTCTATTAGGTCTTATTACATCCACCTTACTCTATTTTATTGAAAGGCCTTATTAATATTGACCTTTATTACATCCGAATATATTTTTCTACCTATGTGCGGGTTAGGATCTTAACATAAGTATTTATGACTATCGTGATCTATTTTGACCTTGAAGTGCCTACCTATTAGGTAAGGGTGTCACTTCTTTAATGCATGTAGTATTGCCATCATTTTCCTTCTCATAAATGGGTTTGTGTAAGTCATTTCCCTTGAGTGGTCTAATTTCAAAAGCAAGGGGCCTTCCTTTTTGCATTAGAACAACACCATTCTCATTTCCCGAGGCATCACATTCCACAATAAAGTTTTTTGTGAAGTCTGGTGTGGTCAAGACAAGAGCTTTTCACATCACCTCTTTAAGTTGTTCAAAAGCTTGAGTTGCCTCTGGAGTCCATGAAAATGCATCCTTCTTAGTTAATGTCATTAAAGGTGTTGTTATTCTTCCATAGTTTCGAACAAACTTGCAATAGTAACCCATCAAACCCAAAAATCAACTAAGATTGTTCAATGTTTTGGGAATCAACCAGTCCATCATGGTCTTAATCTTGTTAAGGTCTACCTTGACACCTTCATGAGATACAATATGACCCAAATACTCTACCTCCACCCCAAAGAAACATTTGGATGGTTTAGAATAAATTTGTTGCTCCTTTAGTAGTTGTAGCACCTTGTCAACATGTCCCACATGATACTCCTAAGACTTGCTATAGATTAGTATATCATCAAAAAATACTAACAGAAATTTTCGAAGGAAGGGATTGAAAATGAAATTCATCAACCTTTGGAATGTGAAAGGTGCATTCGTAAGGCCAAAAGGCATGACCAAAAATTCATAATGGCCTTCATGAGTTCAGAATGTTGTTTTTGGGATATCTGCTTCCTTCATTCTAATATGATGATACCTTGAACAAAGATACAACTTTGTGAAATAGATTTCTCCATGTAGTTCATCTAACAATTCATCAATGAAGAGAATGGGAAACTTATATTTAATAGTGATCTTGTTGAGCTCTCTATAATCTGGACACATACGCCATGAAACCTCTTTCTTGAGTACCATTACCACCGGTGCATAGTAAGAACTTTGGATAGGTCTGATAAATCCAACCTCTAACATTTCTTCAACGATACGCTCAATTTCACTCTTATGGGAATAAGGGTATATGTAAGGCCTCATGTTAGGAGGAACACTCCTAGGAATTAGGTGAATAGCATGATCATAATTTCGATTGGGTGGAAGACCTTTGGGACTATCTTCAAATACTTTGGAATGCTTATCAATGATCCCTTGGAGATCTAGGGGAATATATGGCTTAGTTGTTTGAACATCTAGTGAGCATAGTTGTACAATTACACCTTGATGCCCCTTTTTCAATAATTTTGTCATGCCATTAGAGCTTATCACCTTACTGGGTTTCCATGTGATACCCCTTGACTCAATTTCTTTTCCTTCCAATGAAAATTTCATGAAAAGTTCTTGAAAATTAAAGGCCAATGTTCCTAATGATTGTAACCATTGGACTCATAGTACAACATCAACAACACCCATGGGTATAGAAATCATTAGACTATTAATTAAATATTTCCCCATAGTAATATTGATCTTATTGCATTTTCCTGAGCAATTGATAGTTCCTCCATCTACAATCATTACTTGAAACTCTGGTGCTAGATATATAAAGCAATTGAGAGCTTTCGCTAATTTAGAGTGAATGAAATTATAAGTACTACCAAAATCAATTAGGACTATTACCTTTTTCTTTTTGATATATCCTTTGATTTTGAGGGTTTGAGCAGTGCTAACTCCAGCCAATGCATGGCATTATATCGTGGGAGTCAACTCTTCAGAAGAAATCTCTTCTACGTTTTCATCTTGAGATGGTTATTGTTCTTGTTCTTTTTCTTCTTACTCTTCACAATCTATGTAGAATATTTTCTTCTCACCACACTTATGTCCCTTACTATACTTGTTGTCACAATTAAAGCATAAAACTTTTTCTTTTCTTTCCTCAAATTGTTGAGGTGTCAACCTTGTAGTTTTAGGTGTTTTAGAAGAAGGAACATTATTCTCTCGATAGATGTTAAGAGTGGTCCTTCTAGTATCCATAGCCATATTTTTACTTTCAACATTTCTTGCCACCCTGAATGCATTCTCCAATGATTTGGGTTCCCAAAGGTGAACCTCATGTTGAATGTTTTCCTTTAAAGTTACTATGAATACATCAATTGGGTGCTCATATGGAATATATGTTACCTTTATATTCAATCTTTGGAATTTCTCAATGTGCTCTGCCATTGAACCCTTTTTCTTGAGATTTATCAATTAGATAAAGAAGGTATTGCTCCTTGTATCCTCATAGTGTGCTATCATTTTTTCCGTGAAAATTGTCCAAGTGACTAGTGATTTGCAAGAACAAAGTCGTCGATACCACACAAATTGATTAGGTTCTTAATATAAAGAAGCAATTCGTACCTTTTGTGTATGTTGTACATCATGTAGATAAAATAATTTCTTCGTATGAAGTATCCATGTGATTGGATCCTTTCCATCAAAATTCCTCATATCGATCTTAGGAAAGTGGTTGGTCTTCAACCCAAAGTTGGGGTTTCTCCATTCTTGATTCATGTTCCCTATGTCCTCATCATGAATTTCATGGGATACATTTTCACTTTCAGGTGTCCTCTCTATTTTGAAAATTTTCAATCCTTCCATGATCTCCCTTTTTAACCCATTCATGTTAGTATCCATTATTGCTTCCAACTTAGTTTCAGTTGAATCCATCATCTCTTGTAGTTCATCTTTTGTTGTTTTCTTCTTTTGTAAATCATTTATGTACCTACATATTTCTTCACCTTCATCAAGAGTCCAAGTAGGACTGTCTAGAGGCTTATTTGGTGTATAAGTTCCCTTTTTTGGTGCCATGTTGGCCAAGTATCACTTTTAAACATTTATTTCGAGGTGGTTCTGCTAGACGATATTTATTTTGTTGTATCTCCAAAATTTCAGCCCTTCTAGGTCTAAAAAATTATTTTTGTAGTTCTATGATACGTCTTCTCTGCAATGCCATAGGTATGACCAAAATTGGATGTGCCAAGTGGAACTTATGGTAAATTCCCCACACCTTGTTTATTTTTATCCCTTCCATGAGAGTGTACTTGTAAAGCATGCCTGGATCACAATATATGATATTTGATTCTGAAACTTGTACCAAAAATACTTTAGACTATCCACTTCTTAATGCAACTAGTCTCACTTAATTTGGAAACTCACTGAAGAAGATATCATTGTTTTACCTGGAAGACTTGTTTGAGACTAGTTAATATGACTAGTCAGATACCCTATCTTGCACAGGGTGTATCTACAAAATTAGGATACCTCTGAAGTTGAAAGTTTTATCACAGCTACCTTGATAATTTATATGAATAGCCTCTGGATTTCAGGGTCTTAAATGTTACAGAAAAAAATTGTAGAGAAAATTTCGCAATGATTAAATTAAGGATGATTCCATAACCCTATCTTACACAGGCTATATCTCCAAAATTATAAGGCCACAGAAACTGAAATTTGAACCCCACATACCTTGATCCGTATGATAAATATCCTCTAAGGGTTTCCTTTTGAAACACCGTAGAAAAATAGTTATAGCACAAATTCCAAAGTGTCTCACATGTAGCAACAAAACCTCAAGACCTTGAGATTTGATACCAAATGCTAAGAACTAAATATCGAAATAGCATAAAAAAACCTCAGAATAAGTACTCAATGCCTTGAAAAAGATAGAATTTCAGATAATAAGCCTCTTCGAGGGGGAAATCTCCTTATACACCACATAAATTTTCAAATACTAGATGATTCCAAACGAAAAGGTCTCATCGGTATATATAAGAGACTAGGAGGTACAATGACAACTAATGGACCCAAGTCGACATAAATAAAATAGGGTAAAATCATGAAGATGGGTTACACTTTTGCTGGTTTTATCAAAAAAAAAACTGTATTTTCACAAGTTCTTCAACTTCCGGCATACAAAAGTATTTGTTTTATTTAGAATTTCACTTTACAGTGAAAACAAAACTTGTGAAGAATTTTGTTATCTTTCTAATGAATATTTTTCAATTTTTGTTTATCACGATTTGATATGTCAATTTAACAGTTGTTTAACAGTATGTTCCTTAAACATGAAAGGAATGATAATGAGTAACTTTTTTCTACAACAATGTAGCTATTATTAAACTTATGTTTTTAAGAAACTAAATATATTGCAACAAGCTACAAAGACTCTATTTTATTATGACCTTAATTTTGAATCTAACGGATGAATATTATAATTTTTAGAATTTTTTGAAGTTGACCAAGATGAAAACATTGCATATTTTAAACACATATTTTTCTACACCTTGTATCTATCTTAATTTTTACTTAAAACTAAAATCTTAATATACCCTTTTGAAGAGTACAATTTAAGGATTATGAATATATTTTTTTCTAAACTTTTCAATGTATATTTTTAGAGATACCAATATTTCAATTCACCAAATCATAATGTCTACTGGAAATATTATGCAGTGATATTTAAAAAAAATTAGATAAAAATAAAGAAAATGAAAACAAATTATAGGAATTGAAAGTAGATTCAATTTTGGAAATGTTGGTGTCATTTTCGAAACCAAATTCTCAGTATTTGCAGGAGTCTACCACCTTCGAAGTTCAGGTAAGCTTGGGGCAATTCTCCGGTTTTTGTTTTTAGTCCCAATTTCATGTTTTCGGCCGAAATAATCTTTCGACCGAAACCTAGATTTTAACGGAATCTGTTAAAAATAAATGTTTCAGCCGAAAAGTCTTTCAGCCGAAATATTCTTACCACGGGAAAATAATTCATCCAAAAAACATTGTACACGAATTTCGAGGGTGCCTTTAGGGAATTGTTCAATTTAACATGAAAATTTTCGGTCAAAAAAATTCCTAGCAACATTTTTGGGCCGAAAAATTGCCGCTAGGAATTTTTGAGACCCAATTGTCACGAAAGTGTTACCCATCTTCATGATTTTACCCAATAACATTACTAATATAATATGCCTCAATTAAGGGGTAATGTGCCACTATTTAGTGAATAACAATGGGGTGCATGATATCCACCAAGACGGGATATGATTATCGCATTGAGAATATTTTACTTTGCAGAAAGGCTTTCAAAAAAATTCACTCAATTGGTAATCTTCGTCTGTCAAGAATCCAAACAAGGTTGGAAAAAGATCCTTCATTTTATTTGGTAAATCATGGATGAGAGAGTGGGTCATTGAAAAACACTACATTATCATGGATGCATGATTTATTTTCCAAACATGGAGAGTGTATGCCAAATAGAGACACAATACATATTCCAGATAATTTCTCAAGGAGGAAAATATGCAACTTGTACAAAGGATATGTTGAAGGTGTTGAAAGAAATGGTAATTTTATTACATATGCATATTTTACAAGAATATGGAAGAAACAATTCAACAATGTATGTATTCTTAAGAAGTAAAGGATGGGGATTTCCAGTATACATGCTACTCTTAAATCAAGAAGAGATAAGTCTGAAGGGGCAAAAAGAGGTATGTATTTACTATTTTTTTTTTTTTTTAAATTGGATATTATCAACTATGAGAACATATGGTCAATTTTTTCATTTATGTCATGTGAAAATTCCATAGTCAAAACACTTCAAGAACATCAGAATCAACAATCAAGTGAAAAAAAAAAGTTGTACAAAGATCAGAACACGTGTTATGATGCTCCAAACAAATATGTAGGTATGATAATTGATGGCATGGACCAGAAGAAAAAACTTCTACCACATTTTTTCCATACACCAAAAAGTAGGAAGATAATTTCATTCAGTTTCACTTTGTTGGTTGTATGGTTTTCAATGGAAAAATGTGTCCAAGGGTTTACTTCACAACTCCAAAAAATGATGCAAATCTGACCATCACCATATTCATCATGTGCTCACTCACTAGTATGGAAATATTCCTCAAGTTATCTATCTACAATTGGACAACACTAGTCCTGAAAAGAAAAATTGAATTATGTTTGGATATCTAAGCATGCTTGTTGAACTGGGAATCTTTCAAAAGGTGAAAGTTCGTTTCCTTCTTGTTGGACACACTCATGATCATATTGATCAAATGTTCAGTCATTTTTCAATGAGATTGAAGAGTAAAAATGTTGGAATCATACCATCATTGATTCAATGTATTAAGAAAACATACATTCCAGAGCCCGTTTTTCATATATTAGAAGAACGTTTTGGCATGCAAAGATTTATTCAGGTATCACATTGTGAATAAAAATGTATTGAACAACTTAATGCCATTAACTTCCAACATCAATTTTGTTTCAAAAAAATTGATGGGAAAACACTTATATGGGGAAAACAATATTCAACTCCTACAAAATGGGGGCCTTCATCAGGTTTATCTTTTTTGAATTTTATTCCAGATCAACCAATATTTTCATCAAATTTATTATTTTTACAATTAGTGCTTGAAATCCATAATGCACTGAGGCGTAATAGATATGTATATTATTCTGAATGCCTAGAATAAATAAAAAAGTTTATTAAGGATACATATGAGTACTTTGATGTTGTTGATTCTATTTGGTGGGAGTCTTTTTTCAATAGTCAAAGTGACATAATTTTAAGTTCAATAAATGAAGATACATTGTTGAAGACTCCATTTCATTGGCCACAAAATATGCCAAATGAATTTGAAGAAACAAACATTGTTGAACAACAAGAATCTCAAGGTGTTATTGAGTTTACACAAGCAGAGGAAATAAAAATGTATATTGGTTCGTGAAGGTCACGTGCACAACGTTAAGCCATGGAAGACCTTTACAGGGGTCAAGTACAATATATTAAGGAGGGTAGCATGATTGCAGTCTTAGCAACTGAAAATCCACATGGTTATTCATTCTGGATTGGAAAGGTTATAAAGATTGAGATAGAAAATGATGATGTTATTGCAATTGAAATGCATTGGAATGCAACAAGTACACACCCATTCAATGGTGTGTACAAGCTAGAGATGGTGGTTGAGAAACATGTCAATAGAAAGAGAAAAATAAAGGGTCAAAATACAACTCGTCGTTGTACTAACCTCTTAAAATTAGATGATGTTGACATAATTGTTTATGAATTCAATTTGACAAAGAGAGGAACTCTTCGCTCCAAGACAACATAGAGTATCAATAGGTTGCTTCCATAAGAAATAAATGCAATATGGGAGTCTGTAGAACCTAGTCATAGATCTAAAAGGCTTTTGACATCTGGAATGTTGGGCATGCATGTAGACTCAGATGGTGCATTCATCGACAATAGAGAAAAGTATGGATGATCTACATCTTCATCTAATCATTCATCTAAGGACAATGTAGACTTTGATGGTATTTCCGAATCCATGAGTCAATCTGAATAAGTGTATGAAACATTTTATCTATTTTTTATCCATATGATGTTTGTATGATAACTAAAAATGAGCATTGAAATTACATATGATCTTACATGAAGTTATGAATCATTTTTATGTTTTATGAATTATGTGTTTTTATTATGGAGAATATAATAAAATTTATTAGCTCATATGTTTTGAATATGGACAATATAACAATACCTTTTAGAAATAATTTATGTTTCATTCAATGTAATTTGTATTTACTTTTTTTTATTAAAAGTAAAAAAATATTTAAAAGTGATGTTGAATTTTTAAAGTATATTGTGATATTTTCATGGCATTATGTATTACCTTGTGCTTTGAGTGATAAAGTAAGATTTTAAAAGTAAGCATTTAACAGTTGATTTTATGATTTTGTTTACAGTAATGATGAGTTCTTTTACCACTTTATAATAAGGTGTCATTTCCATACCCCAATTTTAGAATGGGTGCTACCAGTAGCAGTACTTTTCAATTTGATGGTTGGTTTTGATGTT
Organism: Picea engelmannii; assembly: GCA_009831015.1. Taxonomy (NCBI): domain Eukaryota; kingdom Viridiplantae; phylum Streptophyta; class Pinopsida; order Pinales; family Pinaceae; genus Picea; species Picea engelmannii. The sequence continues at coordinate 498,521 of ML781666.1, forward strand.
TTGGTTTTAATGATACCAACTACTAAAAACACTATTTCAAATTATCTAAAATTTTAACGTTTTGAGAATTTTTTTATATATAACATCATTGTTTTAGGTGTTGATTTTAAGGTTTTCTAAGCTATTGTTTGAGTTTTGAAGGCCATGTTTGAAAAATGTTGTAATTTTGACCCCATTTTAAAAAATGGTGCTACCGGTAGCACCACATTTTAATTTGGGGGTTGATTTTGATATTTTGAATGTAAAAATATGGGTTTTTTGGGCTAGAGTTCTCATTTTGAGGTCACAGTTCTCATTAAGTTGATAACTTTGTTTAATATGGTTTTAGATATTATTATGTGAGCTGAGTGAGCTTCCAAATCTAAATTTATCAGCAAATTGGTTGTCTAAAATAATTCCTATTGAATTTGGTGAGTTGAAGAAGCTGGAAGTCCTTGATTTGTCTCAAAATAGGTTGTCTAGAACCATTCCTTCTGAATTTGGTAAGCTGGAAAAGATGGAAGTCCTTTATTTGTCTCAAAATAGGTTTTCGGGAGCCATTCCTTCTAAATTGGGACTATTAAAAATGTTGCGTGAGTTGGCTATGTTTTCCAACAATCTCACTAGTAAAATACCTCCACAAATAGGCAATCTGACAAGCCTGCAAGTGTTTCTAACTTACAACAATCGTATCAATGAAAGCATAAATCCTCAGATCAGTCAACTTAAACGTCTTCAGAATTTAAATCTGGGAAATAGTAGTATTTCCCAAGAGTTTCCTATTGAACTCGGGAGGCTTGTGAACCTTGACTTCTTGGATCTCAATCTTAACAAATTAGGAGGCAATATTCCTTCTTTTTTGGCCAAGCTAACCCGCCTGACATACTTAGACCTCTCTAACAACCAGTTCTCTGTCCTTTTCCGGCCCTTTCCAGCCAATTGTTCGATGTTGAGATATCTAAAGCTAAATAACAATTCTTTGGTAGGAGAGATTCCTGTAGAAATAGGGCGGTCAATGAATCCTCATAGCTTGTCTCTTTCCTGAAACAAGATCACCTGAGTGCATCCTTCTCTAACGTCCAATAATCATACCAGTGTGGTACTGATAGATGTTTTTGATAATTAATTGAGTGGATGACTACCAAAAATCTGGGGACATAACCGGAACTAGCACTTCATAACAGTGGGCTATAATCGATTGTAAGGAAATTTATCGGATTAGATTTGGGATCTCAGCAGCCTGTTGTTAGGATGTAATCATTTCGTCGCCTCTGTGCAAACGGTAAATCGGTGGCTTGAACCTTCAAGACCTGAGGTTTAAGAACCGATCACTAATTTTGTCTTACATTGCTTAAACGGTGGCCGCCTTAACCCTTGCAGGTCATGAGACATCATCACCGCTTCAATTTTTTATTTTTTTAAGATCGAAGGGGAATTTTTGTTTGTATAAATACCTAAAATGGATTGTAAGATAATCATCCTGAAAACATTTTTGAATCAAAGTTGCTATTGCGTATTCGGAGGTGTTCTCTTCGTTAATACTTTGTATTTTATTTGAGTTTGTAAACTCATTTGGTTCCTTGATCTCATTCGCCATATTGTTTTTTAATTTGAGTAATCGTTGTAATTTATTTTCTTTTCCCGATTGTGAACCCACATTAATTTTTGAGCATAGTGATTTGGGGTTTTGTCTTTTGGGACATCCGCCAGCTTGAGTGATAGACTTCCTCGCTTCCAAATGTAGAAACCCGAAGTTGTGGGCCCAAAGCATATTTGCATTTCGCGATTTGGCAATTAAAGTTTTTATTTTGTTTTTTACGTTGGGTATGCCGAACCCTGAATTCCAATATGTCTTGCTTTTCTCATTTCGACAATATTTGTTTTGTTTTCATTTTGTATCGGGTGTTTTGTAAATGCCGATACCCGAACTCTGTTGTGCCTCCATCTCACATTTGGTATCAGAGCCAGGTTGTATCTTGTCATTTGCTCATTGTTCCTGTTGGTGCCCAATTTTTCTGCGGGAGAATTTATTTGATTTCTTTCAAATTTTTATAAATGGTTGTGTTTGGTAGCAGTGCTTCTTAGATTCAAGTTCCTATTCTGAACGCGAATTCATATGAATCCTGGTATATTCAGATGAGGACGATTTTGCGTTCTCAGGATTTGTGAACTTATGTTATTGATGGTTATGCTGAGCTAGATGATGTAGCAGAGGAATTGGCTCTCTCTAATGTTGACCGTGTTTTGCTGAAGGAAAACAGGAAGAAGGATAACAAGGCTCTTGGATTAATCCAACAAGGATTAAATGAAGCCATTTTTATAAATATGTATCTCTGAAGATGGCTTGGGACATTCTTGAAACCTGTTATCAAGGTGTGTCCAAGGTAAAGACAGTCAAGTTGCATAACTTGAGAAGGGATTTCGAAAATTTGAACATGAAGGATAATTAAAGCATTGATACTTTCACGACTCAAGTAATGAGTGTTGTGAACCATCTTAGGAAGTATGGAGATGATATTGAGAATAAGAGAGTTATTGAGAAAGTGCTAAGAAGTTTACCCAAGAATTTTGAGCCTGATGTTGTTCCCATAGAGGAATTTAAATATTTAAGTCTAATGCAAATTGATGAATTAACTAGTTCTGTTGTTTATCATGAATCTAAGATATCTAGATATGAATAAGGATCATTGGATCATGCTTTCAAATCTCAACTGCATGTTACCAGAGGAAAAGCCAGAGGAGGTCGATTTTCTGGTTGAAGGGACAACAAAACTGAATCAATGTCTGAGGAGAAGTTCTAGCAGAATCCACCTAATTTAAGAGGGAGCAGTAGCAAACCTTGGCAGCAAGAAAATCAGAGGTATGATAAATCTAAAGTACAACGTTATTATTGTAATAAGTTTGGGCATTTTGCTAACAAATGTTGGAAGAAGCAGGCAGATGCTGGAAAGTAGTCTACACACATCACAAATGATTTTGTGGATGATCAAAATCCCGTGTTCTTGACTTGTAATGTCACTCAGGAAAGTGCTAATGATATTTGTTTTTTGGATAGTGGTTGCAGTGACCATATGAATGGTAATATGGATTTATTTTCTTCTATTGATAATAGTATCTAGTCTGAAGTAAAACTGGGAAATGACTATAAGGTTACAGTTAATGGTAAAGGTGTAGTTCCATTTTACACTAAGGATAATAAAAAAAAAATATTGATGATGTTTATTTTGTGCCTGGTCTAAAATGCAATCTTATTAGTGTTGGACAATTGATGGAGAAAAAGTACAGAGTGTTGTTCAAGAACAAAGTATGTACAATCTATGATAAATTTCCCAGCAAACAGTTGATTGGAAGAGTAGAGATGACCAAGAATAGGATTTTTCCACTTGTTATGAAAAATAATTTGAGTGGTTCTTTGAATGCTTATAAAGCTGGAAGTCTAGATGAATCTTGGTTATGGCATTTGAGATATGGTCATTTACATTTTGGTGGCTTAGATATGTTACAAAAGAAGCAGATGGTAAATGGGTTGCCATGTATTCAACAACCTGCAAGCTCTTGTGAGAGATGTATACTTGGAAAGCATCACAAAGAGAAATTTGTTTTAGGTGTTTCCTACAGAGCAAAATCTCATTTGGAAATTGTCCACATAGATTTATGTGGACCTATGCAAACACCTTCTTTAATTGGCTGTGTTTATTTTATGACTTTCATTGATGATTTCAGTAGTAAGACTTGGTTGTATTTGTTGAAATAGAAATTTGAAGCCTTTGATGTTTTCAAGAGGTTTAAGTCTATGATTGAGATTGAGAGTGGTCGAACCATTAAAATCTTAAGGTATGACAGAGGAAGTGAATATAAACTGAATGAATTCATTGAATTCTGTGATATTCATGGAATTAAAAGACAGTTTACTACTTGATATACTCAACAATAGAATGGAGTGGTTGAAAGGAAGAATTGGACCATCATGGATATGGCTCGAAGCATGTTGAAAGAGAAGCATCTTTCAAATGAATATTGGGGAGATGCGGTTCTCTGCTCTGTTTGTATCTTGAATAGAAGTCTGACCAACACCATGAGGGATCGTGTACCTCAGGAAGCCTAGGATGGTAAGCCTGGCAATGTTTCTCGTTTCAAAATTTTTGGATGTGTTTCATTTGTGCATGTACCTGGAGAAATGAGGAGGAAGTTGGATGACAAAAGAGAGAGATGTATCTTTGTTGGATACAGTGAAGAGTCTAGGGCATATAAACTCTACAATCACATCACCTAGAAATATGTAATCAACATATATGTTCAATTTAAAGAAGATGAAGCCTGGGATGGGAGTATTGACAAATCAATTTCAGAGGGAGCTGTGTTACCCCATGAAGATGATGATGGAGTTGAGAAGGATGAAGGATATGGACATATGGTTCCACATGCACATACGCCTACAACAAGAAGTCCAACAACGCAAATAGTAGATTTCATCCCATCTCAATTTAGAACGCCCAAAACTAATGAGCATGGTGAGCCATCTGGACATGGTGAACATCAATTAGATTCACAGTTAAGTAGTGAATCAAATCCCACTTTAGCTTCATTAAGAAACAGATTTAAAGGACATAAGACTAGAAGCTTAAGAGAATTATATGATCAAAATGAAGAAGTAGATCATATTTCAAATTTTTCATTAATGGCATGTGATCCTGTAAGTTTTGATGAAGTTGCTAAAGAGGATGTCTGGATAAAAGTAATGGATGAGGAGATTGATTCCATTGAAAGAAACAACACTTGGGATCTTGTCGATTTACCTGAAGGTAAGAAGAGAATTGGTGTTAAGTGGGTTTATAAGACTAAGTTGAATGCATATGGTGAAGTTGAAAAGTACAAGGAAAGACTTGTAGCTCAGAGGTTTAGTCAACAACCCGGTATTGATTACAATGAAACATTTGTTCCTATAGAAAGAATTGACACTGTGAGGATGGTCTTAGCTATTGCATATTAGAATAGATGGATCATGCATCAGATGGACGTTAAGTCTGCATTCTTGAATGGATATTTGGAAGAAAAGGTTTGTGTTAGACAACCTCCAGGTTATGAGATTGATAAGCATAGAGATATAGTTTATAAGTTGAGGAAGGATTTATATGGATTGAAGCAGGTATCCATAGTTTGGTATAACAAGATTGATGAATACTTGAATAGTGTTGGATTCAATAGAATTCCAAGTGAACCAACCCTGTATACAAAGATAAACCAAGAAGGTAAAATTTTGATTGTATGTTTGTATGTTGATGACCTGATTTTTACTGGAGATCTATCTGTAGATGATTTTAAAAATGCCTTGAAAACGGAGTTTGAAATGACTGATTAAGGATTGACAAAGTATTTTCTTGGAATTGAAGTGGATCAATGTGATGATGGCATTTTCATTTGTTAAACTAACTATGCAAATGAAGTGTTGAAAAGGTTTAGAATGTTGAATTGCAATCCAGCTGCAACACCAATGGAAACTAGTATTAAACTTAGCAAGTATGATGAGGGATCATATGTTGATCCAACTTTGTATAAGAGGCTGGTTGGAAGCCTTATATACTTAAAAACAACCAGACATAACATTATGTTTGTTGTATGTTTGATTTCGAGATTCATGGAGACTCCAAAGAGTACTCATTGGCAAGCAGGAAAGAGGATCCCGAGATATGTTGTTGGAACAAATGACTTTGGAATTGGATACACATCAGGTTTAAAGTTTGAGCTAATCGGATATACCTATTCATAATGAATTGGCATGTTGGTATGACCTATGTTACTTTTCTTCTAGTTCGAGTGACTAGTTGTACCAGCCATGATTTAACATGTTTAACTTGTTGCAATATACATTTCTCAATAGTTTGAGGGGAAACATAAACCAAATTAGAACCAAGGTCAATTAAAATGGAAACTAGATGGTTGGAAATCATAACTTCCATCTCCACCATTGAATCTTTTTGGTCATATTGTCTATTATCCAAGGCTGCATAAATTTGTGGCATGCTCTTAGCCACATCATTAATTGTGGTAGCCTCTTGGACATTCTAGACCCTCCCATTTTTCTATTGCCTATGTGGATAGTCCCTCAACAGATGTTCTTCTCCACAACCCCAACATTTTAAGGCATCTCTCTTTGTGTTATCAGTCTTACCTGGGGCTGATCCAAAGGGTTTGTTTCCACTCTGATATGGGAAATTTTGTTGATATACACTTTTAGTAGGAAGGCTCATCTTAGAACCTTTCCCATGGTTCTTAAATCTTGAGGGTTTAAACCCCTTCTTCTTGAATTATGAATTAATTTTCTTTTTCCAATCCTCATGATATTCTGTCTTATTCTTTAATTTCTCATAGCAATACCTTGCCTTCCAGATAGTGTATTATAAAGTGTTTGGGTCATCAAATTCAATTCCGTCCTAGAAGGATTGAGGTAATCCACTAATAAATTGTTGCATATTTACTTTTTCATCCTCTATGTAGGGCACATAACTTATCAGCTCAAGAAATTTGTTGATATATTCATTTATTGTGAGTTGTCCTAACTTTAGTTCATAGAACTCATTGGTCTTCCTATCAAAGTATTTCTCTGATAGATACTTATTCTTGAAGTATTTCTCAAATTGTTTCCATGACAAGTCCTTCTCATGGATTCCTTTCACATTCCTAACATCCTCCCACCAAATGGAGGCCTTTCCATTCATGTTGAAAATGGCTATTCAAGCCTTTAAGTTTTCATAGTAGTCATGGACTCTAAAGTACTTCTTCAAGCCAAGAAACCAAACTTCCGCTTCTTCTCCCTTCTTAAT
>ML781666.1:513915-535428 GCA_009831015.1 Picea engelmannii
TGATCGCCAAATGGTTTGATAAGTTATGACTTATGTTGTTTGAAAAAAAACAACATTGGCCACAATTCTACCCATGATACAAAAACTGATCTTTTAAATACTATGGTTAAGTTTATGCATGAGTTGATTTACCACGTAGGAATTAAGAGAAGAAGAGTATTTAATGATTGAATGTTGCAGCCATCATAAAGAATGCAGAACAAAAGGTAAACCTTAAGAACAACAAACCATAATGCCAAATATTGATAACAGAGTTCAACACAAATTTGCCTACGTGTTTGGGATTTTGTCTTCAGTGGGAGGCTTCTTATTAATATTTAATGCTTAAAACAATACCAAGAAAGGCTTACATAACATCTTTTGAAACCACCTTTCAAATCTACAACTTCTGGACAGAAACATACATCACCAATGGTTGAACAGGTAATTTTGAGACTTTTGAGCATGAACTCGGCTATGCTTGGCTCGACATCTTGGGCTCTAGAGGCACTTTTCTTTTTTTCTACTCGGATGAAAAAACATAATCCATATTTGGACTAACCTTGAAATTCTACAACTTTTGAGTATAAAGTCGACCTACTTCTGAATAGGCCCTCAGGACCTCGCCTTGGCATAAATCTCAATGTCATGCCCTATCAAATCCATATAGTTCGTATAGTCTTGAACTACGTGCCAAAATACTCTCTTATCTTGATTTAGGTGCCCAACTAAATAAGCCAAAATCCACAAAATTTAGCAACATTTGGCCAAACTTAGTGGGATTTTTCCAAATCTGGAGTATTCCTGCAAGATCTGGTGGAAACCGCCAGATTTGGCAGAAACTGCCAAACCACTTTGACCTTCCAGAAGGTGCCATGTGGTGCCTCCTCATTGGTCCATGTGTCACCTCATAATTGGCCCAAGCCATGTCAACCTAACCAGTCCCTTGCCACATGATCATATGTATAGTGCCACATCATTGTCTGTACAGTACCACATCAACCTCCGTACTACCACGTCAGCCTTCTCAGTCAACTACCACGTCAACATCCATACTTCCATGTCATTATGTCATACTTCCACGTGTCTTTTGTCACTGGCCCACGTCACGTTCATACTGCCACATGTTACCTTCATACAGTGCCACATGTCACTTTCGTACAGTGCCACATGTCATTTTTTACTAGTCCAAATCACCCTTGAAAATGCCAAAAATGACTGGCACATGGCACGTCCTGGTGTTGCCACATGTCATCCTGACATCAGCATGATGTTCTACTGACATCATCATGACGTATTGATGACTTCATATGCCACTTCAGTTGTATGACCTTTGACCAGTTGACTTTGACCTTTGACTTTTTGCATGTTTGAGAAAAAGTTCAGAACATGATAACTTTCGCATACGGTGTCCATTTTCAGAAAAAGATATACTGTCGGAATCAGCATGATAATCCCTACGCAATGGCCATGGTTTCGTCTGATTCTGAGGACTTTGATTTTTTTAGCATTTCAGGATCTATTTTGGATCATTCCTCCCCACTAAGACCTTTTGGTCCTCCAAAAAGATATTAACTAGACATCAAGTGCGGGATAGGCCTCCCCACTTGTCCTTTGTCTTTAAACTATGTCCTATGCACCTGCTGCATCATAATCAATTTCATAATAACCATGACAACTGAAATCATATTGTTAGCCATTTGAACTCGTTCACATATTTTTGAATCCACTACCATCCATGTAGAAAAATTAGCAACGATAATATCATAAATATGACTGAAAATGAACCAATATGTTTGATGGGCTTGCACGACATTAACTTATCTTGAAGCAAAGTAAGATTGAAATCCCATCCTACAACCATCTTATGTTCATGCTTAAGATCAACTACTTTACTTGGCACAATTATAGGTGTATTCCTTGCATAAGCTTCCTTCTTTAATTGTTCCATTGTTAGAAGAAATTGACGTTCTTTAATATGATGAGCATGTACAACATATTCACTTCCATTCTTAAACAAGTGATATTGGTTATGTTCCCTGTAGAATATTCTTTGTGATCATATAAATAAGTGCTTCCTAAGACCATTCCACATGTTTCTAGAGGCACCACATCACATATTACTTCATCCACACACTTATATGTAATTGCAAATTTTATGATACATTGCTTTGTTATGGGAAATTTGTGATCTTTGCTTATCCAATTTAGTGAATAGTGTTTGTGATGCATCTTAGTTTTTAATCCCAATTTCTTAACCACTTCTTCTGAAATTAAGTTAGATTGAGATCCACTATATATCAAATGTATCGATATTAGTATGTTTCATTATGACCCTTATATGAATCAATTTGCTTCTTGAAACAAAACCAACACCAATTTTACCTACCAAACCAGCTTTTGTAATCTTAGACTCATCACTTGAATTTGACACCAAGTCTGTTGGTTGTGTTGTTGTTGCAAGTTTTTGCCTCCCTTACCTCTCGTTGAGCCACTTTGGTCTCTTCTCTGGGTGTAATTGCCAACAATCCTCATCAGCATGCCCTTCTTTCTTGCAATGCTTGCAAGCGAGCTTCTCTTCCTTTACTGTTGGTGAACTTGCTTTCTTCCCATTCCCTTTGTGTTTTCCATATTTCTTTGAAGATGATTCCACTGATACACTAACTCCCATTTTTCCTGTTTCAATATATGTTTCTTGAATAGAAACCTCATCAAGATTATTAAGTCCAAACATAAATATAGTATTACGAATATAAGCAGGAAAAACTCCTATATACTTCATAAGAGTTTCTTGTGTATGTAATGGAATATATAACATCAAAGCCATCTTACGAAATTCGTCTGTATATTACTGCATCGATTGTCCTTTCCTTAACTTAACACTTTTCCATTCAATTAAATCCTTTTCCTTATACCCCGAACGATAGAAATTTTTTCTAAGTGCAGAAATAAAATCATGCCATGATGGAAAACTCTTACCAATTTGTTGATTTCCATGTTGCATCTTTCTTTGCCACCAGATGAGAGTTGTGCCTTCAAAACAAAGCGATGCCAATCTGAATTTGGTTGCCTCATATTTGATTTAATGCACATTGCAATATACCTCCATCTGTCTAACCCAATTATCAAGGTTCTCAGCATTAACTTCGCCATCATACATAGGAAAAACAAATTTTACATCAAGTTTAAGTAATGACATATTAGTCTTATGTCTATGAGAATGTTTTCTTGAAGAAGTAGTATCTGAACTTGGAATTGAAGAAGAATAATATGATGGAGATGAATGAGGTGAAGGAGGAGGTCTAGGAGGGTCCTCTCCTTCTTCACTGATCCGAAATCGGATTCAGAAGCCTGTCAGGGCTTGAAAAATGCTCAAAAATGAAAGTGCTCGAAATCCGACAAAACCAACACCATTGCGTCCGTCTCGTCTTCCTGATTTCGGTGGTATATTTACTTTGTCAAATGGATTCCGTATGAAGAAGATATCACATTCTGTCCGAAAAGTCAAACAGGTAAAAAAAAAAAAAATGTTGACTGGGCAGTCCGTACTGGACACGTGGCAGGTCCATACAGGACACGTGGCATGTCCGTACGATGAAACGTGTCAGGTCCATACAAGACACGTGGTGTCTCCAGGTGATGACACGTGTCAGGCAATTTTGGCATTTTTGACGTACGGTTGGACCAACCCTGAGGTGACACGTGTCACCACCGAAAGGGTGACACGTGGCAGGGTGACATCAGCAGCTAACGTGGCAGGCTGACGCAACAGGCTGACTAGACCATACAGTGAGCTGATGTGGCAGGTGACGTGGGAGAATCATCGATCAACACGTGGCATGCATCGATTGGATGTAAGGGTGCCACGTGGCCCAATCACGAGCTGCCACATGGCACCCCAGTTTTAGTCAATGAGAGCTATGTCAAAATTTTTTGGAGCCTGGGGGATTCGAACCCCAGACCTCCCTACTGCAATGCCTTAACAATATCCGGCCGACCGCTAGACCACGCTTTAATGCTTGTAATGTATATGAGTTTAATATTATTTTAATTAATATGTTGTAATGTGTGGTGGCGGGTCGGGCCGGGGCTAAGCCCCAGCCTGTGGTCGTGTGTGTTACATATGACTACATGTTATATGGTCGGGAGCGCGGGGGGGTAAACAAATGGTAAGCCCCGGTCACATACATATGACCAACCGTTGTATGCGCACAGGGTTAATGCCGGTTGTGTTACGGTTATTACCGATGGTTTTGTGGTTATATATGTAACCGTGACGGTTGGCGCACAATTTCAATGGAGTTTAAACCATAAGCCACGGCCATATGCCTTTATACAATGCGACCGAGAGCTAGCAGGGGTGGCCCGCGCTTAGCCCTTTGGGCTAGCGCGTGGCCACATGGCCCATACGACCATGCCAAGAGGGGGCGCGCCCGGACGAAGGGGGCTAAGGCCCGTTTGCAACTATATTATAGTTTTAAAAGTGGGTTTTTAACCACTTTTGGGTTAATTTTAATGTAATTAAGCCATTTTTAATGTAATTGGGAGTTATTGGGTGGTTTTTGAGCCTAACTTCTTGGAGGAAGTTGGAGATGGGCAACTACCTTCCCAACTATTTAACCAAGGCCAGTTTGAGGCCATGGAGACGGATTTTGAGAGCATTTAGAGCAGAGATGCTGAGGAGAAGCCAAGTCAAATCCAGTTGGAGGCAGAGAAGCTGTTGAGGAGGAGATGTTGTCGGACCATTTCTGAGAGCTCAGGACATCCGTTTCATGTGTCGTTTTTTGTGCATGGTTCCTGAGATCTGGGCGAACATGACCAGATCAGTCTTGTAGCCATTTGGCATTGTAATGATGTGATATCGAGCTTTCGAACAGAAATAAAGAAGCCTCCCTCACAGAGAAAAGGCCCGGAGACGTAGGCAAAGTTGTGCCGAACTCCGTTATCAACCTGCGTATTATGGTTTATTGCCTTTCATTGCATTTCAGATATGCATATATGTATATGGATGTATAATTCCTTTTCTTTTTGCTAAGTTTCTCAATGGTTAATTAACACATGCAAATAAAAAAAAAACTCAACCATAAGTCATTCAAAAAATCCTGACGGATCAAGTGGTATCAGAGCTAGTTGACGTTTGGATTTGAGTTTTGCATGTTAACCAGGGAAGAGCACATATCAAGGAGGAAAATGACATCTACAGGAGGACTTTCTCAAGATGAGAAGGAGTTCAGAGATTCGGTGTTTGCCATGGCTGAGATGGTGAAGGTGTTGTATGAAGACTACTTGGAACGAAAGAGCACGGTTCAAGTGAAAGCTTCAAAGAACAACAAAGGAAAAGAAGAATTGAAGGAAGTGCCTTCTACATCTGTTTCAGAAAAAAAATCCGAGGTATGCAGTGAAGGTTTCTCATCAAATTTTCCTCATTCTCATGAAGTTGGTTTTGGTGCATTCGAAAAACACACAAAAGGTGTAGGTTTGAGAATACTAACCAAGATGGGTTATGAAGAAGGAAAGGGCCTTGGATGTAGAGGTCAAGGCATTGTGAATCCTATTGAGGTTGAGGAAAGGCCTCGATACTTAGGATTGGGATATGAAAAAAGGGACCTTGGAGAGTCTTCCAAGATAGGTTCCAAAACTTCGGAAGCAAGTGATGCTTCAAATGGCCGACTTAATACATTGCAAGAACACTTCACAAAAGAAAATGGTGCATCACTTCAGGGTTGTGGTAGTGAATGCAAGTCATCTCCAAAGAAAAGTGAAGACCAACATGGAAGGTATAATGGTCATGTTTTTATTAATTCTCCTTTCGATTATAACAAGCATAATCAAGTAAACCGGAACTTGTGGAATCTTTATCCATGTACTTATTGTCATTCACCTAAGCATTGTTTTGCCAAGTGTTGGAAGAGACAAACTTTGTACAGGAAACCTATGTCGACCAGGAAGGAAACATGACATAAAGGCTCAATTCCACAACGGAAGAAGGAGAAGGTTAAACAAGTCTAGATGCCAAAAACTCATTGCATGTTTTGCAACAAGAGTGGACATCAAAAGGCGAGTTGTTGGAAGCTTAATCTAGAGCTTCGTCCAAGGAAGGACAAAATGATTCTGCATGTACCCACGAAGGAGGAAGGATTACCAGTGGAGCAAGAAGAACATCGTGAAGGAAAGAGACCAGTCACTTGGTTCTGCCAGAAGTGGATGTCTCAGCTTCAGTGTATTTTTCTTCCATTAATGTAATCGGATCCAGAGCAAGCCAGGTGGCCTATCCCGAGCTTTTTGAGTGGTCAGTAACCTTTTGGGGACCAAAAGGTCTTATTGTTGGGAGGTGTGATCCGAAATCGGATTCAGAAGCTTGTCAGGGCTTGAAAAATGCTCAAAACTGAAAGTGCTCGGAATCTGACGAAACCAACACCATTGTGTCTGTCTCGTCTTCGTGATTCCGGTGGTATATTTACTTTTTCAAACAGAGTCCGTATGAAGAAGATATCGCATTCTGTCTGAAAAGTCAAACAGGCAAAAAAAAAAAAAATGCTGACTGGGCAGTCCGTACAGGACACGTGGCAGGTCTGTACATGACACGTGGCATGTCCGTACGATGACATGTGGCAGGTCCATACAGGACACGTGGCGGATCCAGGTGATGACACGTGTCAGGCAATTTTGGCATTTTTGACGTACGGCTGGACCAACCCTGAGGTGACACGTGTCACCACCGAAAGGGTGACACGTGGTAGGGTGACGTCAGCAGATGACGTGGAAGGCTGACGCGGCAGGTTGACTGGACTGTACGGCGAGATGACGTGGCATGTGACGTGGGCGAATCATCGATCGACACGTGGCATGCATCGGTTGGATGTAAGGGTGCCACGTGGCCCAATCACGGGCTGCCACGTGGCACCCCAACTTTAGTGAATGAGGGCTATGTCAAAAGTTTTTGGAGCCCAGGGGATTCGAACCCCGAACCTCCCTACTCGAATGCCTTAACAATATCTGGCCGACCGCTAGACCACGCTTTAATGCTTGTAATGTATATGAGTTTAATATTATTTTAATTAATATGTTGTAATGTGTGGTGGCGGGTCGGGCCGAGGCTAAGCCCCGGCCCGTGGTCATGTGTGTTACATATGACTACATGTTATATGGTCGGGAGCGCGGGGGGGTAAACAAATGGTAAGCCCCGGTCACATACATATGACCAACCGTTGTATGCGCGCAGGGTTAATGCCAGTTGTGTTACGGTTATTACCGACAGTTTTGTGGTTATATATGTAACCGTGACGGTTGGCGTGTAATTTCAATGGAGTTTAAACCATAAGCCACGGCCATATGCCTTTATACAATGCGACCGAGAGCTAGCAGGGGTGGCCCGCGCTTAGCCCTTTACGACCTTGCCAAGAGGGGGGGCGCTCAGACGAAGGGGGCTAAGGCCCATTTGCAACTATATTATAGTTTTAAAAGTGGGTTTTTAACCACTTTTGGGTTAATTTTAATGTAATTAAGCCATTTTTAATGTAATTGGGAGTTATTGGGTGGTTTTTGAGCCTAACTTCTTGGAGGAAGTTGGAGATGGGCAACTACCTTCCCAACTATTTAACCAAGGCCAATTTGAGGCCTTGGAGATGGCTTTTGAGAGCATTCAGAGAAGATATGCTGAGGAGAAGCCAAGTCAAAGCCAGTTGGAGGCAGAGAAGCTGTTGAGGAGGAGATGTTTTCGGACCATTTCTGAGAGCTCAGGACGTCCGTTTCACGTGCCATTTTGTGTGCATGGTTCCTGAGATCTGGGCGAACATGACCAGATCAGTATTGTAGCCATTCGGCATTGTAATGATGTACTATCGAGCTTTCAAACAGAAATAAAGAAGCCTCCCTCACAGAGAAAAGGCCCGGAGACGTAAGCAAAGTTGTGCTGAACTCTGTTATCAACCTATGTATTATGGTTTGTTGCCTTTCATTGCATTTCATATATGCATATATGTATATGGCTATATAATTCCTTTTCTTTTCACTAAGTTTCTCAATGGTTAATTAACACATGCAAATAAAAAAAAAACTCAACCATAAGTCATTCGAAAAATCCTGACAGATCATTCACTTTTGTCTTGCTTTGAAGATTCTCCTAGAACATGTCTCTTTCGTTATAAGTAATCATCATACAACACGTTTACCATCTCCTACATGGAAACTAAATTTTTTTGAAACTCTCTTTCGTTTTGAGAGAGTCCTTCTTCCGATGCCATCTTCTCACTTTGAGATGCCCTCTTTCTTGATCCAATCTCAAGATCTTCTTCTACAAGGTCTCCATCACCATGACTTAGCTTTTCCCTAGTAATCATGAAAACTCAAACAACCAACTATCAACCTGCTCTGATAACACTTGATCCAGAAATTGATCTTTTAAATACTATGGTTAAGTTTATGCATGAGTTGATTTACCACTTAGGAATTAAGAGAAGAAGATTTAATGAATGAATGGTGCAACCATCATAAAGAATGCAGAAAATAAAGTAAACATTAAGAACAACAAACCATAACACCAAACATTGATAACATAGTTCAACACAAATTTGATTATGTCTACGGGCCTTTGTCTTCAGTAGGAGGCTTCTTATTAATCTATAGTGCTTAAAACAATACCAAGAAAGGATTACATGATATCTCTTGAAACAACCTTTCATATCTGCAACTTCTGGATAGGAACAGACATCACTAATGGCTGCAATAGGTATTTCTGAGACTTTTGAGTATGAACTCGGCCATGCTTGGCTCGACATCTTGGGCTCTGCAAGCACGGTTCTTTTCGGCTACTCTGATGCAAAAACAGAAGCCAGATTCAGACTCCCCTCAAAATTATACAACTTTTGAGTATAAATTCGACCTACTTTTGAACAGGCCCTCATGACCTTCCCTTGGAAAAAATCCCAATGATGTGCCCTGTCAGACCCATACAGTCCATACAATCTCGAATAATGTGCCAAAAAACTCTCTTATCTCAATTTCTGTGCTCGGCTAAATAAGCCATACTTCTCCAAATTTAACGACAGTTAGCCAAACTTAGCGGGATTTCGCCAGATTTGGTAGTAACCGCCAAATTTGGTTGAAACTGCCAAACCACTTTGACCTTCCAAAAGGTTCCATGTGGTGCCTTCTCATTGGGCCATGTATCACATCGTCATTGGCCTGAGCCAGATTAGCATGCCACATCAGCCTTCCCAGTCAGATGCCACATCATCATCTGTACAATGCCACGTCATCATCTGTATATTGCCACGTCAGCCTTCTATATTTCCATGTCAGCCTACCTAGTCAAATGCCATGTCATCATCCGTACTACCACATCATCCTTCCATACTTCCACATTAGCCTACCATACTACCATGTTTCTTACTTTCATTGGTCCATGTCATGTCTGTACCACCACATGTCACCTCCATATAATGCCACATGTCACTTCCGTACAGTTCCACGTGTCACTTCTGTACAGTGCCACGTTTCACTTTTTACTGGTCCAAATAACCCCCAAAAATGCCAAAAATGGCTGACACATGGCACGTCTTGGTGCTTCCACGTGTCATGCTAATGTCAGCATGATGTATTGTTGATGTCATATGCCATGTCAGTTGTACATCATTTGACCAGTTGACTTTAACCTTGGACTCTTAACATGTTTGGGGAAAAGTTCAGAACGAGATAACTTTTGCATACGGTGTCCATTTTTGGAAAACAATATATTGTCAGAATCAACACACTGATCCCTACGCAATGGCGCTAGTTTCATCGGATTCCAAGAAATTTGATTTTTTAGCATTTCAGGATCCATTTTGGATCAACCCAACTCAAACTAGAATTGTGTTCTTCCTGTCTTCGTTCTCTTCTATGTTCCTTCTCCTTCACTTCTTCTCTATTGGAAAAACCTTATATTATTCTACTCAACAATTCACCTCTATGACAGTGCTACCTAAAAAATGTTGGAATTGTCTTTTTCTTCTTCCTCTCCACTCTCCTACATTCTTTGCAAGAAACACTCTTCAATGAGAGCCTCCTCTCCCTATTTTCTCTTCCCTTCCTTTCTCCTTATTCTCCTTTTATATTTTCCCGTGTCTCTTCTTCTAGTCACCATCTCTTCTTCCCACAAAACTTATTTCCAACCTCATTAAGTTCAATGGTGCACCCATTAATATTCCAATGAACTTATTCAATTACCAACAAGAGTCGCATGGATTTTATTTGACCTCAAGGAGGGAACATGTGGGCCTTTTATTAGTCTTGAGTTGTTATATTATTTGCATTGAAATTCTAGTCGAGGTAGATCGACTGACGGTCGAAGGTCGAGGTGGATCAATAGTAAATCGAAGGTCAAGGTAGTTGACCAGGTAAATTCGATGTCGAATATATCGATGACAAGTCAACAAAAAAGAGATCAAAGTGCAGGTGTGAGACAACCGACTAGAGACCGAATGAAGTCTGACTAGTAGTTGACTGGTAATCCGACTTGGAGTCGACTATAATAGAATCGCAGAATTTGCGGGATTTGTAGCCAATGATCTGCATGGTTTTGTAACTGTTTTTGGGTGCCAATATTTAGGGGTTTTCCTATTGTAAAGTCTATAAAGAGTCATGTTTTAAGGTTGTAAAGGATAATGAAAAATATGTTAATGCATGAGTAAATTGTAGGTTTTTGGTCATGTAGATATAAGCCATATTGTCTACAGGGTTGTTCTTGCACAAGAAAGAGGGTACAATGTCGATTGCGTCTTAGGTGTGGACCAAGGTTCGACATGTAACCTTTTATTCATATTGAATAAAACAACAAGAGAGAAGAACACTCAAGGAATGTTGGTTTTCCCAGTTTAGGGTTTCCGGGGTGAAATCTCTGTATAATGTGTGATTGCTTTGTCATTTATATTCTTCATTAAATTATTCTTCTCTTGTACTAGGTTTAGTGTGGAAGTGTCTCTCACTTCTTTAAAATTGGTATCAAATATTTGACAAGTGGTATCCGAGTGAAGTTTACCTCTGACAAGTGATATCAGAGTTGTGTTATGATTTGGTGAGTTTATTAGATCTTGATTTACCAATCTTGAATTTGAGAACTAAAGTCTAGGTAAAATAAGAGTTCTAAGTCATAAATTGTGTTAAATATCATGGTAAAGAATGGCGAGCAGTTCCAGAATAGAGATAGAAAAATTCAATGGAAAAAAATTTGATCTTTAGAAGCTTAAAATGGAACATCTTCTTAAGATCGAGAACAATGGGCATCAATCTGTCCAGGTACCAAGACGACAATCATGTCAACGGAAGAATGGGAGAAACTCGAAAGAATAGAAAGAAGTACGATTCATATTTGTTTTTCATATTTGGTACAGTTGAATGTCTCGGGTGAAGATTCAGACAAGAAACTCTGGGACAAGATGGGAATCTTATACTAGTCGAAATATCTGGTAAATAAGTTATTTCTCATAAAGAAATTGTTTCTTATGAGAATGAATGATGGTATTTCGGTGATTGAGCATTTAAATTTGTTTAACACCATGTTAAGATAGTTATCATTTGTGTATATTAAAATGATTGAGGAGGAAGAGTGAATCAACCTATTATGTTCTTTTCTAGACTCTTGGGATATCTTAATCGTGGCTATTGGGAGTAATACAACCACACTAGCACTAGAGAATGTGGTTTCTTCTCTACTGTTAGAAGAAATGAGAAGGAAGAACATGGAATTATTGACCAAAGATTCTTTAGTAGTGAGAGGTCAACTGGTAGACAGAGATAAAGGCATATTCTATGGTAGAAATTTCAAGTCGAAGGGTATATCTAAATCCCTGGTTCATTCGACACGAAGATGTTGGAAATGTGGTTAACATGGGAATTATAAAATGGACTGTAAGTCTAAGGAAGAAAAAGTCAGTGTTGGATCCAATGAGAAGCAGTCGAATGAGAGAAAGACAACCCTGAATAAGTGAGGTGATGTGTACCTGGAGTCAACCAGTACACAGTCAGATCAAGATGTTTGGTTGATTGAATTGGGAGCATATTATCATATGACACCACATAAAGAAGGGTTCTTTGAATATGAATTATATGATGGGTGTGATGTGTTATTGGGGGACAACTCGAAAACAAAAATTGTCAGATGAGGAAGAGTTTGACTATTACTACAGGATGGGAGGAAAAGAACCCTTCCAAGTGTGCTACACATTATGGGTTTGGAAAGAAACCTGATAAATGTAAGAAATATGAGTGATGCAAGTGCACATACTCGTTTTCATAAGGATTCATGCAAGATGGTCAGAGGTGTGATGGTCTTAATGAAAGGAGTTTGGATTGGTACCCTATACAAGTTGTTAGGGAATTTCAGCTCGAATGGATGCAACAACATCATTTCTCTTGAAATCAACTCGATTGCGACTCGAATTGACTTGATGTCAACTAAACTCGACTCAAATCAAGCTAAGTCGGTACAAGACGACTTGAAAATACATGAAAAAATTGACCTAACCAAGCTATGGCATGAGAGGATGGGACACATTGAAGAAAAAGGACTTCGATCTATGCACACCAAAGGTATGGTCAAAGGTTTTCCTAAATGTGGTTTAGAAGTTGACTTTTGTAAACATTGCATATATAGAAAACAAAGTTGAGTGAGGTTCTC
Source organism: Picea engelmannii (assembly GCA_009831015.1). Lineage (NCBI taxonomy): Eukaryota > Viridiplantae > Streptophyta > Pinopsida > Pinales > Pinaceae > Picea > Picea engelmannii. The sequence goes on from ML781666.1 coordinate 526,550, forward strand.
ATATGGAGCAACAAGGGAAAATGGGATTCTAGAACTGGGTCATAGTGATGTGTTTAACCCATTTACAGTGCCTTCACTTAGTGGATCTGTGTATTATGTATCCTTCATAGATGATTTTACCGAAAGACATGGATATATTTCTTGAGGAAGAAATTAGAATTTTATGAGAGATTTAAGGAGTTTAAAGATCTTGTGGAAAACAAGATAGAGAAAAGGATTAAAGTGTTGAAAAATGAAAATGGTGGTGAATTTTGTGGAAAATAATTCGATCAGTTATGTAAGAAGTGTGGCATAGAATTCCAAAATACTACACCATATACCCCATAGAAAAATGGAGTTGCAGAGAGAATGAAACAAATGTTGATGGATAAGGCAAGGAGAATACTCAGTGGTGCTAGGCTCGCACAAGAATTTTGGGTGGAGGTAGTCAACAATGCAAGATATCTGGTGAATATGTCTCCTTTGTCATTTCTAGTTGACATGATTCCACATGAGGTATGTTAAGGTAAGAATAATTCAGTGGCACATCTCAAAGTGTTTGGCTATGATGCATTTGTACATGTTACCAAGGAAAAGAGGAACAAGCTAGACAAGAAGGTAGTCAAATGTATTTTCATTGGACATAAATAAGGAATGAAAGGATATAAGCTTTGGGATCGTGCATCAAGGAGAATAGTTTACAGTCGATATTTGGTCTCCAAAGAAGTTAAAGGTAAGTTTGATCCTGAAGAATTTTTTTAGATTGAGAATGATCTTAATAAAATGTGGTTTGAAATGAGGAACGAATAAGATGATTCAGATGAGTCGAATGAATCTAAGGAGGAGGTGGAACAATAGACTCCAATGGTAAGGAGTTCAGAAAGAATAATAAAACTAGTCGAAAGGTATAGTCTGCTCGAATTCCATTCCATATTCATGATAAATTACATCGACGATGATCCCAAGTTATACGATGAGGAAGTCGACTCGGTAGAGGGTAAACTATGGAAGGACTCCATGGTAGAAGAGATGAAATCCTTGCAAAATAATGAGACATGGGATTTAGTAAAGTTACCTAGTGGAATAAATCTCGTCGGTAACAAATGGGTATTCAAGAAGCATATGAATGTCTCAGGACAAGTCGAGAAGTTCAAAACTTGACTGGTAGTGAAAGGTTATTCCCAAGTTGAAGGATTCGACTTCAGTGAGATTTTTTCCCCTGTTGCAAAACTAACTTCCATTAGAGTACTAATATCTCTGGTTGTAGCATTCGATCTGGAAATAGAAAATATGGATGTGAAGACAACATTCCTACATGGGGACCTGGAAGAAGAAATCTATGTGAAACAACCTGAAGGATTTGTAGTAAAGGGAAAGCAAGAGTTGGTGTGCAAAATGAAAATATCCCTTTATGTTTTAAAGAAATCTCTAAGGATGTGGTACCATAAGTTTGACAGATACATCCTTAGTTTGGGATTTGTGAGAATCAAAGATGATCAATACATATATTCCAAGGAAGAAGGTGGGTGTTTCATATATGTAGCTTTGTATGTTGATGACATTTTTTTGATTCGAAACAACATGGATGAAATAAAGGAGGTGGAGAAGAATCTATCCTCCAAGTTCAACATAAAGGATCTTGGTTCAACTAACTTCATTTTGGGAATGGAGATTAAGAGATATTGAGCCTCTAGAAAGATCTGGTTGAATCAGATGAAGTATATTGAAAAAGTTCTAAAACGGTTCAACATCCAGGATTGAAAACCAAAGAAGGTGCCAATTCTTGTGGAAGCAAGGCTAACTACTGGACAATTTCCAAAGACATAGGAAGAAATAGAGGACATGGAACATGTTCCCTATGCAAGTGTTGTTGGTAGTATAATGTATGTGATGGTTTGCACTCAACCAGACATTTCCCATGCACTGGGAGTGTTGATCAGGTACATGTCGACACCTGGAAAGGAGCATTGTATAGTTATCAAGAGAGTATTCATGTATTTGTGTGGCATGAAGGACTAGGATATATTCTACCAAGGAAGACCTAGAGGTGACAGTGGAAATTTAGATGTACACGGATTTGTCGACGCCAACTAGGTTGGAGATCTGGATTGATAGAGTTCGACCAGCGGATATGTCTTCAAGATGTTTGGTGGAGAAATAAGCTAGATGAGTAAATTATAGGAGGTCATAGCCTTTTCAACAATAGAAGTTGAATACATGGAAACCACTCATGGAAGAAAATAATTGGTATGGATACAAAGGATGTGTTCAGGAATTGGGTTTGAGCAGAGAGATATGAGGGTAAGTTGCGACATTCAAAACACAATATTTTTGGCAAAGAACCCTGCTTATCATTTGAAGACTAATCACATTGATGTACAATACCATTTTGTAAGAGATATGGTGGAAAGTAACAAGGTGCTACTGGAGAAAGTAGACACGTTGGAAAACATAGTAAGCTCATTGACCAAGTACGTGAGTGTTGTGAATTTCTCTTGGTGCAGAGAGACAATGGGAATTGTTGCACTCATTCTATGAATGAAAGTTCAGGAAGCTCGTGTTTCAAAAAAGAATACAACAAGTGGGAGATTGTTGGTTTGTTATATTCTTCGCAGTGAAAGTCTAGTCGAGTTAGACCGACTCATGATCGAAGGTCGAGGTGGATCAACAAAAATTCGAAGGTCACAGTAGTCGACCTGGTAAAGTCGAAGTCTAAGATATCGATTAAAATTCAACCAAAAATTGGTTGAAGTGCGGGTGTGAGACAAATCACTAGAGACCGAATGAAGGTTGACTGGTAATCTGACTTGGAGTCAAATGTAACAGAATCCATGGATTTGCAGGATTTGTAGCCAATGATCTACATGGATCTATAACCATTTTTGGGTGCCAATATTTAGGGGTTTTCCTATTGTAAATCCTATAAAGAGTCATGTTTTAAGGTCATAAAGGATAATTCATGAGTAAATTGTATGTTGTTGTTCATGTAGATGTAAGCCATATTGGCTACAGGGTTGTTCTTGCACAGGAAAGAGGTTATGATGTCAATTGTGTCTTAGGTGTGAACCAAGTTTAAACATGTAAAATTTTATTTAGATTGAATAAGACAACAAGATAACATAACACTCAAGGAATGTTGGTTTTCCTAGGTTAGGGTTTCCAGGGTAAAATATTTGTGTATTGTGTGATTTATTTTTCATTTATGTTCTTGATTAAATTCTTCTTATCTTATGCTAGGTTTAGTTTCGAAGTGTATCTCATTTTTGACAATTAGGTTTAACCTTATTAAATGTACATTTACTCCATTACATATACATTTAACCCCACATATGTGTTCTTTTGGGTCATATCAAGCTCATTGACCTCAACACCCCCAAAATTAAATGCACAGAAGAAAACATGTCAAGGGGGTATCATGAGAATTCATATGGAGGGGGGTCCAATAGCCAACATTCCTACAAATGAATAAGGAGTTGATGTCACCCCTATATTCCCCAAACTCCGTAGTGAGGAAGGTTGTTAGATATAGAGGGTAGATTGACGGAATGGAGGAATGTGTCTACATCACTATTGAGCACAATGTCATGATTAGCCATGATGTTATTTTAATGATAAAGCAGTGTTGTGAAAGAAAATGAGAGTTTCAGACATGGAAGAAGTTATTGTGGATATCTTCATATTTGTGGATGTTATTTTGGAATCTTCCATGTCTATAAAAGGTAATATGAGAGTTGAAAACTTGTAAGAATCATTGTCATTTGTTGGAAAGTAACATGCCTTATAGGAGGAAGATTATTCCACATTACAATATATTGAACAAAGTGTGGGGACAAAACCATCCCATCACCACTTAGGAGTTCAAAATAAAGGATGATTCAAACCCAATATCCTACACAAGAAATATGAGCTAGATCCTAGCTTCATTTGCTAGAATGTTTGGCTGGAAAGAACCAAACAAATTTTCCGACATTAGTCTCTATATCCCCTCCGACTCAATCAATAAGTTAACCATGAATCATTCCAAAAAAAAATCAAACCCTATAAATTGTAATCGACAATTTGAAAATATATATATCTATATATATATATATATATATATATATATATATATATATATATACATATGTATATATATGTATATAGATAGATATACATAAATATATAGATATACATAAATATATATTTATGTATATCTATATATTTATGTATATCTATCTATCTATCTATCTATCTATATATATATATATATAAACCAAAATTCCAATGACAATATCTCCAACTGTAAAAGTCTCCATTCTAGAATCGATTTTGATGGTTCTTCAAGAGGCTTCCCTAGCATTGTAGGTTTTGATTTTGTAATTAGAAATCACAAGGGAGCACCATCCTATGTTTCTATAGAAAATATAGATTAATCTTCCAAGAATTATGTCGACGACGTGGTAGCCAGGAAGGAATTAAATTGGCCATAAATTTTAATCTAGAAGCATAAACTTGGAAGGGGACTCAAAAATGATCCTGGATCAATTAAGGATTAAAGAATCTTCCATGAATCATTGGAGGTTATATTCCATTGTTATAAAAGAAAAACATATCTTCCTGCATCCCTAATTTGGAACTCAAACACATAAGGAGCATGAAGGATATGTGCAACAAAATATTCAAATTTGGAGCATCCTCGCACCTGAGGATATTGAAAGATGAAATAAACAAAACATTTTAGAATGATGCTTAGAGCATAGAAAAGGATAATGTGGGACAATTCAAGATTTAATAATGGAAATTCAAGCCATCAATCCACCTTGCCATCAATTGAATAACCATGAAGGATCCATCCATTATGGCACTTAAAATCGCTTGAGAGTCATGAAAACCACTTGATAAAATTAATAATCATTCAAGAATAAAACATAAAGTGAAGTACAATGAATGGTATAATGTGTCAATTTTATGACACACCCGACTCTCTCCAATGATCTACAAAAACTCCTAAACTTATGTTTTCAGTGTATATAACTCTACTCGCATGTTGTCTATTTTTGTCTCTGTTTGAGTGATTTTTTGTGACTGCTATCATGGAGGATCCTATCTAAAATTATTTAGTGTATTAGTAAATAATTGGTTCTTCCTCTTCCTCTAGGATTCCTCTAGGAATCTAATACATTTATCTTTCCCTTGGAAGAATCCCTTCCTTATTGATGCCTGAGATGCAATTTATTACTCACTGCCAACAAACAAAAATATACTACTTCTATACAGATTTTTGGGAGTTATTCCTACTCAAGTTCGTAGGATTGCTAGGTATCCTTGCTTTGGGTATTGTCTATTTTGTTTAACTTTCCAAATTATTTTGTATTATCCTCTTTTATAAAATCATTCGTCTCTTTCCAAGCTCAATATAGATGATTTTGGCTTCTTTTGATTTCAAAGATATGGAGAAATTTCATTTTATCTTTTTAATTAGAAATTTTAAGCTTTCCCTTTCAAAAAGTGTCTATTAGTCTTTGACATTCTTTCAATTTTGTGTTGTCATAATTTCGTCAATCCTACTCAATTCTTCAAGGTCCAACAAGGGTTGAAATCCCCCATAATAGAAAGTACTCCCATTGTGTATGTCTTAGAAGTAGTGGTTATGTGTAAGAGCTATCCCTTTAAAATTTTGTTCCAAATGTTTGATCCTTTTGGGAAGTCTTTCTTTTATCCTATATTTTCTATTGGGATGTTGTTCTTTGGAATTTTCTCCACTTATTATTGAGATTTCTTATCAAGTGCTAATAATTTCCCCCTCCCATTGCTTCATTTACCAATTCCAATCTCTAGATTCATGTTCCTCTAACCCATTTTAGTTTGCGTACCCTTACCCATTCCAACACGTGGAATTTATTTTCTCGCACAGCTGCTTTCCACATGAAAAATTTCATTGTTATTTCCCATTCTAAAATAGTGATGGGGAAAGAAGGAGAGAGGCTTGAAATAGTAGAATAATGGGGTCCAAGAATTCAAGGGTTCCTCCAACGTGCTTGTAAGTTCATTCCAATTCCAATATTGTAAAAAAAACAATGTCAGTCTCAGAGTGTAGACAATGAAAAACATATTGAATACTAATAGAGGAGAAACAATTATGACTGTCAATGGGTGAGTGCAAGTTAATGATGGTCTCTCATGACTCATTAGTGGCAATGCAAGCCTGGAAAAATAACAATATGTTAACTTGGATGGATTATTCAAGGTACCTTTACCATGAATTTGAATATGGTGTAAGAAGATGAAACATAGGAAATTGAATTATATTTCTGAATATACAAATTTTATTCATAGAAATTGTGAATAAATATGTCAAATTTGAATTTTTCTAACAATAGTATCTTATTTTTCCAACAAAATAAAAGTTATATGTTTTTGTTCGTGTAGGTTTTGAGTACCTTAACGATGGAATTTCATTCCAAAAATTTGTATTCTTGTAGAGAAAACATTTTCTAGTGGTGTATTTTTTGAAAATTTATAATATTAAATTTATATTTTTTTTAAAATTATCAAAGTCAATATATCCCTGAAATTACAATGTCTTTTGTTCATGCAAGCTAAGAGGTTATTAACATGATAATTTTTTTTTCTTTTAGATCGTAGAAATCAGTCTCCTCTAGTGCATCATATAACTCATTCAAGAAATGGTTAAGCCGACACAAATTTATAGCATAAATAAGAGAGGTCTGTATTCTAGGATTTTCATATATGCAAAAAAAAAACGATTAAAAATAGTAAAAAATATTATTTAAAAAAAAAAAAAAAAACTATATATTTGGAATCTGCATAGCCAACTCTATCTATCTCTATAGTTTCCTCAACAAATAACTTGTTTATCCAATAGAAAAATAACTTCAAAGACACATATATAGAGAGGTATTCACAAAAATGGAGGTTTTATCAATTTCTAGACTGAACCACTAGGTTTTTCATCCCAAACCTAAATATGATCTGTAGGATCTTTTAATGACTATGGTTGAGTTTTAAATTTGCATGTGTTAATTAACCATATGAGAAGCTTAATGAAAGAATGAGGAAAAGAGAGGAATTATGACAGCCATATACACATATCCAGATCTGAAATGAAGTAATAAACAACAAACCATAATAAGAGGATTGATAACAGAGTTCGACACAACGTTGCCTACGTCTCTGGGCCTTTGTCTGTGTGGGGGAGGCTTCTTTATTTCTGTTAAAAAGCTAAAAAGTACATCACAGCAGTGCCAATTGTCTATAAGAATGATCTGTTCATGTTCTTCCATATCTCAAGAACCCAGCAAAGAAAACGACACACAAAACGGATGTCCGGAGCTCCCAGAAATGGTCCGCAAGCGTCTGCTCCTCAATAGCTTCCCTGAATAAAAATGGCTTTGACTTGGCTTCCCTTCAGCATAACTCTACTCTGACTATCCTCCATGGCCTCAAACATGCCTGGTTTATATAGATCTGAAGTTGGTTATCCATCCCCAACTTCCTCCCAAAATTTGGGCTCCAAAAATGCCCAATATCTCCCAAAAATGGATGAAATCCATTAATACAGGCATAAAATCAATAGAAAATCAAAACTATAGCATAAAAAAACCACAATTACAAATATTTGGGCGCAGCCCCTTTATTCACGCGCCCTTGGTCACATGGGCGCCTCCATGTGGCCAGGCGCTAATCCTCCTGGCGTGCTGGCACAACTGACCGGACTGGCTCTTGATTTTCGGGCGCATATATAGGACCATGGGCTATGGATAGAGGCCCACGCACCAAAAGTGGATAGCCACTGGATTTTGGGTTGATACCATGTAACCGATGGCTCCCAAGTGGATGGGTGTTTATTCCATGTGTCATGTTTTCCCCCGGTCATGTGTTATAATGATAAACCATGGCTAATGTAACCGCGGGCTGGGGCTAAGCCCCAGCCCTTTCCGCCTCCAACCAAACTCTTAATCAAATTCAAATATGTTATTTTCCATATAGCTAATAAGGAACACCCGTGGGGTGGGTGGTTAGCCCAGTCCTTCCAGTCCATAACCCGGAGGAGAGGTCATGGGTTCGACCCCGGTGGAGTCCATAAATTTTGCACAACCCACGAGCCAACCACAAGGTGCCACGTGGCAACCCATGACTGGGCCACGTGGCACCTCAACAACCAATAGAGGAATTCCAAGTGTTGAACGCTGACTCGTCCATGTATCTGCCAGGTACCCTACCACCTGTCACCGTACCTGCCCAGTCAACCAGCTGACGTCATCCCTGCCACGTCAGCCTGTGTCACGTGTCACCCTTACAGTGGTGACACGTGTCACCCTCTGACTGGTCCAGTTGTCTGTCGTATTCCACATCACCTACCACGTGTCATCACCAGAAGTTGCCACATCATCTATATGGATGTACAACCTGTACAGTCAGCCTTCCACGTGGCACTGTACGAACTGTACAGACTGTACGATCATCCACTTTTTTTGCATGTTTGGGTTTTCGGACAGAACGCGATATCTTTTGCATACGGAGCCCGTTTGATGAAGTAAATATATGGCCGGAATCAGGAAGACAAGACGGACGCAATGTTGTTTGTTTCATCGAATTCCGAGCACTTTCATTTTTGAGCCTTTTTTAGCCCTGTTAGGCTTCTGGATCCGATTCTGGATCACACCTCCCCACTAAAAGACCTTTTGGTCCCCAAAAGGTTACTGACCAGTCAACAAGCTCGGGATAGGCCACCTGGCTTGTCCCCTGTCTCTGAACTCTGTCCTGTGCACCTGTCTCATCAAGATCAACTGTAACACAATCATGACAACTGACAATATATTGTTAGCCATTTGATCCCTGTTACATCTTATGAAGCCACTATCATCCATGTAGACAACATTACTAATGACAACATCAAA
>ML781666.1:550730-591695 GCA_009831015.1 Picea engelmannii
AGTACAAGAAGAGACATGACAAGCATCGTGTTGATCACAGTTTCCAAGTTGGAGATGAATTTTGGCTTTACATAAGTAAGGAGAGGCTTAAAGGAGAAGGTAAAAAATTGAAACCGATTCGATATGGTCCTTTCAAGATTATCAACAAGATTGGTAACAATGCCTTTCGTTTAGATTTGCCTCCTTATATGCAGATGTATGCAGTTGTTAATGTTGAGAATTTGAAATTGTATGAGCCTCCATTGATTGATGATCATGGAGAGTATGTTCAGATTCCCTCTATAGATGATTTTTCCCCAGAATATCTTACAGAACTGCATGAAGACACCATCCTTGATAGGAGAATGCGAACATCAAAACGAGGAAATATGGAGTATCTTCGAGTTGGTCTTAAAGGTACCAATCCAAACAAAGCCAAGTGGATTGAGGTTGGAAGGGTGAGGGAACTATACCCTCATCTTCACATAGACTAAAATAGTCTTTTGGAGGTCCAAAAGCTTCCCAATGGGGAGGTGTGATCAGGGGATCAAATTTTGCTCAAAAATTCAAAGTGCTCAGAATTGCTTCAAATCGAACGAGAGCGTAGGCCTCGTCGTTTCGAACCCAACGCAACTTGTTTCGTTTCAAATGGATGTCGGGAGCGAGAGTTATTGTGATCTGTTCAAATCGTCAAACAGGTAAAAAAAAGGATGCTGACTGCGCAGTCCGTACAAGATGATGTGGCAAGGGTTGCACGATGATGTGGAAGAGACCGTACAAACGTACGTTGATGTGGCATGTGATGACTTGGAATTTTTTGATTGGCAGATGTGGTTGAATTGTGATGTGACACGTGGCATCATTTTTGGTTAATGGTGTGGTGCCAAGTGGCTCAGTCATGGGCTACCACGTGGCACCGTTGTATTGGATGTTGTTTAAAATTGTATGGAGTCTATGGGGGTTGAACCCCGGACCTCCCCTTTGGCTTCGCGCTTTGGTAGAGTGTGGGCTACCACTAGCCCACACAGTGTTACTTGTAAACTATATGTTATAAAATGTATTTAAATTTGAATTACTTTGTGGTGGTGCAGGGGTTCGGGCTGGGACTTAGCCCCAGCCCCCGGTCACACTCACACTACATACGACCATACCCTCTATTATTGCGCGCGCATGTTTTTTTTTTTAATGTGTAGCCTGTGGTTGTATGTATGACCGCATGTGACCATAACAGAGAGCGCAAGAGTTGATACGGTTGAGTTTTGTTTGCTAGCCCGAGGTCATATCATGGACCCATGTGCCCGAGAGCTTGGCAGTTAGGGGCTGGCGTGCCCATAACCGTCCTACAGTTCACACCATTGGTGCGATTGTGTTTGGTGCTGGGTTTTTACACTTTAAATAGCGTGTGTGCTAGGTTGCATGAAGAGGGGTGCAATTTGTAGATGCAGAGACAACAAGCTTGAAGGGGGGACTTCCAGGAAGCCTAACTTCTTCGTTTTTTGGCCAAACGAGGTGCCGAAAAAGCCCAACTAGGGGTTTTGGGATGCTCTGAAGCCATTGGATCAGTCTTTTGGTCAATTTGAGCATTTTAAAGCACATTTTTAGCACTTTGAGCAATTAATAATAATGATCCATTGGAAGCTGGACGAGGAGATGTAGCCCAAGAGAGGGGTGAACTCCTTTATCATTTGTTGTGTTTATGTGCTTATGTTCATTGATTATGATGTTGTTTATTTGTGTCTTAAATGAGTAAATCCTATTAATTATGTGTTGCAAAGTTGATCCATTTGCTTTTAACACATAAAATTTTACTTGCAAATATTTTCAAGATTTCAAGTCTTCTTCATTTTTAGATCATATATAGAAAGGTTTGGAAAAGAAATGAAAGAAAAGAAGGACAGGTAAATAAGGAACAAGTTCAAGAGATTATACTTTTAGGTATTGTAGTGAAAGATGAATCCACAGACAGAAAGAAAGAAGTTTGATATCAGAGAGATGATAAATTTAGTGACGAAGATGATGATGACTCTACATCAGAGCAGGAATTGTTTTGAGCCATCTGTCTTAGAGACTCCCAGGTAATATGAATATTAGACAGGGGGAGTCTATGTGGCAGCTAATACATATGAGAGAACCATCCTTTGAGAATCTTGTAGAGTTTGAGTAGACATATTCATAGCATTCAGCTAGAAAAAGTACATTATGATAGATTGATCAGTTGCAGTAGTGAAGACTTCATGATAGAACAGTGACATATTGGTCAACATTATGGAAAGTTTTGTAGTAGAGTCTTGGAAAGTATGGATAGATATGCATTTGTAATAACACTTAGTATATTTGGATAGATATATGATAGTGGACAAGAGCATGGATTCATAGATTGGTTCAGAGAGTGGGTCAGAGACAAAGGAACATTATCATAATGGATGATAATTACATAGGAATATTTGGATGATTATTATTGAATGATTTTCATATATGTCAGTTGATTACATAAGGAAGCACCAATGGACAATAACTCCAAAAGGAAGCAGGTACATGAAGACTTATATTTTGTCTACACAACACCTTGCAGAGAAGTTAAGAGAGAGAAAAAAAAACAAAAAGATAAGTAGAAATATCATTCAGATAAATTTTCATATACATAGGTAAGAATATATGTATGATTCCAGGGGAAGAGATTCATCAGATGTAGGATAGAGAGTTAGATGCTTGGAGAGAGAGCACATAGGCATGTTTCAATGGGGAACAATTGTCACAAGGGAAGAATGAGCGATATGACTTCAATGTTGCATCAGGGTGATACCCTTTGTCAAAGGGGGATATATTATTCATATGAAGGGAGAGAGAGTAATTAGAGGCTTCGAAACATAGAGAAATATTAAATGAATTTAGATAGGGGGAGAATCCCTAAGGAGATTTCAGTCGGGGGGAGAAGCCCCAAAGGGAGATATCCTTTGCCATTGATGTCAAAGGAGGAGAGATAGAAACATTGATGAGTAGTATAAGCATGAATGTTATCATGACTAAGCGTTTCCATCAATGTTGGTGTTTCCATCAATTCCAAAGGGGGATATTGTCAGATAGTTGGTTTAGGTTGATGTATAGTTGGTATGGACTGTTGGTTGTCATTGATGTCAACCCTTGGAGAGTGATATTGTAGATTGATGTCAACCCTTAGAGAATTATGGTAGCGAATTATGGTAGCACAAAGGCAAGGGTAAGGGACCCGAGTCTTTTTGAGGTATAAATGCATGAATATCAGTGAATTTATAGGTAAGACTATTTTAGATGGATATTATATGTCATGACATTTCTGGTGATATGTGGAACGTCACATAACTCCTCACATATAATTATGGCCATATCAAGTTGGAGAACCCTCATGAGTTATCTAGAACCCTATAGAAGTTCAAAGAAGTCAAATTATTCTAGAATATCCTAGAAGAAGTTGACCAGTCAAAGTGGTTAGTCATGGGTTATGTGGTTGCAACAAGAAAACAATTAAAAATAAATTAGTTGCAACTAGAATTGGAGAGTTTAGTATTTGTGGATAAAGTGGTTAAGTGGACAAAGTGGCTAAGTGGACAAATTTGGTTAAGTGAACAAAGTGGCTAAGTGGACAAAGTTGGTTAAGTGGACAAAGTGGCTAAGTGGACAAAGTGGTTAAGTGGATACTTCTAGAGGAAGCTACTTGGAGAGTATAAATAAGAGAGAAAGGGTCTCCCATTAGTATCCATTGAGAATATTGAATATCTACAAGTGACTGAGGTAAACAAAGGATATCTAAGGACAATTTCAGAGGGAAGGTGAGGTAAAGAAGGCTGAAATTCAAGGGAGGATAAAGTCTTTTCATGATGCTTTCTGAGGTATGTTATTTACAGGCCATTGTACCATTTTCACAATAATTTGTTTTATAGAATTATTCAGACAGAGAAATATGGATTTTTTTGATAAAACATATCCAAGTAACTGTGATAAAATTTTTAGCTTGTGGGTCGTTGTATTTTGGGAGTTACACCCTGTGGAAAATAGGGTTTTTGGCTAGTCCAGAAACTAGTGTAAAATAGGTGTTTCAGGTAAAACCGTCATAACTTATTCATAACAGATCCAAATTCAGTAAGACAAAATGCATTGGTTAGAGTATAGTCTGTAGTATGTTTGTTACCATTTTCCGATCCACACAACAAATATTCCGTATGGGGTATTCTCTACAAGTTCTCTCTCTAGAATTAGCCGGAATTCAACAAGGTATGCCATTTTTTCTATAACTCCTTTTCTGGGAGGTTCCAAGCAGTGAAACCTGGAGGAATTGTAGACAAGACATTGACTAACATTGTGTATTATTTTTAGATCTTTGTTCATTATAGGTACATAGTTATTCTTATTGCAATTTAGGGTTGTTGACTAATCCAAAATTAGTCATGTGATACTAAAGTAAACTTTGATGAAAATGCTAGTCTCTTGTTGTTAAACTTAAGGAAGGTTTGCAAGTATGTGATTGTATACACTAGGTCTATTAAAGAGTTACAAATCAGATTTGGATGATGAAATTGATGAGGGATTTTGGTTGAGGTATGTTGTTGAAGTTATTAGTACAAATAGAGGTTGTATAATAGTGAGGTTCTAGCACATGGTTTGAGGTACAGACTCGTGGTATAGTGTTTGAGGTATATGTGATCAGATCAGATTGGTTGATGAGTATACAGTGACATATTTGATAGAAAATATTGTGACTGTGACATATTCAATTTCTACATTTGGCACTTATATTTCAAGGAGGTTGGACAGGGAAAGGATAGGTGGTTCTACCCACCTTCCGGTTGTACCCGAAGAACATAGGGGGTTGTATCCTCCTTCTAGTTGTAGCCAAAGAATTAGGGAGTTGGAGCTTCCCTCAGGTTGTAGTTTGATAAACTAGGGGGTTAGAGCCTCCTTCCAGTTGTAGCTGGAGAATTGGAAGTTGGTGCTTCCTTGAATGTAATTCTTGACAGATAAGCAAAAAAAATTGTGGTTTTCTCCCGCATTGGGTTTCCACGTAAATATTGGTTTACTGTGCATTGTGTGGTTGTGTTTGGTATTGTTTATTATGAACTGATGAATGGTAATGTTTATGATACAATAAGATATTGATGATGAACAGATGAACATGGTTGAATAAGTAAAAGAATAAACTTTGTGGTTTAAAGGATTAATAATTGGTATAATTGCTCATTATTGATTCGCCCCCCCTCTCAGTAATCCAACAGAGTCCATTCATGGCCATTGGACAATCCTTAACTAGTTCAATGATCCTTCTCTTAGCTCATGTTGATAGCTGAACCAACCAAGATTTTTCATGTTTGCTTCTTTGTAAATGAAATATTTCAAAAAGATTAGGATTTATGTAACTATGACTAGCTCCAGAATCAATTAAAATGGCTATGGATTGATTATGAATATTACCTTCTACTTTAATGATGGGATATTGGTACTCTAATTTCTTGTTGTCCAAGGATGCATAAATCCTTGGCATGATTCTACCTATGTCCTCCACTATGTCAAACTCCTGAATATTTTGAACAATCCTAATATTTTATCCTTTATGAGGGAGATATGTATACAAGTGGTCTCCCTCACATCCCCAACATTTTATGTGATGTTGTCTTGGCCTTTTCCAAAATAAATATGTCATCTTGGGATCATTTTGTGTTGACTTCGCTTGATGATATGTTTGAGATATATTTCTATAAAAAGGTGGCCTAAACCATTTCTTTATTTTCTCCATCATGTCTTTCTTTTTGTCATCCCAAACCTTTTGAAAATCCAGTCTTCCTCTATTATACTCATAAAGGTACTTTTATTTCCTTATGGCCTCTTCCAATGTCTTGGGCTCATCAGAGTGTATCTTATCATTGTAGAAAGAAGGTATCCCGCTTAGAAACCTTTGTATTTTAACATTCTTATCTCTTATAAATCCAACATACCTAAAAAATTCGAAGAACCTCCTCTCATACTCATCCATTATCATGCTTCCAAGATTTAGGTCAAATAACTCTTTCATCTTCTTTTCATAATACTTCTCTGACAAGTATTGTTGTTGGAAATATCTCTTGAATTTCCTCCAAGAAATTATATTTTGATCGATGTTTAACCTTCTTGAGTTGATCCCACCACATAGATGTTTTTTCTTAAAGATGGTAGGTTTCAATTATGGCTTCAACATTTGATGAATAATTGTGCAATTGGAAATATTTTCTCATTCCCAACAACCATGATTTTTCATATTTCATCCTTCTTGTGGTCACCATAAAATGTGGAAGGCTTAATCTTTCTAATCACTCCTTCAAGTCATCTACCTTAGACCTCCTCCTCTGTCTTTGGATAGGGGACACACTTAGGATTATCTTCGACCTTGAATGTGCATGCACTCTTTTGGTCAAGTGTTCCAGTGAGAGATGATGATGGTTATGTCTACTAATAATGTTTTACTGTCTAGATCCCTCATGGTCATCCTTCCTACCATGTGATATTGATTCTTCTACTTATCGTGCACTAGCTACTTACATTGTGACATAAATTTTATTGACTTTTATTCAGACTCTATAACATCTCTTCATGATCTCTCATTATCTTTTCATAGTCTTCTCTATAACTTTGCACTTATTTATATAAGATTGTCATAGTCTTATCCAGATCTACAATCTCTATTCTAACCAAACATCCATTAGACTTAGTATCTACATTTCCCATGCTGACATGTAGAAATTTGACCTCCTCTTCATGGCTATAAGATCCTTGGGAATCCTCCATATCTATAGTTCTCATATAGGAATAAGAATGAAATATGCTTTCATATACCTCTAATTCTACCTGAAACGTGCATGCAACAATTGTTGTTAGATTTATTTCATAAATTCGATTACAAGTCATCCTTTCAACTGAATTTAAGAGTATGGATGCATTGAAATATGATTTTGATTATATATATACATTCTCCTCTAAATAAACTTTCCAGTGACTACTTGTTTTCCCAAATTGGAGATCTGAGTTGATAGTTATGGTCCGCAAATGTTTAGATTGTTTCCTCATTTTTATCCCTCCATTCCAAAAGTGTCTTTTCTTTCATCCTATACCATTTCAAGCATTGAGATTCAATTTTGATTCTACAAATGCCTTCTATGGTCCATGATATTCCCATGGACTACTCATGTTCCTTAAATGGACTTATGAGCAAGGATTTATTCCCTTTGGAAGTAAATTGGTACCTAAATTATACCTTGTACTATTTTGGTTGTAACTTCATCATACTAGATATGTTTTGCAGTCAACATATCTTGTTGGAAATATCTTACTGAGTTATTTCATTCTAGCAACAAAGACACTATGTATTGACGGTATAGACTATTGTCTTGATTTTAACTACCTCAAAATGTTGTTTAGGCCCTCAAAATGCCTCTGCGAGTTGATGAACTTCAAAATCTAAAAAAAATCGTAGAAAATGATTGGTTTACTTTTGTAATAGTTTGTAAGCCTGATTTGTTGATCTCAAAATTGGGAGTAATCCGAGTTGTCGATTCACTAAACTTTTCCAAGACCACAGATGAATCTCAACCATTGATCGCCAACTTGAAATAAATCTAGACCATCCATTCTCCACCATCCGGAACTCCATCAACGATCAACGATTTCTTTTGGAAAATGAACCACCTCATTAATTTCGTCGAAATAATCATTAATGATCGACAATTTTCCTTTGAAAATAGACATGTGAGACTTTGCTGAAATTGTCGACCCGACCATCAACAATTGGAGAATTCTCTAAGTGACGTGGCATGACATGTATATGTTTATGTGGCAAGATACGTGGATGTTGGCATGGAAACTTGGATAGCATGGCATGACACTTGAATGTTGACGTGGCATGACATGTGAATGATGATATGGCATGACACGTGGATGTTGACATGGTATGGCACATCATCCTCTTATTTTTCCTTCATCGGTGATTGAAAATTTGTTTGGGATGGATGAAACACTTCACCAGTTTTTCCAACCCGACCATTGATGATTCCCAATTTATCTTGGTCAAATGAAACACTTCGTCGATTTTGTTGACTCGACCATTAATGATCGACAATTTCTCTTGGTTGAGTAAAACACTTTGATGATTTCGTTGACTCGACCATTAGCGATCGACAATTTCTCTTGGTTGAGTGAAACACTTCGATGATTTCGTTGACTCGACCATCAGTGATCAACGATTTCTCTTGGTCGAATGAAACACTTCGCGCATTTCTCCAACCTAACCATCGACAATCGATGATATCTCAATAATCCACCAACTCAACCTTATCCATGGTCGAGCTCCCTACTCATCAAGTTATTTATTTATTGCATGTTGTTATCCGAAAGAGGCGTCCATTACATTTTTCACATTATCTTAGTGTCTACTTATACATATCATTATATTATTCAAAATATTTCATCATCACTTTATCACAATATCTTCTTATTATATTCAAAGTAGCTTTACAACTTAAATAATTTATACACACCTAATCTAATACTTTTATTTTTCATGATCGTTATATTATTCAAAATATTTCATTATCACAATATCTTCTTATAAATATATTATAATCAAAGTAGCTTTATAACTTAAATAATTTACACACACCTAATCTAATGCTTTTATTTTTTTCATCAAAATGATACTTTTATTTTCATAAAAAAATGATTTAGAAACAAGTCTAGCGAACTATGCAGATTGCCATGGAAAGAGAATGATTATTGAGTAGGATGTTGTGATTTTGTTCTTATTTTGTGCTCTTTATTCACATAAATGTTTCTTAATTCCATCTTTTCATGGTACTTTGTTCTGTTCTTCTTGAGTCTTCCATATATAAAATATTGATATATTTTAAGATGATTCAAGATGATTCTTTTAGATATTTAGTAAAACGTATTTCAAAATTTCTACGACTATGATCAATTATTTTAGTATGAGAATTTAATATTACAGTAAGTTGGTGCAAGAAAATATGTTTATACACAGTAGAAGTTCCTTGTGGATGGAAGTACCGGATAGAGAAGACATAAACGTGAAGGGATATATTGGAATGGTGAGTATGTATTTACTATCTATATTATGTAGTAGTATTGAGTTTTTGATTTGTAATAATACATCACATATTATTTGGATAATATAAATGCAAAATCAAATAGGGAGAAATTTTAGTGTACTAATTAATATCACAAGAGAGAATAATTGGTTACATGGTCAACTTCATGATTGGGATTAAGCTTCTAGAATCCCCTCATATGTCCATTTTTTTTCTCTTAATGGTGTGGTCAAAGATGAAACAAAAACATGGTCATTGAAAACCCTATACACAAACTAAACCATGGAAAAGTAATGATATTTTCCCAATGTGTAGAAAGATAAATCAAGAATGTCACACGGGCTACTATCTTAAGGAAAGGCATAATATTTTATGAAATATTTCGACACTCTTAGTAAAGGAGGAAAGCTTTCAAGATGGAAAAATAAAATCAATGAGAGACCCCGTGATGGCTGGTACAATGAAGAATGAAAATCAACATAAAAAATATGAATAAATGTCAATCGAAATGAGGGGATGCATTGGATGAGTGAATACAAAAAACTTATGCATAGGGGTAAAATAACATTTCTTAGAAAAATATGAGTTAATTAGCACCACAACTTGTCATCTTAATTTTTTTTTGGAAACAATTACATTCACAAAGCTTTCAACTATGGGAGATAAATAATGAATAAATGATAGAATATATACATGAACTTAATGAGAAAAACATTAACGAAAATTATTCCAACACGCCTTTAGACGAAAAATAATATAGGTTATTTCATAAGAAAATATAGAGGTAGACATTAAGCAGCTTGCTAAGGGAAAATACCCTTAATCCTCATAGTTTAATATTGGAATAGTTAAATGGGGAGGCACATTTTTTCATGTACTTCTCAAGGATATATATTCAATCAATTCATATGTCATAAGTATCCTATTTAATGGTAAGGTAGCAAAGTGATACATGTTCACATTTAGATGGTGATATAAATAAGGTAAGAATCTACATAACTAATATGGTTTATAGCATCTTTTTAAAGTTATTTGGCACCATTCTAGAGTAAAAAATAAGTAAATGGGCATAAGAAAAAAAAATAGGGATCCTTCTCAAGTTGGTTCTTGATGTAAGAATTGAACCATTGACCACTTGGTAACTCTTAAAGTTGTTTCTAAGAAAGGGCGAGGGAAGGATAATAGTAGCTAGATTTGCTTTCCCACTTTTTCCAAAGATTTTGATATAGTCCTTTGAATTAAACTTTGAGAAAGAATGGAGAATGTAATAATTCAAGTTGAGTGCAAAGAAACAATTTTCTTCTTATATGAACAGGTCATTGTGGGATTGGTGGTACCCATAAATGATAAAAAAATGGAAGAAAGAAAGTCAAAATCAATAATAATATAGAAGTGAAACAACAATGTTCCTTCTATCCAAAAACTGGTTACACTAAGAATATTACGATCACTATGAATGGTGAAAAAATGGAGGTGGTTCCTTCTTGGGTTTTCTATTTATAAATAGAACACTTATCTAAAAAAACATGTAATAAGAGGCATCAAGACCCTTTATTCCATGTAAAAATAAATGTAGATAAATTCAATTGTGAAGTTGGAAACTAAGAAGACTACTCTTCACAACATCTTACAAAAAATAATTTTATATGATGATCTAGTTTTGGGAAGCCTTACAAGAAGACCTTGGAAGAAAGTTAAGAGATTTCAAACATCGTTTTTATTAAAAAGTCTATGAATTAAAATACAAACCCTTTATCATATGATCTTATTCTTATTCAAGTATGTTAGCATTTTGTTGATTTATGACATGTAAATTCAAAATAAGGCATATTGATAACAGGTTCACCGACCATGGGTTATGTTAGCACTATGTAAATCTGTCCAGATGAATAGACAAACGACAGAGGTAACTACTTCAACCTACTTTAGAGCTGAAAACTAGCTGGTTCAACTCAGAGAGGGCTCTCTTGTGTCATCTGATATATATATGGAAGTCGGTGGCTACATTTGGTTTTTTGGGGGGGTTTAATAAAGTTGTTGAAGAGATAAAGATGACCTTTGGGATATGGGGTCAAGAATGTAGGATGCATTTCCAAATCGTGAAAACAATCCAGAGGAAAAGGCTAAATGAGGAAGTGAATTTTGAGTTTATGCTTGAAAATTTTAGATGGTATAAGAAGAAAAGAAACACACAACTATTATCAGAGCATTATAGTAATGAATTCTGAAATGGTTTAGAAGAGATGAACACAGTCTAAATCGTCAAGATGAGAGCATTGAATAACGAATTCTAGACTTTTAGTTTCTCAATTTAGACAGAAGAAAGTAAAATGAAAATACAGAATAATAGGAATCACATACTATGAGAAAAAACGAGACTCATAACACCACCAATTAGAATCTTTTCATAAAAATTCCCAAAATCTGCCTCTACACCCATGTGTTCATTCCAGCCCCAGAGATTTATAAAGTTTTCCTGCACAGAGGGCAGGCTCCTTTTTTCTCCATCCTTCTATACTTGTGAGGCCAAGCATATATAGAGGAATTTCATATGGAATTTAAAACGTTATGACTTGCTCATAATTCTAAAAATAGATACGAGTTACAAAAAGGAAGAATAATTGCATTATTTAAAGGGATCGTTAGTAATTGGTCTATCATATCAGGACTCCCTTCTCTTAAGCCGACATTTGTCCAAAACTATCTTAAATACACCAAAATTTTACCTGAGGATTCACCTCAGCTTGGCGATTTCCTCCTCCAGGGTACTCCACCAATCGAGATTTTCCCCGACGCTCTCTATCATCTTGGTTTTGGCCTCTAATTTCCTCCTTTTTCTCCTCCTCTTCTTTGTGGCTAGGTGGCAGGTGTTGTCTGCGTGTTCATTTATGACAAGATCCCTTATAACAGGGTTTAATCTTAATCCCGACTCTATCTCAGTTTTAGGTTCGGTATGAAATTTAGTCGCCTGCATCTGCAAGAACCATTTTTCATTCTTAATTATTGACCTGCCTGGTACCTTAGCTGAGAACCCAATTGCGCCAGACACCGTTTGACGGATATTATCCATGCTTTCCGAAATTCGCAGAGACCTTGATTTGGCCACCCTTTGGGTTTACAGAATTCAGGAGCACAGGCCGAGCTTGTTTTTCTTATGCATAAGATGACAATTTCCCAGAATAGGATAAAATGATTCATATATGAGATTTTGATGTTCTATGTACTTTGCTCACGAATTACTGTCATGGTACCTTGGCGTGTCATGCTTCATCAATCCATTTCGAATGATGAGCCTCGAGTTAGTTATGTGGCGACATCCTTTTGGTACGTCATCCGGGAAAGTACCTGGACCGGTGATGTGAGGTGATCTGACCAACCACCATCTTCCTCGCGAGATATTGACATGAAGTTTTGAAACACGTGACATCGGGGCCATAGCAAAAATGGTTTTAGGCAATCCATCGCCTCCCTCGATGCGTGTGTAAGAGTGCCACACGTTCCCCATCGAAACCAAAGTAGTTTCCCTGGTCTGCCTTCGCGATGTTAAGTTTCCTGCTATTTGTTTGTCCGATGTAGGCTTCGACTGTAGATTTGAGATTCTTCAAGATCGATGGCCCGCCAAGCTACTCCCTTCCCACTTCCACTACATTCGTTCACACGCGATGGAATATAGCCGAGCGCCCTGAAAAATCACGCCTCTACTATGGTATATCGTCTCGCTAAACTTCATAAGTTTTTAGATCCCGATAAAAATTGTTAGGGTGATAACATTGGCTCCAACTAGGGATGTTATCCTCTCAATGAGGTAGAAAATAACTTGTAGACCCAGTGCCTGATCCATGGGGTTGTTCCCCAAAACATGTGTGTGTCCTACTCCTACCAAGCTCTGTGCACTGCTTCCAACTGCATGGGGGACGTCCGAGTGCATTATTGAAAACTGACTGCATCTAGTGCTAGAAAACTCAAACTGGAAAAATGCTTGACCGACAAGCTTATTTTCACATCCCTACCTACCCTAAAACTTCTGGGATGACCACTTGCTCAGGTGGTGCTAAAGTGCCAATGAAACCAATCAAGCAGTTGGTTTCCTGATTTTCCTTTCACATTTTTCTCAAGCTGGTAGAAAAACGTAAAGGATGGCGATTGAAAAAACAAATTGAATCCAAAATTTGATCTTATGAATGAAGAAAATTCATCCTTCATTGAATACTGTAATAGGATGGCCATCGGATCTTGAAAATCATGAAAAAATCACTTCTCTCTGATGAGAAAAAACCGAAAGGAAAATATCTTTCATCAATGTTAGTTGTTTTTGCTCTATTTCTTCTGTTCTGAGAACATATTCACATGAAATGGCGATGATAGGTTTGTCTGCTTGGCCATGTATATCAACAAAAATATTCATATATTCTCGAACATCTTCAAATATGATAGCCATATAATATGCACCAAGGTTATCCTCTTGTTCATCAAACAACTCTGATGTGGTTTCATTAAATTTCTGGAAATTTGTTTGAGGACAACCACTTTGACTTTCCAGTGAATACATAGAAATAAGTTCCTGCTCATGCACTACTTCACAGTCTAGAGCTCCCATGGATGGATTTTCAAAACCTTTCAAATGACTTGAATAAAACCACTGCCTCTTCATTATCTTTCTGTGTTTTTGATGGACAAATGGCATACACTGCTTCATCTATGTCATTTGTTTCTTTATTGCTGGAAACTTCCATAGATGCAATTTCATAATCTTCATCCATGTCTATGTTGCTTAAAAATTTAACCACGATGCCATTCTCAAGGGAAGACAAAATACTCTGAAACACCTTTTTACGTTGAGAATCCATACTGATTTTGGGATGGAGAAAATGAACTTGAACAATACTTTCTAGAACAACTTCTTCTTCCTTTTTAGGCTGATAGCTGAACATAGACTGCAAATATGAGCTAACATAACCCTTTATGTGATTGTCCATAGAATTATCATCACCATTTTGTTCATGCTTGGAGGATCCCTGTCCTGAGATACTACAAATATTTTTCTTCAATAATTTGAAAGAAGCAAAACATAATGGGAGGGTTGTCCTACCTGATTTGAAACTATCTTCAATTTCATTGCCAACATATGGTTGTATTTCAGCGCAAGCAATATGGTCTTCAAGCGCATGAAAATAATGTTGTGACATCTTGTCATTCTGCTCCATTGATCTGGCATGGCTTTGCATAAGAACATATTCTTTTTCTTCGATGATGATTTTAGGATTTTCTTTCAACAATTTGAAAGAAGAAAAGCATAGAGGTAAAGAATTCCCTTCAACCGATTCAATACTTTCTTCTTTGTAACTGTGATATGCAGCCCGATTGCTTTCATTATACCGTTGAAAAGGAACATTTTCTGATAGAGAACATGTGGTTGATTGTTCCAGGGGGTCAACATCGTAATCGTCATATTCATCATATATAGGTAAATCATTAACATATTCCATGTCATCTAACAAGAACAAACTTAGCACATCAACCTGTTCTTCAACAAGCTTCTTTTCACACTCATATTCTTGACTATCCACAAATGAATACATAAAACAATCAACCCTCTACTCATCATTGAATGGATCAACACCTCTTCTTTCGACAAGTGGGATGTAATTTTTTGCAAAATCATTAGCATTGGAAACTTCAAGAGGACCCATGATATTGTCAATTTTATGCTCAAGATTCCAATCAACTATTTTATGTTCATTTTCACTTTCATGTCCTTGAACATTCAACCCCTCATTTTGGGTTTGTTTACATGCTTGGATGTTGTGTTGAATGTTTTGAGCATCACTAAACATTTGTTGTAAGGACCTAGGTCTTCTTTCCATTAGGAGGAAAGAAAAATATGGATGAAGAGCAGTTGCGTAATGGAGCATGGCAATAGCTTCAGAGGGTTGAATATCTTTGGACAAATTATAATAGACACTAGAGAAATTTCTACTGAATACATAAATAGATTCATTGTTGTGTCTTTTCAAGGTGTAAAACTCAGTGAGTTGCAGCTCTAAGGATTTCTCCTTGCCCCAAAATTAAAAAAAAACCTTCTTCAATTCCACCCATGAGTTGATGGTTTTTGGGTGTAAGTGTTTGAACCAGTGTTTGGTGTGTCCTTTCAAGGATTGAGAGAAAACTCTCATACACACCTCGTCGTGGTCAATATCGAATAAATCTATAAAATGCTCAAACCCTTGAATGTGATTTTCAGCAGATATGATACTCAATTCTCCGTCGAACATAGGTAGGAACTCATAGTAATTTGAAGGGAAATCATGAAGGGTTTGGGGTAGCTTTAAGGGTATATATCTATGTCGGGCCTTTGGGGGTGTTTGGCCAAGAATAGTGGGAGAGACATTAGTCTAAGTCTCATGGGATTCATCAGCTTGGTCATCATCATTGCATGGCCTAGGTGAAATCTTTTTATCAGAACCAACAAAAAGGTGAGGGTATGCATGTGCAATGTATAGAGGAGGAAATATAATTTTAAGTCTTTCATGATCATTATTAAGATACAATATGTAAAAGAAAGTCCGTTTGGAATTTTCAAGGAAGGAGAAGATGCAACTTAAAATGAAAGTAAAATGCTTTGTAAGAGGTCCCATTTTGAGTACCCGTTTTCCCTCATGATGCCCTTCCTTTCCCCTGTCAAGGGGTTTCATCTTTCAGTGAAGTTTTAGTCTCATGCTTGAAGTATTCAGAGCAGGGTCGCCTCTTGGAAATTCAGGATTCTTTTATCAGTGGAGTCACTCGAGAAGGAATACAACCAATGTGTGCCTAAGTGTCTGCCGCTCTCAGACCCTAGAACTCAACCATGTCGTTCTTCCCAAGGAAAAAATTTTAATTTTATCCCTGACAATGACGCCAAAATGTTAGCACTCTGTAAATCTGTCCAACTGAATAGACAAATGACAGAGGTAAGTACTTCAACCTACTTTAGAGCTGAAAACTAGCCAGTTCAACTCGGAGAGGGCTCTCTCGTGTCACTTGATATATATATGGAAGACGGTGGATAGATTTGGTTTGTTTTGGGGGTTTAATAAAGTTGTTGAAGAGATGAAGATGACCTTTGGGCTATGGGGTCAAGAATGTAAGATGCATTTCCAAATCGTGAAAACAATCCAGAGGAAAAGGCTAAATGAGGAAGTGACTTCTGAGTTTATGCTTGAAAATTTTAGATGGTATCAGAAGAAAAGAAACACAAAACTATTATCAGAGCATTATAGTAATGAATTCTGAAATGGTTTAGAAGAGATGAACACAGTCTAAATCATCAAGCTGAGAGCATCGAATAATGAATTTTGAACTTTTAGTTTCTCAATTTAGACAGAAGAAAGAAAAATGAAAATACAGAATAACAGGAATCACATACTATGAGAGAAAACGAGACTCATAACACCACCAATTAGAATCTTTTCATAAAAAGTCCCAAAATCTGCCTCTACACCCATGTATTCATTCTAGCCCCAGAGATTTATAAAGTTTTCTTGCACAGAGGGAAGACTCCTCTTTTCTCCATCCTTCTATACTCGTGAGGCCAAGCATATATAGAGGAATTTCATATGGAATTTAAAACGTTCCGACTTCCTCATAAATCTAAAAACCGATACGAGTTACAAAAAGGAAGAATAGTTGCATTATTTAAAGGGACCATTAGTAATTGGTCTGTCATATCAGGACTTAAGCCGACATTTGTCCAAAACTATCTGAAATACACCAAAATTTTACCTCAGGATTCACCTCAGCTTGGCGATTTCCTCCTCCAGGGTACTCCACCAATCGGAATTTTCCCCGACGCTCTCTATCATCTTGGTTTTGGCCTCTGATTTCCTTCTTTTTCTCCTCCTCTTCTTTGCGGCTGGGTGGCAGGTGTTGTCTGCATGTTCATTTATGACAAGATCCCTTATAACGATGTTTAATCTTACTTCCGACTATGTCTCAGTTTTAGGTTCGGTATGAAATTTAGTCGCCTGCATCTGCAAGAACCATCTTTCATTCTTACTTATTGACCTGCCTGGTACCTTAGCTGAGAACCCAATTGCGCCAGATGTCGTTTGACAGATATTATCCATGCTTTTTGAAATTCACAGAGACCTTGATTTGGCCACCCTTTGGGTTCATAGAATTCAAGAGGACAGGCCGAGCTTGTTTTTCTTACGCATAAGATGGCAATTTCCCAAAATAGGATAAAATGATTCATATCTGAGATTTTGATGTCTTGTGTACTTTGCTCATGAATTATTGTCACAGTACCTTGGTGTGCCACGCTTCATCAATCCACTTTGAATGATGAGCCTCAAGTTAGTTATGCGGCGACGTCCTTTTGGTACATCATCCGAGAAAGTACCAGGACCGGTGATGTGAGGTGATCTGACCAACTACCATCTTCCCTGCGAGCTATTGACATGACGTTTTGAAACACATGACATTGGGGCCACAGGAAAAGTTGTTTTGGGCAATCCGTCATCTCCCCCGATGCGTGTGTAAGAGTGCCACGCGTTCCCCGTTGAAACCAGAGTAGTTTTCCTCGGTCTGCCTTCACGATGTTAAGTTCCGTGCTATTTGTTTGTCCAATGTAGGCTTCGACCATAGATTTGAGATTCTTCAAGATCGACGGCCCGCCAAGCTACTCCCTTCCCACTTCTGCTACATTCGTTCACACACCAAGGAATATAACCGAGTGCCCTGAACTATCGCACCTCTACTGTGGTATAGCGTCTCGTTAAACTTCAGAAGTTTTTAGATCTCAATAAAAATTGTTAGCGTGATAACAAGTTGGGTTTGGACATTCTTTCGAGGGTGGGCAAGACTAATAAACATAGTAGGGTAGGTGGCTACAAGCTACCAAATCTAGGATGGAGATACTCGTTAGGTGATGTATCTAAGGCGGCTTGAACATATGTTGTCTTCAAGAGATTTAAAAATAATATAAACATCGAAGTAAAAGAACTACTATACCTAATTTGCTAATAAAGGAAAGTTGAAGATAGTTTCAATAGATTTAAAAATAATATGAACATAAAATAACCTCGATACCTAATTTACAAGGAGAGTTGAAAAATAGTTCTATACCTAACTTGCAAATAAAGGAAAGTTGAAGAGGAGTTTCAAGAATATAAACATAGAAAAACTTCTCTACCTAATTTGAAAATGAAGGAAAGCTGAAGATGAGTTGTGTGCGATGTAAAATCATTCTATATATACGAATGAACAAGAATCTTCCTTTTGAATTTGTTAATAAAACAAATGAAATCGTATTAATATTGATGATGATTTGGGAAAAAAACAAAAACATTATTATGAAGAAGGTTATATGGCAGTGTACATGTATATTCAATATTGTTTATATTTTAAGGTCACGGCCAAGTCATACCAAATTGGTGTATGAGATTCCTTTGTTTGTGGGATAAGAGACTTCCTCTGGATTTGAATTTGTGATCTCTTAAGAGGAAACACATGTTCTTAACCATCATATTTTTCTATATACTATATATAAAAAAATATGATATTTTTCAATTTAATTTTACTTTTTAGTCCTTACTTTTTCTATTATAGAAATTTTATTAAAATAATCAATATACCCCAATCTTAAATTTCACTGGTCGATTGTTTTCTTACTTTAATGTTATTTAGGTAACATAAACTATCACAACCTATATGAATATGGAAATGATCTGTCTCCGTATTTATCTTAATCTTAGACATCATATTTAAAAAATTATACATGTATATACATATTAACATACATATTAAGTTGTTGGATACTCTTTCTTGCTTTTAAACATTAAAATATAGCAGAGACTGTTCATGAAAATTGCATGCCTTTAAACATTAAAATATTAAAATATTGCAGAGACTGTCCATGAAAACTGCAACATTGATAGGAGAAGGTTTTTCCTCCCTTCGCAACTTCAGCGTTTGGGGAGTTTGATGCTATAGCATCTTTGTTCTCCTGAAGTGGAACTTTGTCGAAGTTACCTTGGTGTAGATCCAACGGCTAAGGGGGCTCCTGAATCATCTTGAATCAATGGTTTGCTTTTCTTCACGATAGGTAATTGGGTCAAGATTTAATAGTGAGGCAAGTCTGTCTTCCATGGTTAGGGAGACCGCCAAGTGCCAGTCAACCTTGTGGGTAACCAGAACCATTAGTTTCCTTCGATCAGTTTATAAATAGTAGGTTCGAAACAATCTGGAGCTCAAAACTCCTAGAGTTCCAAAGACATAAAGGCTTAGCTCCTTTTGGGCCTAGCATAGGGTTCCCATACCTTGGTCACATGGGTTCTTCAACAACTTTTGTGGAATATGAGCTAATCCCTTTAGTCATAAATGGGTTAAGGACATGGGCATGAGCCCTCATTCATACGGTGAAGAGTCTGAAGGAGGAACCCTCCTTCCATAGGGTTTGGACTTATTATACCCACAAAGGTATAGTCTAGAGGTCGACAGGACTTAAGAATTCAAGTAACCATTTCCCTGACACTCTTGCAAGCTTACAACCCATAGCCCACTAGCTACTCAGTTGAAATAGGGTTGTTAATGAACCTGCATAGATTGTATCTTTTTCGAAACAAGCTCACCCGAGTGCATCCTTCTCTAACGTTTAATAATCGTAGCAACGTGGTACTGATTAATTTTTGTGATAATTACTTGAGTGGCGCACTACCAGAAAGTTGGGGACAGAACCGGAACCTGGGCGTCATAACAGTGGGCTATAATCGATTGCAAGGAAATTTACCGGATTGGCTTTGGGATCTCAGCGGCCTGCAACTTCTGGATTTCTCAAACAATAATTTCTCTGATGAGATCCCAGCAAAGATTGGTCTGCTACAATCTCTGAGAAAACACGGTGTAGCAGAGTCTTAGCCGAAAACGCTGTGGCAGGACAAACTCATACTGAATTTCAAAGGAGCGGGGCTCTTCTACACATACTTCTTTTCGACACAAGAATTTTTGGATCTATATGGAAATCAACTAAGTGGGCGGATTCCTTCTGAGCTGGGATTGTTGAGTAGCCTTCGAAATTTGAACCTTTCCAGAAACAATCTCAGTGGCAGTATCCCAGTTGCATTTGGTAATTTAAACCTGCTAGAATCGCTGGATTTATCTATAAACCTTCTCGACAGCTGAATACCAACATCAGGGTAACTATGCAGAGCATCACGATACTTGACTACCAAATTTCTCTCAGAATCTTTGATACCCAGCTTGGTGCGCAAGGTATGGAAGATATTTGTAAACTCTAGCATGGCTTGGTCTCTTTCCTACCACAGTGTGATCCATTTTGTATACGGGTCATCATAGCTTCTGATAGGGTAGTATTGTTCCCTTAATATCATCATTGAAGGACTTCCAGGTGACCGCGACTATAAATAATGAGGGTTCCTCTATTCACTTTTTCTTACAAGAAGTCTCCCACCAATATTTGACATGTGGAATGGCTTTGAGGAGCACAAAAGAGATCTTCTCTCTATTCAAAAAGTTATGGACAAAAAAAATACCCTTGTAGCATATTTAACCATTTGTCTACAACGTCTGTGTCTATCTGACCTTCAAATATAGGAATATCAAAGTTGATTTGTACCTTGAAGGGGGTGATGCTTCTTCTTAAGGAAGATGCGTCACTTGTTGGTAGTCATCGAAGGATTTGCATAAACATATCCATCATCTCCTTCCTCTGTTTCATGAGGGATTCCTCGATAACCATTTTAAAAGGATCTCATGTTCCGTCATCTTTATTTTCTCCCTCCATGAGAGGTCACTTCGGCGTGCGAGAGATTTTGTCTTTAAGGGAAACAAGCTCAAGACCCAATTATTTGTACCAAGACCTTGTCAGAGACATGCATTGAAAAAAAAAAGGAGAAGACCACTCTGATACCAATGATCCATTTTTTATGAGTAGAAAGAAATGAATACAGATTATTACTAAAAGATGCTAACATAGAATAACAAAGATACAATAAAATTGGTTTTTATTCAATAAGGAAATAAGTTGAAACTATAAAATGCAGTAGAAAACAGGCTTGCTAGAATGGCGGTGGCTTATCTCTGAGAAGAGATGTGACCACTGCGCTCATTCACAAGAATATGATTACAATGGTGGGTCGTAACTTTTAATATGATCTTCGTTTTAGGTGCATGATATCCCATTGGAAAGGTCTATCCGAGGAATACAAATTTTTCCATCAAACTCTAACTTCGTCTACAATCTAATTATGGAGAGCCCTAAAAAAGTTGTCTAGGGCCTCAAAATGGCCCCAGAAGTGAGGGACCTAAAAACTTCTAAAAACTATGAAACTGGAAAAGTGCCAAAAATGAACTAGTTAGAATAGGTGGGAGGCCACTGAAATCCATTTGGATCAATCCTCCCCCCTTAGGAAGCAACGAAATCCATTTCATTGAGTTCCCCCATCAAATCAGGAAATATTTGCTGAATTTGGCATCAAGTGAGCCATTTCCCTTGGTGCATGAGTTTCCCTACTTTGACAACCCGATAAAGTTGGATCCTTTGTTGCCGAGTTCCCTTGACCTGCATTTCCAAAATCTAATCAGTGGATTCATGTTGCCTTCAGTAAGGGTTTATCTCTGTTGGTTTCAAATGTTCTGCTATGTGTGAGGTGTCCAATAATGGTGGGAAGTATAGCCGAAGGAGAGCCACGTTGAATACCGAGTGTAGTCCAAGGAAAGGAGGAATGTTGAGATCAAAGGAATTGTCACCCACAACCTTGGTGACGGTGTAAGGTCCATAACAGAGTGGGAGAATATTTTGATGGGGCCCTGTAAGGCACTCTTTCTGCAAGTGCAACCACACTTTGTCTCCAACTTGAAACTTGTGTGGCACCCGATGTTGATCATGGTGTTGCTTGTACTTGGCATTAGACTTCTGTAAAATATATTGAACCTGTTTGTGGATGTGTTCTATCTGCTCAATGAATCAGGTGGCTTTGTCAGCTTCAATTCGAGCAGGGGACAAGTTGACTGATGTAGCCACAAGGGGTAGTGAAACATCCATGGGGCCTAATGGTTGGAATCTCAATCCCACCTAAAAGGGGTTGTGGTAGGGTGAGCTATGTAGTGCACGGTTGTATCTATGTTGAAAATAGGGAAGACTTTCATCCCATGTGTGGGGGTGCTTAGAATTGTACATGTGCAAGATATGCACGATCATCCGATTTCCGACCTCCATTTGGCCATCTGTCTGAGGGTGGAAGGAAGTGGAGTTGGTGAGCTTGGTGTCTAGCAGTGACCTGAGGCTCCACAAAAATGTGTTGAGGAACTGACTGTCCCAATCTGAGACAGTGGTTTGTGGGATTCCAAAATATACCCATAGTCGTTCAAAGAAGAGCTTATTAGTGGCTTTTGCTGTGATGATTTTCTTGCAGGCGGCCATAATCGCCATCTTGGAAAAGCAATCAACAACCACAAAAACAAAGTCATTTCCCCTCTTGGTGGATGGAAGGCCCGAAATTTAATCCATTGAGATGGATTCCCATGCCCTGTTAGGAGTAGGAAGAGGGGTCTATCCACTTGACGACCTCTGTTGAGATGAGGTTATTATGGCTACCGCTATCCATGTTTAAGTGCAGTGGGGTTCCTTTCACCCACATCTGTGAATGAAAAAGGTGTTTTCCTTCCTCTGGTTTGTTTGGTTCATCGGGTTGGAGCTTGGTGGTAGAAATGGTGGCACTAGGTTTCGCATCAATGATTTGTATCCCCCTTTATGTTTTTCACTCCAAGTCGAAATCCATATATGATTCAGAGGCTTTCAACTCCTCCACTAGCGTCTGCTTTGAACGACAATCAACAATTTTATGCCATGGGTTCTTGTGGAAGTCGCACCACTTCCAGGTATCTTTCTTTGTCTTTCTGGTATCCTTCTTT
The DNA here is from genome assembly GCA_009831015.1 of Picea engelmannii. Classification (NCBI taxonomy): domain Eukaryota; kingdom Viridiplantae; phylum Streptophyta; class Pinopsida; order Pinales; family Pinaceae; genus Picea; species Picea engelmannii. The sequence continues at coordinate 573,719 of ML781666.1, forward strand.
GCTTGCGGCTTGTAATGGTTGTCCAGGTGTTGTCCATATTTTATTTGTCTTTTGTTCTATGGGTTGGCGCCATCCTTACCTGGATTTTGTTGTGAGGGGTTCCCAGGCCCAACTTGCTATGTCTTGTGTTTAATCTTTTGCATGATTTTAACGACATATCGATAGGCCGTGCCCAAGGATGAGATGTCCAAAAACTCCATTTCGGCCTGTATGTATCTATGCAGAGCATAACGATACTTGAGTACCAAATTTCTCTCAAAATCTTTCATACCCTGCTTGGTGCGCAAGGTATGGAAGATATTTGTAAATTCTACCATGGCTTGGTCTCTTTCCTGCCGCAGTGTGATCCATTTTGTATACGGGTCATCACAGCTTCTGACAGGGTAGTATTGTTCCCTTAATATCATCCTTGAAGGAATTCCAGGTGACCGTGACTATAAATAATGAGGGTTCCTCTGTTCACTTTTGCTCACAGGAATTCTCCCACCAATATTTGACATGTGGAATGGCTTTGAGGAGAACAAAAGAGATCTTCTCCCTATTCAAAAAGTTATGGACAAAAAAAATACCCTTCTAGCAGATTTAACCATTTGTCTACAACGTCTGTGTCTATCTGACCTTCAAATTTAGGAATATCAAAGTTGATTTTTACCTTGAAGGGGGCGATGCTTCTACTTAAGGAATATGCGTCACCTGTTGGTATTCGTCGAAGGATTTGCATAAACATATCCATCATCTACTTCCTCTGTTGCATGAGGGCTTCCTCGATAACCATTTTAAAAGGTTCTCATGTTCCGTCGTCTTTATTTTCTCCCTCCATGAGAGGTCGCTTGGGCGTGCGAGAGATTTTTTCCTTAAGGGAAACAAGCTAAAGACCCAATTATTTGTACCCAGACCTTGTCAGGGACATGCATTGAAAACAACAAGGAGCAGACCACTCTGATACCAATGATCCGCATTTTATGAGCAGAACAAAATGAATACAGATTATTACTAAAATATGCTAACATAGAATAACAAAGATACAATAAAATTGGTTTTTATTCAATAAGGAAATAAGTTGAAACTATAAAATGTAGTAGAAAACAAGTTTGCTAGAATGGCGATGGTTTATCTCTAAGAAGAGATGTGACGATTGCGCTCATTCACAAGAAGATGATTATAATGGTGGGTCGTAACTTTTGCAAATGATCTTCGTTTTAGGTGCATGATATCCCATTGGAAAGGTCTATCCGAGGAATACAAATTTTTCCATCAGACTCTAACTTCGTCTACAATCTAACTGTGGAGAGCCCTAAAAACGTTGTTTAGGGCCTCAAAATGGCCCCAGAAGTCAGGGACCTAAAAACTTCTAGAAACTATGAAACTGGAAAAGTGCCAAAAATGAACTAGTTAGAATAGGTGGGAGGCCACTGAAATCCATCTAAATCAATCCTCCCCCCTTAGGAGGCAACACAATCCATTTCATTGAGTTCCCCCATCAAATCATGAAATATTTGTTGAATTTGGCCCCAAGTGAGCCATTTCCCTTGGTGCATGAGTTGCCTTTCTTTGACAAACCGATAAAGTTGGATGCTTTGTTGCCGAGTTCCCTTGACCTGCATTTCCACAATTTGATCATTGGATTCATGTTTCCTGCAGTAAGGGTTTATCTTTGTTGGTTTCAAATGTTCTTCTATGTCTGAGGTGTCCAATAATGGTGGGATGTATAATCGAAGGAGAGCCACATTGAATACCGAGTGTAGTCCAAGGAAAGGAGGAATGTTGAGCTCAAAGGAATTGTCACCCACAACCTTGGTGATGGTGTAAGGTCCATAACAGAGCGGGAGAAGATTTTGATGGGGCCCTGTAAGGCACTCTTTCTGCAAGTGAAACCACACTTTGTCTCCAACTTGAAACTTGTGTGGCACCCGATGTTGATCATGGTGTTGCTTGTACTTGGCATTAAACATTTGTAAAATATATTGAACATGTTTGCAGATGTGTTCTATCCACTCAATGAATCAGGTGGCTTTGTCAACTTCAATTGGAGCAGGGGACGAGTTGATTGACGTAGATGCAAGGGGTAGTGAAACATCCATGGGGCCTAATGGTTGGAATCTCAATCCCACCTAAAAGGGGTTGTGGTAGGTTGAGCTATGTAGTGCTTGGTTGTAGCTATGTTGAAAATAGGGAAGACTTTCATCCCATGTGTGGGGGTGCTTAGAATTGTACATGTGCAATATATGCACGATCATCCGATTTACGACCTCCATTTGGCCATCTGTCTGGGGGTGGAAGGCAGTGGAGTTGGTGAGCTTGTTGTCTAGCAGTGACCTAAGGCTCCACAAAAATGTGTTGAGGAACTGACTGTCTCGATCTGAGACAGTGGTTTGTGGGATTCCAAAATGTACCCATACTCATTCAAAGAAGAGCTTAGCAGTGGCTTTTGGTGTGATGATTTTCTTGCAGGTGACCATAATTTCCATCTTGGAAAAGAGATCAACAACCACAAAACAAAGTCATTTCCCCTCTTGGTGGATGGAAGGCCCGAAATGTAATCCATTGAGATGGATTCCCATGCCCTGTCAGGAGTAGGAAGAGGGGTCTATCCACTTGACGACCTCTGTTGAGATGAGTTTATTATGGCTACCGCTATCCATGTTTAAGTGCAGTGGGGTTCCTTTCACCCACATCTGTGAATGAAAAAGGTTTTCGCATTCCTATGGCTTGTTTGGTTCACCGGGTTGGAGCTTGGTGGTAGAAATGGTGGCATTAGTTTCCGCAGCAATGATCTGTATCCCCCTTTATGGTTTTCACTCCGAGTCGAAACCCGTATATGATTCAAAGGCTTTCAAGTCCTCCACCAATGTCTTCTTTGAGCAACAATCAATAATGTTATGCCATGGGCTCTTGTGGAAGTCACACCACTTCAAGGTATCTTTCTTTGTCTTTCTGGTGTCCTTCTTTGCTTGTGGCTTGGAATGGTTTTCCTGATGTTGTCCATATTTTCTGTCTTTTGTTCTATGGGTTGGGTCCATCCTTTCCTGGATTTTGTTGTGAGGGGTTCCCAGGCCCAAATTTCCACGTCTTGTGTTTAATCTTCTGCATGATTTTAATGACATATTGATAGGCCATGCCCAAGGATGAGATGTCCAAAAGCCCTATTTCGGCCTGTATGTATCTATGTAGAGCATCACGATACTTGAGTACCAAATTTCTCTCAGAATCTTTGATACCCAGCTTGGTGCGCAAGGTATGGAAGATATTTGTAAACTCTGGAATGACTTGGTCTCTTTCCTGCCGCAGTGTGATCCATTTTGTATACGGGTCGTCATAACTTTTGACAGGGTAGTATTTTTCCCTTAATATCATCCTTGAAGGACTTCCAGCTGACCGTGACTATAAATAATGAGGGTTCCTCTGTTCACTTTTTCTCACTGGAAGTCTCCCACCAATATTTGACATGTGGAATGGCTTTGAGGAGCACAAAAGAGATCTTCTCTCTATTCAAAAAGTTATAGACAAAAAAAATACCCTTCTAGCAGATTTAACCATTTGTCTACAACGTCTGTGTCTATCTAACCTTCAAATATAGGAATATCAAAGTTGATTTGTACCTTGAAGAGGACAATGCTCTTGCTTAAGGAAGATGCGTCACCTGTTGGTAGTCGTCGAAGGATTTTCATAAACATATCCATCATCTCCTTCCTCTGTTGCATGAGGGCTTCCTCGATAACCATTTTAAAAGGATCTCATGTTCCGTCGTCTTTATTTTATCCCTCCATGAGAGGTTGCTTAGGCATGCGAGAGATTTTGTCCTTAAGGGAAACAAGCTCAAGACCCAATTATTTGTACCCAGACCTTGTCAGGGACATGCATTGAAAACAACAAGGAGCAGATCGCTCCGATACCAATGATCCATATTTTATGAGCAGAACGAAATGAACACAGATTATTACTAAAAGATGCTAACATAGAATAACAAAGATACAATAAAATTGGTTTTTATTCAATAAGGAAATAAGTTGAAACTATAAAATGCAACAGAAAACAAGCTTGCTAGAATGGCGGTGGCTTATCTCTGAAAATAGATGTGATGACTGCGCTCATTCACAAGAAGATGATTACAATGGTGGGTCGTAACTTTTGCATATGATCTTCGTTTTAGGCGCACGATATCCCATTGGAAAGGTCTATCCAAGGAATACAAATTTTTCCATCAGACTCTAACTTCATCTACAATCTAACTGTGGAGAGCCCTAAAAACATTGTTTAGGGCCTCAAAATGGCCCCAGAAGTCATGGACCTAAAAACTTCTAAAAACTATGAAATTGGAAAACTGCCAAAAATGAACTAGTTAGAATAGGTGGGAGGCCACTGAAATCCATCTAGATCAATCCTCCCCCATTAGGAAGCAACGAAATCCATTTGATTGCTTTTCCCCATCAAATTAGGAAATATTTGCTGAATTTGGCCCCAAGTGAGCCATTTCCCTTGGTGCATGAGTTTCCCTGCATTGACAACCCGATAAAGTTGGATCCTTTGCTATTGAGTTCCCTTGACCTGCATTTCCACAATCTGATCATTGGATTCATGTTGCCTGCAGTAAGGGTTTATCTCTGTTGGTTTCAAATGTTCTTCTATGTCTAAGGTGTCCAATAATGGTGGGAAGTATAGCTGAAGGAGAGCCACGTTGAATACCGAGTGTAGTCCAAGGAAAGGAGGAATGTTGAGCTCAAAGGAATTGTCACCCACAACCTTGGTGACGGTGTAAGGTCCATAACGGAGGGGAAGAATATTTTGATGGGGCCCTGTTAGGCGCTCTTTCTACAAGTGCAACCACACTTTGTCTCAAACGTGAAACTTTTGTGGCACCCGATGTTGATCATGGTGTTGCTTGTACTTGGCATTAGACTTCTGTAAAATATATTTAACCTGTTTGGGGATGTGTTCTATCTGCTCAATGAATCAGGTGGCTTTGTCAACTTCAATTGGAGGAGGGGATGAGTCTACTGATGTAGCCGGAAGGGGTAGTGAAACATCCATGGGGCCTAATGGTTGGAATCTCAATCCCACCTAAAAGGGGCTGTGGTAGGTTTAGCTATGTAGTGCTCGGTTGTAGCTATGTTGAAAATAGGGAAGACTTTCATCCCATGTGTGGGGGTGCTTAGAATTGTAAATGTGCAAGATATGCATGATCATTCGATTTACAACCTCCATTTGGCCATCTATCTGGGGGTGGAAGGCAGTGGAGTTGGTGAGCTTGGTGTCTAGTAGTGACCTAAGGCTCCACAAAAATGTGTTGAGAAACTGATTGTCCCGATCTGAGACAGTAGTTTGTGGGATTCTAAAATGTACCCATACTCCTGCAAAGAAGAGCTTAGTAGTGGATTTTGCTGTGATGATTTTCTTGCAGGCGGCCAGAATCGCCATCTTGGAAAAGCGATCAACAACCATAAAAACAAAGTCATTTCCCCTCTTTGTGGATGGAAGGCCCGAAATGTAATCCATTGAGATGGATTCCCATGCCCTATCAGGAGTAGGAAGATGGGTCTACCCACTTGATGACCTCTGTTGAGATGAGGTTATTATGGCTACCGCTATCCACGTTTAAGTGCAGTGGGGATCCTTTCACCCACATCTGTGAATGAAAAAGGTGTTCTCCTTTCTCTGGCTTGTTTGGTTCACCTAGTTGGAGCTTGGTGGTAGAAATGGTGGCACTAGGTTTTGCATCAATGATCTGTATCCCCCTTTATGGTTTTCACTCCAAGTCGAAACCCGTATATGATTCAGAGGATTTCAACTCCTCAACTAGCATCTGCTTTGAGTGACAATCAACAATGTTATGCCATGGGCTCTTGTGGAAGTCACACCACTTCCAGGTATCTTTCTTTGTCTTTCTGGTGTCCTTCTTTTCTTATGGTTTGGAATGGTTGTCCTGATGTTCTCCATATTTTCTCTGTCTTTTTTTCTATGGGTTGGGGCCATCCTCTCCTAGATTTTGTTGTGAGGGGTTCCCAGGCCCAAATTGCCACGTCTTGTTTTTAATCTTCTACATGATTTTAACGACATATGGATAGGCCGTGCCCAAGGACAAGATGTCCAAAAATTCCATTTCGGCCTATATGTATCTATGCAGAGCATCACGATAATTGAGTACCAAATTTGTCTCAGAATCTTTAATACCCAGCTTGGTACGCAAGGTATGGAAGATATTTGTAAACTCTGCCATGGCTTGGTCTCTTTCCTGCTGCAGTGGGATCCATTTTGTATACGGGTCGTCATAGCTTCTGACAGGGTAGTATTGTTCCCTTAATATCATCCTTGAAGGACTTCCAGGTGACCGCGACTATAAATAATGAGGGTTCCTCTATTCACTTTTACTCACAAGAAGTCTCCCACCAATATTTGACATGTGGAATGGCTTTGAGGAGCAAAAAAGAGATCTTCTCTCTATTTAAAAAGTTATCGACAAAAAAAATACCCTTCTAGTAGATTTAAGGATTTGTATACAATGTCTGTATCTATCTGACCTTCAAACATAGGAATATCAAAGTTGATTTGTTCCTTGAAGGGGATAATGCTTTTTCTTAAGGAAGATGCGTCACTTGTTGGTAGTCGTCGAAGGATTTGTATAAACATATCCATCATAGCCTTCCTCTGTTGCATGAGGGCTTCCTCGATAGCCATTTTAAAAGGATGTCATGTTCCATCGTCTTTGTTTTCTCCCTCCATGAGAGGTCTCTTGGGCGTGCAAGAGATTTTGTCCTTAAGGGAAACAAGCTCAAGACCCAATTATTTGTACCCAGACCTTGTCAGGGACATGCATTGAAAACAACAAGGAGTAGACTACTCTGATACCAATGATCCGTATTTTATGAGCAGAACAAAATGAATACAGATTATTACTAAAAGATGCTAACATAGAATAATAAAGATACAATAAAATTTGTTTTTATTCAATAAGGAAATAAGTTGAAACTATAAAATGTAGCAAAAAACAAGCTTGCTAGAATGGTGGTAGCTTATCTCTGAGAAGCGATGTGACGATTGTGCTCATTCACAAGACGATCATTACAATGGTGGGTCGTAACTTTTGCATATGATCTTCGTTTTAGGCGCACGATATCCCATTAGAAAGGTCTATTCGATCAATACAAAATTTTCCATTAAACTCTAACTTCGTCTACAATCTAACTGTGGAGAGCACTAAAAACGTTGTTTAGGGCCTCAAAATGGCCCCAGAAGTCAGGGACCTAAAAACTTCTAAAAACTACAAAATTGGAAAACTGCCAAAAATGAACTAGTTAGAATAGGTGGGAGGCCACTGAAATCCATTTGGATCAATCCTCTCCCCTTAGGAAGCAACGAAGTCCATTTCATTGAGTTCCCCCATCAAATCAGGAAATATTTGCTTAATTTGGCCCCAAGTGAGCCATTTCCCTTGGTGCATGAGTTGCCCTGCTTTGACAACCTGATAAAGTTGGATCCTTTGCTACTGATTTCCCTTGACCTGCATTTCCACAATCTGATCATTGGATTCATGTTGCCTACAGTAAGGGTTTATCTCTATTGGTTTCAAATTTTCTGCTATGTCTGAGGTGTCCAATAATGGTGGGAAGTTTAGCTGAAGGAGAGCCACATTGAATACCGAGTGTAGTCCAAGGAAAGGAGGAATGTTGAGCTCAAAGGAATTGTCACCCAAAACCTTGGTGACGGTGTAAGGTCCATAACGGAGCGGGAGAAGCTTTTGATGGGGCCCTGTAAGGCGCTCTTTCTGCAAGTGCAACCACACTTTGTCTCCAACTTGAAACTTGTGTGGCACCTGATGTTGATCATGGTGTTTCTTGTACTTGGCATTAGACTTCTATAAAATATATTGAACCTGTTTGCGGATGTGTTCTATCCACTCAATGAATCAGGTGGCTTTGTCAGCTTCAATTGGAGAAGGGGACGAGTCGACTGATGTAGCCACAAGGGGTAGTGAAACATCCATGGGGCCTAATGGTTGGAATCTCAATCCCACCTAAAAGGGGTTGTGGTAGGTTGAGCTATGTAGTGCTCGGTTGTAGCTATGTTGAAAATAGGGAAGACTTTCATCCCATGTGTGGGGGTGCTTAGAATTGTACATGTGCAATATATGCACGATCATCCGATTTACGACCTCCATTTGGCCATCTATCTTGGGGTGGAAGGCAGTGGAGTTGGTGAGCTTGGTGTCTAGCATTGACCTGAGGCTCCACAAAAATGTGTTGAGCTTGGTGTCTAGCATTGACCTGAGGCTCCACAAAAATGTGTTGAGGAACTCACTGTCCCGATTTGAGACAGTGGTTTGTGGGATTCCAAAATGTACCCATACTCATTCAAAGAAGAGCTTAGCAGTGGCTTTTGCTGTGATGATTTTCTTGCAGGCGGCCAGAATCGTCATCTTGGAAAAGCGATCAACTACCAAAAAGCCAAAGTCATTTCCCCTCTTGGTGGATGGAAGGCCCAAAATGTAATCCATTGAGATGGATTCCCATGCCCTGTTAGGAGTAGGAAAAGGGGTGTACATGCCCTATTTCTTAGTGGTCGGTTTGGTGATAGCGCATGCAATGCAGGATCTGATATAATTGTCGATATCCTGCCGAAGTTTTGTCCAGTAGAAATGTTTCTGCAACACTGCCACTATATTTTTGTCGTCAATGTGTCTGACCACCCGAATGTAGTGGGATTCCTAAATAATCTTCATTCGCTCACTTGAGGGGAAGTAGAGATGGCCTAGATGGCACAACAACCCGTCCTGAAGATGGAAATTAGCGACAACTGAGTTTGCGCCCAATATTTGGTAGGTAGTGGCGAATTCAGGGTTAGTCTCATAGAGGTGGGGCCATTCAGAGGTCTTGTGGATGCAAGAGTCTAGCAATGTGGTGAGGGTTGTGACTATAGGTTGGATGATTCAATCAACGACTCGATTGGTACTTCCTATTTTATACTTGATGTTGAGGTGGAACTGCTGCAAGTATGTGGACCACTTCCGATGGCAGTCATTCTACAATTTGCCTTGTGTCTGCATGAACTGTATAGGATTATGAGCAGTGTGGATGAATGTATCCTTCCCAAGAATGTAATGTCTCCACTGGAGGCAAGGTTACATAATGGAGTACATTACTTTGTTTTAAGTAGGGTACTTACAGATAACATATGCCATTGTCTCACTATGATAGTCCATTGGGTGGTTGTGTTGAGTGAGAACGACACCCAAAACATAGTCTGAAGCATCTGTCTAGATCTCAAAGGATTTTTGCAGGTCTGGTAATAAAAGTACCGGGGCTGAGAAAAAGCGTTGCTTTAAATCATCGAACGCTTGTTGTTGTGACAAGACCCACAAATGTTTTTCCTTACCACCACCCCTGGTTACTTGGTTGAGGTTCCATGCAATATGGGAGAATCACAACACGAACCTGTGATAGAAATTAGCCAAGCCCAGGAAGATCTAAAGCTCAGTGAGTGTGGTTGGGGTTGGCTAGACACGGATGACCTATATCTTGGATGGATCCACATGCACACCATGTTGATCAATGATGTATCTTAGGTAATGGACCCTATCCATGTCAAAGGAGCATTTTTTCAAGTTGGCATATAGCTTGTGCTTCTCCAGGGTGTCAAGAACCTGTTGAATATACAACAAGTGTTTCTCCCAAGTCTTGTTGTAGATGAGGATGACATATAGATAAACCACTACAAAAGTATTAGTGAAAGGTCGTCGAATATTTTCCATCATCCTCATGAAAGTTGTTGGAGGATTTGTGAAACCAAAGGGCATGACCAACCATTCAAAAAGGCTTTCTTTTGACTTGAAGGTGGTATTCCATACATCTATCTATTCTATTCGGACCTGGTGGTAGCCAGAATTTAGATGATCTTACTAAAGTATTTGGCCCCCGTGAGATGATCAAGAAGGTTGTCGATTCAGGGAATCGGGTACCGGTTTCAGAATGTGATTTTATTCAGAGCCCGGTAATCAATGCAGATTCGCCAATTCCTATCTTTATTCTGCACGAGCATGATTAGGATCCCACAAGGTGATGAGTTGGGATATATGTGCCCCTTGTGGAGAAGTTATTGGATCTTCCACTTGATCTTTTCATTCTCTAACATATAGCGGAGATAGACTAGCCCATTGGGAAAAAATGTGTCAGAGGTTAGATCGATGGGATGTTTGACCTGACAGTGAATAGGTATCCTGGTTGGTGAGGAGAATATATATGAGTATTCTTCCACAACCTTATCCACTTACTTCTGCTGCGTGGAGAGGTTAGCCACAAAGGCCCTAGATGTGGTTGCGATCTTTCACTCAGTCTGATAGTGAATCACGAAGAAGAAAAACTTCCCAGTTTGAGAGATGACCTTCCTACATTTCTTAATAGAGATTAAGGAAATAACACTAGGTGGGACTGCCTCGGGTATCCTATACAATTTCTTGTTCAAAGTAATGATAACACTGAGAGGCGTAGATTCATATACATCATGACGTTTCCACAAATAGGGTTGGCCCATAAGAACATTACAAACTTCGAGAGGAGAAACATCACACAATACCTCGTCCTTAAAGGGCTTGATGTCATACGACATGTGACACTGTTGGCTGACGCAAATATTTCTTCCTTAGCGGAGTTGTCCAATGGTGTAGGGTTGTGGGTGCGGCATTGTTGGTAACGCTAGCCTCTTGATGACCTCTGCTGAGATGATGTTCTTCTATCTACCACTATCCACGATGAAGTGCAACAGGGTGCTTTTCACCCACATCTGTGAATGAAAAAGGCAATCACCTTCCTCTGGCTCGTCTGGTTCACCGGGATGGAGCTTGGTGGTAGCAATGGTGGCACTAAGTTTTGTTTCAATGATCCATTTCCCCCTTTATGGTTTTGAATTTGAGTCAGAACCTATATCTGATTCAGAGGCTTTCACCTCCGACACCAATGAATTCTTTGAGAGACAATAAATGGTGTTATGCCAAGGGCTCTTGTGGAAGTTGCACCATTTCTCAGTATCTTTCTTTGTCTTTCCGGTGTCCTTCTTTGTTTGCAGCTTGAAATGGTTTTATTGATGTTGTCCATACTTTCTCTATCCTTTGTTCTGTGATTTGGGGCCACCCTTTCCTTCCTTTTGCTGTGAGGGGTTCCCAGTCCCAAAGTGTCGCATATTTTGTTTGAGCTTCTCCTCAATTTTAACGGCATATCGATAGGTTGTGCCCAAGGACGAGATGTCCAGAAACTCCATTTCGTATTGGATGTATCTATGTAGAGAAATAATATACGTGAGTACCAAATTTCACTCATAATATTTGATACCCATATTGGTGCGCAAGGTATGGAAGATATTTGTGAATTCTGACACGACTTGGTCTCTTTCATGCCGCAGTGTGGTCCATTTTGTATACAGGTCGTCATAGCTTCTGATAGGGTAGTATTTTTCCTTAATATCATATATGAAGGGCTCCCAGGTGTTTGGGACTATAAATAATGAGGGTTCCTCTGTTTACTTTTGCTCATAGAAAGTCTCCAACCAATCTTTGACATGGGGAACAACTTTGAGGAGAGAAAAAGTGATATTTTCTCTATTCGAAAATTTATGGACAAAAAAATACCCTTCTAGCAGATTTAACCATTTGTACATAGTGTATGCATCTATATAACCTTAAAATATAGGAATATCAAAATTGATTTTTACCTTGAAGGGTGCGACGCTTCCACTTGAGGAAGATGCGTCACCTGTTGGTAATCGCTGAAGGAATTGTGAAAAAATATCCATCTTCACGTTCCTCTATTGCATGGGGGTTTCCTCGAGAAACATTTTGAAAGGATCTCTTGTCCCATCATATTTATTTTCTCCCACCATGAGAGTTCTCTTGGGTGTGCGAGAGATTTTGTCCTCAAGAGAAACAAGCTCAAGACCCAATTCTTTATACCCTGACCTCGTCGGGGACATGCATTAAAAATGACAAGGAGTAGACCGCTCTGATACCACTGATCTGTATTTTATGATCAGAACGAAATGAATACAGATTATTAATAAAATATGCTAACATAGAATAACATAGATACAATAAAAATGGTTTTTATTCAATATGGAAATAAGCTGAAACTGTAAAATGCAGCAGAAAATAAGCTTGCTGGAATGGTGGCAGATTATCTCAAAGAAGAGATGTGATAGATGTGCTCATTCACAAGAAGATGATTACAATGAGGATCTCGAGGCCTTTTATAATAAGCATGAATTAAAAAACCCTAGACAGTGAAACACCTAACCCTAGGAGATGAAACGCCAAATGTCATTTTTGCCCCGTTGGGGTAAGCTAGTACATCAACTTCTCGGGGTTGTAACTTTTGCATACGATCTCTGTTTTAGGCGCACGATATCTCGTTGGAAAGGTATATCCGAAGAATACACATTTTTCTATAAGACTTTGACCCAGTCAATAGTCTAACTATGACGAGCCCTAAAAACGATGTTTAGGGCCTCAAAATGGCCCTGGAAGTCATGGACCTAAACACTAGGAAAAACTACCAAACTAGAAAAATGCCAAAAATGAACCAGTTGGAATAGGTGGGAGGCCACCGAAATCCATATTGATCAATCCTAGACCCTTAGGAATCAATGGTACCCATTTTGTTGAGTGCCCCCATTATATGAGGAAATTTTTGTTGAATCTGGCCCTAGGTGAGCCATTTGCCTTGGTGCATGAGTTGCCCTGCTTTGACAACCCAATAAAGCTGGATCCTTTGTTTTCAAGTGCCCTTGACCTACATGTCCACAATCTGATCATTGTATGCCCGTTTCATGCAGTCAGGGTTGAGCTCTATTGGTGTCAATTGTTCTTCTATGTTTGAGGTGTCCAATAATGGTGGGAAGTATGGCCAAAGGGGAGCCACGTTGAATACCACTTGCAGTCCAAGGAAAGGAGGAATATTGAGCTCAAAGGAATTTTCACCCACAACCTTGGTGATGGTGTAAGGTCCATAATGAAGTGGGCGAATCTTCCAATGGCACCCTGTAAGGCGCTCTTTCTGCAAGTGCAACAACACTTTGTCTCCAACCTGAAACTTGTGTGGCACCCGATGTTGATCATGGCGCTTCTTGTACTTGGCATTGGAATTCTTTAAAATATATTGAACATAATGTAGGATGTGGTGTATCCTCTCAATGAACTGGGTGGCTTTGTCATTTTCAATTGGAGTAGGGGACGAGTCATTCGAGGTAGCCACAAGGGGTTGTGCAACATACATGGGGCCCAATGTTTGGAATCCCAATCACACCTAAAAGGGGTTGTGTTCGGTTGAGCTATGTAGTGATTGGTTGTAGCTATGTTGAACATAGGGAAGACTGTCATCCCATGTGCGGGGGTGCTTGTAATTGTACATGCACATGATATGCACAATCATCTGATTGAAGACCTCCATTTGGCCATATGTCTGGGGGTGGAAGGCAGTGGATTTGGTGAGCTTGGTGTCTAGCAGTGACCAAAGGCTCGAACAAAATGTGTTGAGGAACCAGTTGTCCCGATATGATAAAATGGTTTGTAGGATTCAAAAATGTACCCATACTCGTTCAAAGAAGAGATTAGCAGTGGCTTATGCTTTGATGATTTTCTTGTAGGTGTCCAGAATCGCCATCTTGGAGGAGCGATCAACAACCACAAAAACACAGTCATTTCCCCTCTTGGTAGACGAAAGGCTCAACATCTAATCCATTGAGATGGATTCCCATGCCTTGTTAGAATTAGGTAGAGGGGTGTACAAGCCTTGTTTCTTAGTGGTCAGTTTGGTGACAACGCAAGCAATGCAGGACCTGATATACTTTCCGAAATCCTGTCAAAGTTTAAGCTAGTAGAAATGTTTTTGCATCACTTCCACTGTCTTTTAGACGCCGAAGTTTCCATCCACCCAACTATAGTGGGATTCCCAAATCATGTTTTCTTGCTCGCTTGTGGGAACACATAGATGACCCAAGTGACACAACAACCCATCCTGAAGACAAAAATTAGCGACAACTAATTTTGTGCCCAACATTTGGTAGGTAGTGGTGAAGTCAGGTTCTGTCTCATAGATGTGGGTCCATATGAAGGTCTTGTAGTTGGAAGAGTCTAGCACTACAGTGGTGAGGGCCACGATTAGAGGTCAAATGAGGCAATCAATGACTTGGTTTGTATGTCCTATTTTATACTTGATGTTGAGGTGGAACTGCTACAAGTATGTGGACCACTTCTGATGGCGCTCATTCTATAATTTTCCTTGCGTCTGCATGAACTGTAGAGGCTTATGATTAGTGTGGATGACTTTCTCCTTCCCAAGAATGTAATGTCTCCACTGGAGGAAAGCTTGCACAATGGAGTACATTTCTTTGTCGTAAGTAGGGTACTTACAGACAACATTGGATAGTGTCTCACTATGATAGGCCACTTGGTGGTCATTCTGAGTGAGAACAATGCCCACAACATAGTCTAAAGCATCTGTCTCAATCTCAAAGGGTTGTTGTTAGTCTGGTAATGAAAGTATTGGGGCTGAGCATAAGCGTTACTTCAAATCATCGAATTATTGTTGTTGTGACAGGCCCCACACAAATTTCTCCTTACCACCACCCCTGGTTACTTGGCTGAGGGCCCATGCAATATGGGAGAATCCCAACACGAACCTGCGATAGAAATTGGCTAGGCCCAAGAAGATCTGAAGCTCAGTGAGTGTGGTTGGGGATAGCCAGTCACATATGACCTAGATCTTGGCTAGATCCACATGCACACCATGTTGATCAACGATGTAGCCTAGGTAATGGACCCTGTCCATGACGAAGGAGCATTTTTCCAAATTGGAATATAGCTTGTGCTATCACAGGATGTGCAGAACCTGTTGAATATGATGCAAGGATTCTGCCCAAGTCTTGTTGTAGATGAGGATGTCATCCATATACGCCACTACAAACGTATTGGTGAAAGGTTATAGGATATCTTCCATCATCCTCATGAAATTTGTTAGAGCATTGGTCAAACCAAAGGGCATGACCAACCATTCAAAAAGACCTTCTTTGGACTTGAAGGCAGTCTCCCATATATCTGTCTATTCTATTGGGACCTGGTGGTAGACCGACTTTAGATCAATCTTACTAAAGTATTTGGCCCTTGTGAGTTGATCAAAGAGGTCATTCATTCAGGGAATCAGGTACCAGTTCCGGATTGTGATTTTATTCAGGGCCTAGTAATTAATGAAAAGTTGCCAGGTCCCATCTTTCTTCTGCACCAACACGATTGGGCTCCCACACGGTTATGAGTTGGCATGGATGTGCCACTGGTGGAGATGTTATTGGATCTTTCGCTTGATATTCTCATTCTCTAATAGTGAGAGGTGGTAGATTGGACCATTGGGATGCAATGCATCGGGAGTCATATCGATGGGATGTTTGACCTAACAGTGCAGAAGTACACCGGTAGGTGAGGAGAAGATATCTGAGTATTCTTCCACAACCTTATCCACTTGCTTCTATTTCTTCGAGAGGTAGAACATGGAGGCCCTAGATGTGGTTGCGATATTTTTCTTAGTCTAAGAGTGAATCACGAAGACGACAAACTTCCCGGTTTGAGAGATGATCTTCTTGCATTTCTTAGCAGAGATCAAGGAAATAACACTAGGTGGGACTGCCTCAAGTATCCTGTACAATTTCATGTTCAAATTAATAATAACACTGCAAGGCCTAGATTCATATACAACATGACATTTCCACAAATAAGGTTGGCCCAAAAGAACATGACAAACTTCAAGAGGAGAAACATCACAAAATACCTCGTCTTTGAAGGGCTTGATGTCGTACGACATGCAACCCTGTTGGTTGACGCAGAGATCGCTTCCTTGGTGGAGCCATCCAATGGTGTAGGGATATGGGTGCGGCGTTGTCGACATGGCTAGTCACTTGAAGACCTCTGCTCAGATGAGGTTCTTCTAGCTACCGCTATCCATGATGAAGTGCAATGGGGTTCCTTTCACCCACATCTGTGAATGAAAAAGGTGCTCGCCTTCCTCTAGCTCGTCTGGCTCATAGGGCTGGAGCTTGGTGGTAGAAATGGTGGCACTAGGTTCCACTTCAATGATTTGTCTCCCCCTTTATGGTTATGAATCCGAGTCAGAACCTGTATCTAATTCTTAGGCTTCCAACTCCACCACTAGCGAATTCTTTGAGAAGTAATCAAAAGTGTTATGCCAGGGGCTTGTGTGGAAGTCACACCACTTCCCAGTATCTTTTGTGGCTTGCATTAGTTGTCTTGATGTTGTCCATATTTTATCTGTCCTTTGTTCTATGGGTTGGGGGCACCCTTTCCTGGCTTTTGCTGTGAGGGGTTCCCAGGCCCAAAATTTTGCATCTTTTATTTGAGCTTCTACTCAATTTTAACGACATATTGATAGGCCATGCCCATGAACGACATGTCCAGAAAATCCATTTTGGCCTAGATGTATCTATGCAGAGCACCGAGATACTTGAGTACCAAATGTCGCTCATAATATTTGATACCCAACTTGGTGCCCAAGGTATGGAAAATATTTGTGAACTCTGGCACGACTTGGTCTCTTTCTTGCCGCAGTGTGGTCCATTTTGTATACAGGTCGTCATAGCTTCCGGCAACGTAGTATTGTTCCTTAATAACATTCCTAAACGACTCCCAGAAGACCGTGACTGTAAATAATGAGGGTTCCTCTATTCACTTTTTCTCACATAAATTCTCCCACCAATCTTTGACATGGGGAACGACTTTGAGGAGCGCAAAAGTGATATTTTCTCTATTAGAAAAGTTATGGACAGAAAAATAACCTTCTAGCAGTTTTAACAATTTGTCTACATCGTCTCTGTCTATATGACCTTCAAATATAGGAATATCAAAGTTGATTTGTACCTTGAAGGGGGCGGTGATTCCACTTGAGTAAGATGCATTGCCTGTTGGTAGTCGTCGAAGGATTTGCACAAAACTATCCATCATCTCGTTCCTCTGTTGCGTGAGGGATTCCTCTAGAAACATTTTGAAAGGATCTCTTGTCCTATCGTCTTTATTTTCTCCCACCATTAGAGGTAACTTGGGCATGCGAGAGATTTTGTCCTGAAGAGAAATAATCTCAAGACCCTATTCTTTGTACCCTAACCTCGTCGGGGACATGCATTAAAAACGACAAGGAACAGACCGCTCTGATACCACTGATCCAAATTTTATGAGAAAAATGAAATGAATACATATTATTACTAAAATATGCTAACATAAAATAAAATAGATACAGTAAAAATGGTTTTTATTCAATAAGGAAATAAGTTGAAACTGTAAAATGCAACGGAAAACAAGCTTGTTGGAATGGTGGTGGCTTATCTCTAAGAAGAGATGTGACGGATGAGCTCATTCACAAGAAGATGATCACAATGAGGATCTCAAGGAATTTTTACAATAAGAATGAATTTGAAAACCCTATACATACAAATACCTAACCCTAGGAGATGAAATGTCAAAAGTCATGTGGGTGTAAGCTAGTACATCAACTTCTCGAGGTCATAACTTTTTCATACGATCTTCGATTTAGGCATAGAATAGCCCGTTGGAAAGGTCTATCCGAGGACTACACATTTTTACATAAAAAATCCACTTAGAGTACAATATATCTGTGGTGGCCCTAAAAATGTTGTTTAGGGCCTCAAAATGGCTCCGAAGTCAGGGACCTAAAAACTAGGAAAAAAACTGCCAAACTGGAAAACTGCCAAAAATGAACTAGTTGGAATAGGTGGGAGGCCACTGAAATACATATGGATCATAATAAAGAAAGTGAAACATGAAGTCTCATTTGATTTACGGCCTATTTTGAAAGAATGATCAGGATTGTGAGGCAAATGAGGAATCAAAGTCTATACAAACCTAAAAGAAATCATATTCAAAATAAAAAGATAAAAGAGGCTTGTATTCTTTTTTTATTGGATGGTGTGTTGAATTATTCTA
>ML781666.1:608900-642909 GCA_009831015.1 Picea engelmannii
TGGTTGGTTGTATGGTTTTCAATGGAAAAATGTGTCCAAGGGTTTACTTCACAACTCCAAAAAATGATGCAAATCTGACCATCACCATAATTCATCATGTGCTCACTCACTAGTATGGAAATATTCCTCAAGTTATCTATCTACAGTTGGAAAACACTAGTCGTGAAAAGAAAAATTAAATTTTGTTTGGATATCTAAGCATGCTTGTTGAACTGAGAATCTTTCAAAAGGTGAAAGTTCGTTTCTGTAACACCCTGTTTTCCCCAGTCTGTAAAAATAACTATACTAGCCAAGTATTGTGGCAAAATCAGAAATGTGAATGTGTGATGTGAATGGACCTTGTGAAAAAGGTCAATGAATGTAAATAATATTATGAATATATATATATATATATATATATATTGCAGGACTACTGAGAGGGGGGGTGTGCTGAAAAAGAGACCACGATGGATGAAGAAAGGTGGTGGAAGGCACCTGGAATGGTGCCGTTAAATTCCACTGAAACCAATATCATATTTGGACTTCACTGGCTCGGAGAACCAAGAGCGGCTCGCTAGCCCCAAATTAAATGACTCGCCAGGTTGGTAGGTAAATGGATCCTCATGAGTAATGAGGGATGGGGGTGAACCGCCCATCCGTAGAGTCCTCAGACCTGACCACCACAAGGAAGATCATGCCACACGCAACCTCGCCGAAAAGAAAAAAGGAAGGAAGAGTGTGCGATAAAGTGGGGGCAAACGCGAGGGAAGGAAAAAAAAAGAGGAAAAGAACTCTAGAAAATACAGAGTGAGTGATAGCAGAGAAGAAGGAGAGTAACCTTCGTTCTTGGTCACTGGCGAACAGAGACTCAGTCTCGTAGCATCGTGGTCTCAGCCCGGGGGTGGCTACTGGTAAATCCAATTGGAGTCACTGAGCCTACGGTTGGGTGGAAACGAGCACCCCTCTTAGTAGTTGCATCACCTCTGGTGTTTTTATGATAAGTGTTATATCTTGTATCTTGAAATTTATATGCTGAGATGTATGCTCATAGTCTGTGCAATTTATGAATGGTTTGAGTATAAGACTGTCTGTGTGGTGTTTTGATTAGAAATGGTGGTTGCATTCTTTTATTGGAAGGACCACGTATGTCTTATGTTTGTAGATAGATTTATATATACATATATTGAACTAATTCGGACTTCAAGTCTGCTTTCAGGAAATATATGCCCTTATTCGTCTCTAGGAATACCTGGAATAGATCTCTCCATAGATATACCCTCTTTGGAAAGCTTACCAAGAACCTGAAAGAGGATTTGGTGGCGCAAGTCATAGCCATCCTGTGCGAGGAAGAATGGTCCTCGTAGATCCCAACATTTTGGCATTTCGGTACCTGGAGTACCCAAGGGTGAGTCCCCTTGCACTTGAAAGTCCCAAAACCCCGACTTGCGAAATCCTGAATTATTAGCGTGGGGGTAAATTAAGAGTTTTCGGAGTTTCGGCACCCGGAGTATCTAGGTGCGAGTTTTCTTGTACTCGCGAGTCCCGAAACCTCGATTTATGAAATCTCAAAATGGCAGTGTGTGGTTAAGTATCGATCGACGGATGAGATCCTATCGGAGGATCTGAGGTCAGTCGCGACCATTATATTGGAGGAAGAAAGGAAGGCGTTAAATGCCTCAACCTCTTTATTTTATCTTCATGAGTAGCGGAGGAATCGGGACCGTATATACCAAGATCCATGAAATTTACCTGGACCGTCCATTTGTAGAGGACATGTGACTGTCGGTCGACGTTTCGGCACCCGGGAGACCAAAGGGAAAGAACCCTTGTCTTCGCAAGCCGCAAAATCCTGGTAAATGAAACCCCGAATCGGTTTAAGTGTGAATAATTTTGAGAAATCCGGGATTTGATCATGACCGTTGATCATCTTGAAAATATCGTAATGATTGATCGTGGGTTAAGGTCACAGCCGTCCATCGAAGGGACACGTGGCCGTCGGTCGACATTTTGGCGTTTTGACACCTGGGAAACCAAAGGGCAAGAACCCTTGTCTTCGCAAGTCATGAAATCCCGGTACCCGAAACCCCGATGCGCTCTATGGTAGAAAGGAGGAGTCCCGAAAGGATCTAGATCATCCATTGGAAGAGACGCGTGGTGAGTGGTCAGAGTTCGGGGAAAGCTCTGAAATCCCATGGACCGTTGGATCCAAATCCTCGAGGATCGTTGATCTCCTACATGAATTCCCATATCAAGATTTAGGGATTGGAGTGACAAGAGTTTTGGAGTCGTTGCATCGTGAAATCCCAGTTCACGAAACTCCGAAAAGATCCGAACCGTTGGATCCAAGACATCGAGAGCTGTTGGATCTCATACAAGAACTTGAGTATCAGGTTTCGGGGTTTGAAGAGTCAAAAGACTTGACTCTCTTGCATTTCGAACTCCCGATTTTTGAAATCTCGATACGGCTAGGACCGTCGGATTAGGGGAGGCTTATAGCCGTTGATCTCCCTTTGGAGGGGAACTTCAGATATTATGGAGTTTTGGGGATTCGAAAGGGAGAGGAAGAGACATCGCATCACGATTCCCTAAATCGTGAAAATCCGGTAAGTGCTTTGTCGATTTAGCGCATGGTCATGTGGACAAGACCCAAGCGAGGAGCTTGTCACTTTCCATCCCTTTCGGGGTTCGACATTTCAGAATTTCGGGGTTTGCAGATTTGAAAGACTCGACTTGCTTATATCTCTAAGTCACGAAATGCGAAAAGGTGCCTAGTTGTTTGGCCGGTGGTCATAACCGACGATTACCTGGAGGTGGAAAAGGGAAGAGCTAGCCTGTGCTAATCCCCCGTAGGACTTCGGGGATTCTGTCCCTCGAGAAAAGGAGAAACAATTATTATGTCGTAGTGGGTGTGTTATAGTTTCCTTCTTGTTGGACACACGCATGATCATATTGATCAAATGTTCAGTCATTTTTCAGTGAGATTGAAGAGTAAAAATGTTGGAATCATACCATCATTGATTGAATGTATTAAGAAAGCATACATTCCAGAGCCCGTTTTTCATATATTAGAAGAATTTTTTGGCATGTAAAGATTTATTTAGGTATCACATCGTGAAGAAAAATGTATTGAACAACTTAATGCCATTAGCTTTCAACATCAATTTTGTTTCAAAAAAATTGATGGGAAAACACTTATATGGGGAAAGCAGTATTCAACTACTGCATAATGAGGGCCTTCATCAGGTTTATCAATTTTGAATTTTATTCCAGATCAACCAATATTTTCATCAAATTTATTATTTTTACAATCAGTTCTTGAAATCCATAATGCACTGAGTCGTAATAGAGATGTATATTATTCTGAATGCCTGGAAGAAATAAAAAAGTTCATTAAGGATACATATGATTACTTTGATGTTGTTGATTCTATTTGGTGGGAGTCTTTTTTAAATAGTCAAAGTGACATAATTTTAAGTTCAATAAATGAAGATACATTGTTGAATACTTCATTTCATTGGGCACAAAATATGCCAAATGAATCTGAAGAAATAAACATTGTTGAACAACAAGAATCTCAAGGTGTTATTGAGTTTACACAAGCAGAGGAAAGAAAAATGTATGTTGGTTCATGAAGGTCATGTGCATAACGTGAAGCAATGGAAGACCTTTACAGGGGTCAAGTACAAGATATTAAGGAGGGTAGCATGATTGCAGGCTTAGCAACTGAAAATCCACATGGTTATCCATTCTGGATTGGAAAGGTTATAAAGATTGAGATAGAAAATGATGATGTTATTACAATTGAAATGTATTGGAATGCAACAAGTACACACCCATTCAATGGTGTGTACAAGCTAGAGATGGTGGTTGAGAAACATGTCAATATAAAGAGAAAAAGAAAGGGTCAAAATACAACTCGTCGTCGTACTAACCTCTTAAAATTAGATTATGTTGACATAATTGTTTATGAATTCAATTTGACAAAGAGAGGAACTCTTTTCTCGAAGACAACATAGAGTATCAATAGGCTACTTCCACAAGAAATAAATGCAAGATGGGAGTTTGTAGAACCTAGTCGTAGATCTAAAAGGATTTTGACATCTGGAATGTTGGGCATGCATGTAGACTCAAATGGTGCATTCATCGACAATAGAGAAGAGTATGGATCATCTACATCTTCATCTAATCATTCATCTGAAGACAATATAGACTCTAATGGTATTTCCGAATCCATGAGTCAATATGAATAAGTGTATGAAACATTTTATGTATTTTTTATCCATATTATGTTTGTATGATAACTAAAAATGAGCATTGAACTTACATATGATCTTACATGAAGTTATGGATCATTTTTATGTTTTTTTATTATGGAGAATATAATAAAATTTCTTAGCTCATATGTTTTGAATATGGACAATATAACAATACTTTTTAGAAATAATTTCTTAGCTCATGTGTTTTTATTATGGAGAATATAATAAAATTTCTTAGCTCATATGTTTTGAATATGGACAATATACCAATACTTTTTAGAAATAATTTATGTCTCATTCAATGTAACTTGTATTTACTTTTTTTTATTAAAAGTAAAAAAATATTTAAAAGTGATGTTGAATTTTTAAAGTATATTGTGATATTTTCATGGCATTATGTATTACCTTGTGCTTTGAGTGATAAAGTAAGATTTTAAAAGTAAACATTTAAGGGTTGATTTTATGATTTTGTTTACATTAATGATGAGTTCTTTTACCACTTTATAATAAGGTGTCATTTCCATACCCCAATTTTAGAATGGGTGCTACCAGTAGTAGTACTTTTCAATTTGATGGTTGGTTTTGATGTTTTGGTTTTAATGGTACCAACTGCTAAAAATACTATTTCAAATTATCTAAAATTTTAACATTTTGAAATTTTTTTTTTATGTAACATCATTTTTTTAGGTGTTGATTTTAAGGTTTTCTAAGCTATTGTTTGAGTTTTGAAGTCCATGTTTGAAAAATGTTGTAATTTTGACCCCGATTAAAAAAATGGTGCTACCAGTAGCACCACTTTTTAATTTGGGAGTTGATTTTGATATTTTGAATGTAAAAATATGGGTTTTTTGGGCTAGAGTTCTCGTTTTGAGGTCACAGTTCTCATTAAGTTTATAACTTTGTTTAATATGGTTTCAGATATCATTATGTGAGCTGAATGAGCTTCTGCATCTAAAATTATCAGCAAATTGGTTGTCTAAAATAATTCCTATTGAATTTGGTGAGTTGAAGAAGCTGGAAGTCCTTGATTTGTCTCAAAATAGGTTGTCTGGAACGATTCCTTCTGAATTTGGTAAGATGAAAAAGATGGAAGTCCTTGATTTGTCTCAAAATAGGTTGTCAAGAGCCATTCCTTATGAATTGGGACTATTAAAAATGTTGCGTGAGTTGGCTCTATTTTCCAATAATCTCACTGGTAAAATACCTCCACAAATAGGCAATCTAACAAGCCTACAAGTGTTTCTAGCTTACAACAACCGTATCAATGAAAGCATACCTCCTTAGGTTAGTCAACTCAACCGTCTTCATAAATTAAATATGGGAAATAATAGTATTTCCCAAGAGTTTCCTGTTGAACTCAGGAGGCTTGTGAACCTTGACTTCCTGGATCTCAATCTTAACAAATTAGGAGGCAATATTCCTTCTTTTCTGGCCAAGATGACCCGCCTGACATACTTAGACCTCTCTAACAACCAGTTCTATGGCCTTGTCCCACCCTTTCTAGCCAATTGTTCGATGTTGAGATATCTAAAGATAAATAACAATTCTTTGGTAGGAGAGATTCCTGCGAAAATAGGGCAGTTAATGAATCTGCATAGCTTGTCTCTTTCCCGAAACAAGCTCACCCGAGTGCATCCTTCTCTAACGTCCAATAATTATACCAATGTGGTAGTGATAGATGTTTATGATAATTACTTGAGTGGATGACTACCAGAAAGCTGGGGACAGAACCAGAACTGGCGCATCATAATAGTGGGCTATAATTGATTGCAAGGAAATTTACCAGAATGGCTTTGGGATCTAAGCAGCTTGTTGCCAGGATGTAATCATTTCACCACCTCTGTGAAAACAATAAATTGATGGCTTGACCCTTCAAGACTTGAGGTTTAAGCATCGATCACTAATTTTGTCTTACATTGCTTAAATGGTGGTCGCCTTAACCTTTGCAGGTCACGAGACATCATCACTGATTCAATTATTATTTTTTTAAGATCGAAGGGGCATTTTTGTTTGTATAAATACTTGAAACGGATTGTAAGATAATCATCCTAAAAATGTTTTTGAATCAAAATTGATATTGTGTATTTGGAGGTGTTCTCTCCATTAATACTTTGTTTTTTATTTGAGTTTGTAAACTCATTTGGTTCCTTGATCGCATTCGCCATATTGTTTTTTAATTTGAGTAATCGTTGTAATTTATTTTCTTTTCCCAATTGCGAACCCACATTAATTTTTTAGCATAGTGATTCAATGTTTTGTCTTTTGGGACATCCTATGGCTTGAGTGATAGACTTACTCACTTCCAAATGATGAAACCTGAAGTTGTGGGCCCAAAGCATATTTTCATTTTGCGATTCGGCAATTAAAGTTTTTATTTTGTTTTTTACGTTGGGTATGTCGAACCCTGAATTCCAATAAGTCTTGTTTTTCTCATTTCGACAATATTTGTTTTGTTTTCATTTTGTATCGGGTTTTTTGTAAACGCCGATACCCAAACTCCATTGTGCCTCCATCTCACATTTGGTATTAGAGACAGGTTGTATCATGTTAGTTTCTCATTGTTCCTGTTGGTGCCCAATTTTACTGCACAAGAATTTATTTGATTTCTTTCAAAACTTTATAAATGGCTGTGTCTGGTAGCAGTGCTTCTCAGATTAAGGTTCCTGTTATGAATGAGAAGTCATATGACTCTTGGTATATTTGGATGAGGACAATTTTTCGTTCTCAGGATTTGTGGACTTATGTTATTGATGGTTATGCTGAGCCAGCTGATGTAGCAGTGGAATTGGCTCTCTCTAATTGATCGTGTTTTGCTGAAGGAAAACAGGAAGAAGGATAACAAGGCTCTTGGATTAAGCCAACAAGGATTAAATGAAGCCATTTTTATGAATATTTCTAGTGCTGCATCTTCGAAGATGGCTTGGGACATTCTTGAAACCTGTTATCAAGGTGTCTCCAAGGTAAAGACAATCAAGTTGCATAACTTGATAAGGGATTTCGAAAATCTGAAAATGAAGGATAATGAAAGCGTTGATACTTTCATGACTCAAGTAATGAGTGTTGTGAACCAGCTTAGGCAGTATGGAGATGATATTGAGAATAAGAGAGTTATTGAGAAAGTGCTGAGAAGTTTACCCTAGAAGTTTGATCCTATTGTTGTTCCCATCGAGGAATTTAAATATTTAAGTCTAATGTGAATTGATGAATTAACTGGTTCTCTTGTAGCTCATGAATCTAGGATATCTAGATATGAAGAAGGATCATTGAAGCATGATTTCAAATCTCAACTGCATGTTACCAGAGGCAAAGGCAGAGGAGGTCGATTTTCTGGTCGAAAGGACAACAAAACTGAATCAGTGTCTAAGGAGAAGTTCTAGCATAATCCTCCTAATTTAAGAGGGAGCAGTAGCAAACCCTTGCAGCAAGAAAATCAGAGGTATGATAAATCTAAAGTACAATGTTATTATTGTAAGAAGTTTGGGAATTTTGCTAACAAATGTTGGAAGAAGAAGGCAGATGATGGAAAGCAGTCTGCACACATCACAAATGAGTCTGTGGATGATCAAAATCATGTGTTCTTGACTTGTAATGTCACTCAGGAAAGTGCTAATGATATTTGGTTTTTGGATAGTGGTTTTAGTGACCATATGAATGGTAATATGGACTTATTTTCTTCTATTGATAATAGTATTCAGTCTGAAGTAAAACTAGGAAATGACTGTAAGGTTACAGTTAATGGTAAAGGTGTAGTTCCAGTTTACACTAAGGGTAACCAGAAAAGAAATATTGATGATGTTTATTTTGTGACTGGTCTAAAATGAAATCTTATTAGTGTTGGACAACTGATGGAGAAAAAGTATAGAGTTTTCTTCAAGAACAAGGTATGTACAATCTATGATAAATTTCCCAGCAAACAATGGATTGCAAGAGTAGAGATGACCAAGAATAGGATGTTTCCACTTGTTATGAAAAATAATTTGAGTGGTTCTTTGAATGCTTATAGAGCTGGAAGTCTAGATGAATCTTGGTTATGGCAGTTGAGATATGGTCATTTATATTTTGTTGGCTTAGATTTGTTACAAAAGAAGCATATGGTAAAGGGGTTGTCATGTATTCAACAACTTGCAAGATTTTGTGAGAGCTGCATACTTGGAAAACATCACAAAGAGAAATTTGTTTCAGGTGTTTCCTATAGAGAAAAAGCTCCATTGGAAATTGTCCACACAGATTTATGTGGACCTATGCAAACACCTTCTTTAATTGGTTGTGTTTATTTTATGACTTTCATTGATGATTTCAGTAGGAAGACTTGGTTGTATTTTTTGAAACAGAAATCTGAAGCCTTTGATGTTTTCAAGAGGTTTAAGTCTATGATTGAGAATGAGAGTGGTCGAACCATTAAAATCTTAAGGTATGACAGAGGAGGTGAATATAAACTGAATGAATTCATTGAATTATGTGATCTTCATGGAATTAAAAGGCATTTCACTGCTCGATATACTCCACACCAAAATGGAGTGGTTGAAAGGAAGAATCAGACCATCATGGATATGGCTCGAAGCATGTTGAAAGAGAAGCATATTTCAAATGAATATTGGGGAGATGTGGTTCTTTTCTCTGTTTGTATCTTGAATAGAAGTCTGACTAAGACCGTGAGGGATCATGTACCTCAGGAAGCCTGGGATGGTAAGCCTGACAATGTTTCTCATTTCAGAATTTTTGGACGTGTTGCATTTGCGCATGTACCTGTATCTTTGTTGAGGAAGTTGGATGACAGAAGCAAGAGATGTATCTTTGTTGGATACAGTGAAGATTCTAGGGCATATAAAATCTACAATCCCATCACCCAGAAATATGTAATCAACAGAGATGTTCAATTTAAAGAAGATGAATCCTGGGATGAAAGTATTGACAAATCAATTTCAGAGGAAGCTGTGTTACCCCGTGAAGATGATGATGGAGCTAAGCAGGTTGAAGGAGATGGACAGATGGTTCCACATGCACATACACCTGTAGAAAGAAGTCCAACAAGGCAAGCACCATATTTCATCCCATCTCAATTTAGAATGCCCAGAACTAATGAGCATGGTGAGCCATTTGGACATGGTGAACATCAATCAGATTCAAAGGTAAGTAGTGAATCAAATC
Organism: Picea engelmannii; assembly: GCA_009831015.1. NCBI lineage: Eukaryota > Viridiplantae > Streptophyta > Pinopsida > Pinales > Pinaceae > Picea > Picea engelmannii. The sequence continues at coordinate 618,284 of ML781666.1, forward strand.
CCACTTTAGCTTCATTAAGAAATAGATTTAAAGGATAGAAGACTAGAAGATTAAGAGAATTGTATGATCAGACTCAAGAAGTAGATCAGATTTCAAATTTTTCATTAATGGCATGTGATCTTGTAAGTTTTGATGAAGCTGCTAAAGAGGATGTCTGGATAAAAGCAATGGATGAGGAGATTGATTCCATTGAAAGAAATAACACTTGGGATCTTGTCGATTTACCTGAAGGTAAGAAGAGAATTGGTGTTAAGTGGATTTATATGACTAAGTTGAATGCAGATGGTGAAGTTGAAATGTACAGGGCAAGACTTGTAGCTCAGGGGTTTAGTCAGCAACCCAATATTGATTACAATGAAACATTTGCTCCTGTAGCAAGAATTGACACTGTGAGGATGGTCTTAGATATTGCAGCTTAGAATATATGGATCATGCATCAGATGGACGTTAAGTCTGCATTCTTGAATGGATATTTGGAAGAAGAGGTTTATGTTAGACAACCTCTGGGTTATGAGATTGATAAGCATAGAGATAAAGTTTACAAGTTGAGGAAGGCTTTATATGGATTGAAGTAGGCATCGGGAGTTTGGTATAGCGGGATTGATGAATACCTGATTAGTGTTGGATTCAACAGAAGTCCAAGTGAACCAACCCTGTATACAAAGATAAACCAGGAAGGTAAAATTTTGATTGTATGTTTGTATGTTGATGAACTGATTTTTACTCAAGATCTATCTGGAGATGATTTTAAACAATCCATGAAAAAAGAGTTTGAAATGACTAATTTAGGATTGATGAAGTATTTTATTGGAATTGAAGTGGATCAATCTGATGATTGCATTTTCATTTGTTAAACTATCTATGCAAATGAAGTGTTGAAAAGGTTTAGAATGTTGAATTGCAAGCCAGCTGCAACACCAATGGCAACTGATATTAAAATTAGCAAGTATGATGGGGGATCATATGTTGATCCAACTTTGCATAAGAGGCTGGTTGAAAGCCTTATGTACTTAACAACAACCAGACCTGACATTATGTTTGTTGTAAGTTTGATTTAGAGATTCATGGAGACACTGAAGAGTACTCATTGGCAAGAAGGAAAGAGGATTCTGAGATATGTTGCTGGAACAATTGACTTTGGCATCCGATACACATCAAGTTTAAACTTTGAGCTAATCGGATATACTGATAGTGATTTTGCATGTTCCATTGATGACATGAAAAGTACATTTGGGTATGTGTTCACTCTTGGATCTGGAGCAGTCGCATGGGCATCAAACAAACAACCCATTGTGATTCTATCTTCTACTGAAGCAGAGTATGTTGCAACAGCTGCAGCTGTATGTCAAGCTGTGTGGATGAGAAGGATCTTGAATGAATTGTTGCATGACTAGAATGATGCAACCCAAATTGTCTATGACAATAAATCTACCATTGCACTGTCAAAGAATCATGTCTTTCACAAACAGAGTAAGCACGTTGACACAAGGTATCATTTCATTCGAGAGTTTGTAACTGGTAAAGAGATTTATGTTCAGTTCTGCAGGTCTGAAGAACAATTTGCAGACATATTTACAAATCTTTTGGGAAATGAATTGTTTAAAATCCATAGAATAAATATTGGGGTCTGCAAGATGTAATGCATTGTTTACAACAATTTTGTTTTACATATTTTCAGTTCGTTTTTCTCTGAAATGATTAAGAGGGAGTATGTCAGGATGTAATCATTTCACCGCCTCTATGCAAATGGTAAATCGATGGCTTGACCCTTCAAGACTCAAGGTTTAAGCATCGATCACTAATTTTGTCTTAACCTTTGCAGGTCACGAGACATCATCAACGCTTCAATTATTTATTTTTTTAAGATCGAAGGGGTATTTTTGTTTGTATAAATACCTGAAACGGATTATAAGATAATCAAAGTTGCTATTGTGTATTCAGAGGTGTTCTCTCCATTAATACTTTGTTTTTTATTTGAGTTTGTAAACTCGTTTGGTTCCTTGATCGCATTCGCCATTTTGTTTTTTAATTTGAATAATCGTTATAATTATTTGCTTTTCCCGATTGCGAACCCACATTAATTTTCCGCCGGCTTGAGTGATAGACTTCTTCACTTCCAAACACCAAAACTAAAGTTTTTATTTTGTTTTTTACGTTGGGTATGCCGAACAATGATCAAAATTCAACACGTCACAGCTTGTCAAAGGGGGTCTAGCACGTCCTAGAAGTGTTAATCATTAAAATTTGCCAGCATTGTTACAATTAACACTCCACTGGGTGATGGAGTGGTGACTGGAGTACACTGTACAGGTAGATAAAGGTTGGTGCGTGCAAAATTTACCGTAACTTGGAGGTTGGCCAACCAGTTGGAACCTGGACCAATGAAACAGGGAAAGGAATTTGTTGCACTTGTTGAGTTAGGTGATAGAATTAATGTGCTCTCCAATCATGGATTCATGAGTCCCGAGTCCTGCCGACCTCGCTTCGATTCTTATTAATAACATTATTTTGATTTTGGGTGCGCTTTAATTGTCATGGACGAGGAGAATTGGAGCGACGCAACACTAGAGTTATAGTAGTAGTAAAGTTGGTAGAATCAAGGAGTTGAATCCAAATTATTATTATTATTATAACTAGCACAGCCGCTAACTCGCGGCTGAAAACGCCGAAAGGTAGCGAAATATATTAATAATCTTCAAGTATCCCTACTAGAATGAAAAATCTTCTGATCAAAACGTTGAGGTACCTGCGCATAGGAGTTGAGCGTCGGATCCCCAAGGCTCGGAAATTGGAGAAGGGATCTATCGTCTTGTATTTCATCTACTCTGCGGGCGGGAGGATTACGGGGAATTCAAGCCGGAGAGGTGGATGACGGAAGGCACTATGGGGAAGGCAGAATCGGAATTCAAATACCCGGTTTTCAACTGCGGGGCACGAAGGTGTACGGGGAGGGAGTTTCCGTTTCTTGATGAAATGACTGCGCGTAAATTTTTTTAATTGGCATCCAACACCCACGCGGCCATACTTATCCGTCCAGTAACAATAATTTAGTAAATCGTGGTCAGGTTAACATATTATCTCTTAATCACTGAACGTGGCAATCTGGTGGTGAGTAAGTAATTTTTTAATCTTATTTAGTAAATGTGAAAAAGTAATCACATAAACGTACGTCTTTATAAATGAGCGGAAGTTAATTTATCAAAATCTCATCCATTGATTAAAGAGGACGACTAAGAATATGCCAGCATCTTCAATTTCCAACCCTAAGATTGAAATTTATGATTAAAAGATCATTAATTGTGCCCATTGTCAATAGGTATACTCCTTTCGGCATAATTATTATAAGCAGGGTGTTGGCCATGGAGACGGCCACCTCAATTTCTTCAAACCCTAGCACCGTGGAAGAGGTGTTTAGAGACTACAAAGGCCGCAGAACCACCATCGTCCATGCTCTCACCACTGGTAAGAAGCTCTTCATTTTTATTTTTAAATTTATCCTTTTCTCTCCAAGGCTTCATTAGCTTCAATCGATTTACTTCTCCGCTGATTGATCTTTCGTACATTTTGTCTGCCTTCTTTTTTCTTGGCAGAGGTCGACCGTTTTTTCTCGCTTTGCGATCCAGGTGAGTAGACTGAATTCTCATGTTGTTTTCTGTAGATCTAGGGTTTTCTTCACTATAATTTTTAGATTGGGCAGAGTTTCAGTTTTTTGCGAAACTTTCCATGGTTATGTCCGACTTTTAAAAGATTTTCATTGATTTTTGAGAAATTTAACCTGATCTTACCTAAATGTAGCAACTATTTTTAAACTTAACCGAAGTAGTTGCTTGTGAGCTGCCCTAAATGAAGTAAATTGGCCTGTTTTTATATCCTACAATTCAGATCTCACCAAAAAATATTTTAATTTTTGAGAGCGGCAACCATGGACTTCGCCTTTAACATAATATTTATTATTGTTGGAATTCGACGTAGGCAAGGCCACAGTCGGTTGACGGTGGCTTTGAAAAGTATGATATCTGGCCACATTTGAATGGTCAAGGGGGATTAGGGCCGATATGATTCAGTAAGGGCCCTTTTGCATTGATCTATTATTAAATTGATATATTTCTGTATCAGAATTTGGAGATTCGAGAATTCATGTTGTTACTGTCTTGAGTTAAGTAAGCTAAAGTTTGACTAAATCCTTCATATTTTAGTGTCTGAGTAAAGTAGACTAAGATGAATTGAGGTCAATGAGTTTCGGTGATTTTTCAAGGTAGGTTGGCCACATATTAAAAAATTTAGAAGACCCAGTTTATTTTGAAGTTATTATGATCTGGCATTGACGAACTGTTGTTCAGAGGCTATTTTCCAACAAAGTGATTTTGGAACTGTCGATTTTTAGTCAGTAGAGTAAATTTTAATGAAATGGCCGTTTGGAAGAGGTCTTAAATATTATACTGGACAATATTTTGGCAGTCTTTAAGGTTTTCATTCCGGGGAGTTGTCTTTTGTTTAGAGAAAATAACTGGCAATCCTTTCTGACGAGCAGTTGATCTTCTCTGCTTTCCAAGTTTCCATCTTATATGACCAAACTCTAAAACAATTGGTTTAATATGGTTGAGGGGATTATGGGATTTTACTCTAGATTCAACAATATCTCTATCTTTCCCAGTATTTTTTGGAGAGAACTTTTGCATTCACCCTAACAAAGGTATTTAAACCGGGCATGTCCTAAGTTTTCTCCATAATAATAAATTACTACAATTTTTTTCCTGATTTTACTTCAAGTGTGGGTGAGTTTGGGTTGAGGCTCCCACCACCTTACAGTGGCGGCGCCCTTGTTTGTGTTCGAAAATCCGGTTTGAGAAACAAGAAATAAAGTATTCCACAGCTTTTCAAATCAAGCCCACCACAATGTGCCGCCTGGACCATCACCAAATTCTAGAAGCTAGACTTGATATAGTGCACGGAAAAGTTATTACCATTTACCGACTAAATTATTTCCCGGCACACAAGTTTCCAACGCTGCAGTCTATCTGAAATCCAAACGGAACAAGACAAGCATCGACGAATTTGAGGCATCACCGATAAATTTGGTGGGATTCTTAAGCAAGAGAGTCGATGCCCAGAAAAGTGAGTGAAGAGGAATCAACAACGATGGCGAAGTATAGTCCAGAGAATGGCATGCGTGCAGGTTACATTGTCGACGATGGAATGGATTAAATGAAGCTCGATCTGAGGTTGCCTCTACTGCAAGAGGTTGATCTTAAAGACAAATTCGTCCTTCTCAGAGTCGATCACAACGTCGTCAAGAAAGGTAAATAGAACAGTTCATTCATTTGTTCCTAACCCTAACTGTGTATAAATTCCCCTTCCTTTTGAGGTTTTAGGATCATATATTAGGGAAGTCAGCTTCACCTAGAATTTATTCTCCCTAAACTCTAACCCTTTGACCTATCATACCTGCCTCAGCTGTAATTCTAGCTAAAAAACCCCACGTCTGGAGTTTGCCAATAAAGCTTGGCAATATAATGCTTTAATTTGCATTCAGCAGGTTGATGATCAGGGTTCATTGCAATTGAATGCATTTTTGAGTAAATAGACTTTGAAATGTGAGTAAATCATGGTTTAGTAGCGGATCATGGTATCTAATCGAGAATTACTTTCAGAGCACTAGTTGAATTATTTGGCAACATTCACTCGTTAGATGGTTGGACTGAGATAATAATTGTTATTGTTTCATGTTTTCTTATTTGGACTTGGATTTGAACCTTGTTGGAATGGAGATAATGACTGTCACTGTTTCATGTTTTCTTATTTGCACTCGGATTTGAACCTTGTTGAAATGAATAAAAACATTCCATGTTGAACAACGTTACCAACCATCAAGTTTATTGTAACATATGTGGGGTAGTATGGATTAACTTTCCCATTTATAATATAAGTTGTTTGTATCATATGTGGGATAGTATGGAGTTACTTTTAGTAAGCCAGTTTGTAATATATGTGGGGTAGTATGGAGTAACTTTTTGTAAGCCAGTTTGTAATATATGCGGGGTAATACGGAGTAATTTTTAGTAAGCCAGTTTGTAATATATGTGGGGTAATATGGAGTAACTTTTTTGTAACCTTTCACATATACAAAACCATATACTAAACATAAATTTACAAAGTTACTCCTTCACAAAGTTGCATCCTCTCCAACTCTCATCTCGTTATTTCACATATACAAAACCATATACTAAACATAAATTTACAAAGTTACTCCTTCACAAAGTTGCATCCTCTCCAACTCTCATCCCTAACAAAAAATATGTTCAGCAAAATTTCTATGTTGTTACTTCTAGTTAAGTGTTCCTTCAACAACAAATTCACCCTACCTCCAATCTACCATCATCACTTAATTGCTATCTTGCCCTTAGAGTTTCTTGGTTGCATATTTTCGGGTGTATTTCAACTGTGGCACTGAGATTGCTATGAATGAAATCGTAAGTGGCTAGACCATGATAACTGAAAATTTTGTAAGGGATTGGTGTAGACCTCCCAAGAGAATGCAGGTGCCTAATAAACCTCGAATTACATTTCAACCCTGAGCTTTCCCAGATTAAACAAAAAAGTCAAAATTTATGTCCTACCTACTTGCATCTATCTTATAGATGCACAATTCCTCTAGTACAAGTGGTTTGTGATGGAACAAAGGGGGCAAACTTACTAACCCTTTCCCTTTGGCCACAAGAAGACGATGGTCAGACCGAAGAGATCAAGCAGAAAGTAATACCGAAGACGATGGTCAGAGGACACGAGTGGCAATAATAGCGGGAGTACTTGCAGGAACATTGTTTCTATGCTCAATCTTCTGGTATTACTGTTACTACAGATCAACCTCTCGTTCATCTGATCATGAGAAAACCGAAACTGGCTCTTTTGAAGAGGGTTTAAAGTTAAAATKATCAGAACTGTCAGATGCTACCAATGGTTTCAGTGAAGCCACCATCATCGGCACAGGCGCATTGAGCAAAGTATACAAGGGAATTCTAAGGAACGGTCAAGTTGTTGCTATCAAAACCCTCAAACGGTCAAGAAGTTTTCTCAAGGAATGCGAGGTCCTGGGTAAGATTMGGCATCGTAACCTGGTGAAAATTCTTGGGGCGTTCTCAAATTCAAACACAAGGGCTCTAGTGCTCCAGTTTATGCCCAATGGAAGCCTGGAAAAGTATCTTCATCAATCTCAAGTATGTCAACTCACATGGGAGGCCAGGTACAAAATTGTTACTGGCATTGCCCAAGCTATCAATTACTTGCACAGCGAAACAGGGATGGGAAAGATTGTTCACTGCGATCTGAAACCTGGCATTGTTCTTCTTGATCAAGACATGGAAGCCCACGTCTGTGATTTTGGGATTTCAAGAATAATTGACCCACACCATTCGAGGTTCGATTGGTTATATTGCACCCAGTGAGTCCTTTATATTATTTATGCGAACGTATTAATTAGATTCATACTAAGATTTATATTTATGCTGCTTGTTGTGGCGTGCGTACTGTAGAATTTGGATATGGCGAGAAAATATCTACAAAGGCAGACGTGTACAGCTATGGAGTGTTACTATTGGAAATGGTAACAAGAAGATCACCCACAGATGGACTCCCGGTGGGATTTAATTCACTGGCAGAGTGGGTGAGATGTAGTTTGCAGGATGATCAGTCCGAAGAGAAGATCGTGGCGGAAGTGATTGATCCTTCACTTTCACAAGAAATGGACAGAGAAGCGACTGAGGCAGCTGCGGAATCGATAATGGAAGAAATTCTAGCAGTGCTGAGGTTGGGAGTTGTGTGCTGCCGGACCGATCCAAAGGAGAGGCCTGCCATGAGTGCTGTGCTGGACATGTTGGCTAATATAAAGAAGATTAAGCATGACAATCCCAATCCCAATTTGAGCGTCTCTGCGACGACGAGGGGGTCAATACTACGCTATCTTGAAAAGTAATTCCTACTCCGAGTCGTTATCCTGACATGATCATTATTAGTTTTAGGAAATATCATATACATTCAGGGTTTGTTTTCAGAATAAATGCAACCGTTAAGCAACAAATTTATTTTCTCTTTCAATTTGTTAAGCTGTCTAACTTACATCTGCGGTTCACATGCTACAGCGAGGAGAAGGGACAGAGGATAGACACCAGCACTTCATGTTACTGAGCAATCGCTGTCTGCATGAGACTCCACAGTTCAGTAGAGTAGACCCCGTTTCAGGATGATCATTATCATGAAATAAACGTAGTAGGTTTAAAGTAATTTATTTTTAAAGTTACTGTGACTATGTTTATATACTAGCACAGCCGTGAGTACTCACAGCTGGTAAACGACGAAAGGCTTAACGTTGGGTGGCATTTAAAACGCAGGTAAAACTTGGCATGGAATTGAAAAGCGGAAGCGGAATCGTGGGTAGAGGAAGCCATAAGCATCCGCCCTGGTTAAAAAATGACGGCGCACTACAAAACGTTTTAATTTGCATCCAATTCCACACCAATGAAATGGCAGCAGTTCACATCCACTGGGCCATACGCATTTGTCCAGTTTATTAATCACTGTTGTTATTTTTTAATATTTTTTAATCACTGAACGTGGCAATCTGGTGATGAGCAAGTAATTTTTTAATTTTATTTAGTAAATGTGAAAAAGTAATCACATAAACGGACGTCTTTATAAATGAGGGGAAGTTAATTTATCAAAATCTCATCCATTGATTAGAGAGGATGACGAAGAATATGCCAGCATCTTCAATTGCCAACCCTAGGATTGAAATTTATGATTAAAAGGTGATTAATTCTGCCCATTATCAATAGGTATACGCCTTTCGGCGTAATAAAGGTTGATATTGAGTTTCAAGGAAAATATAGGTTGATATTGAGATGATATTGAAAATAAAAGTTGATGTTGAAAATATTATGGTTTTTTATATCATAATGCCTACATCATCTCAATGAAGTGGACGTCAGCATAGTGTGTGGAAGTCCTCCATTTGCATATATTATGGTTTATGCTTTTCTATATAGAGGAAAGTTTGAACATATCTCATTTTTTGTTTCTCTTTCTTGGGTGGTCGCTTTCCTTTTATATTTGTTTTAAGTTGTTTTGCATAATAATATCTATTAGTATTATTAATCATGTTTTGTATTTTTTTAATATTTTATTTAGAGGAGAGTGTTAATTAGAGGGTATGAAAATTTTATAAAATCATAACACAATTTCAAAATTAGAGATTAATAATTATAGTTATTATTGCACAATCATTTGGAGAGTAATAATTATGTTTATTATTGTATAATCATTGATCAATACCATACAATAATATTTTAAAATCAAATAAATTCTTTTATCAAAATCTTTTTAGTGTCTTTGAGAGTATTAATCTTGATTTTAGATTTGTATACTGCATCTAACTTATTGGTTTTTTTTTTTTTTTCTAGCTGAAAATTTGCACAATTATATTAATATATATAATTTTTACATCCCTTGAAAAATATACAAAAGTATAAGGACTATCTTGAGTGTCACTCTGTCCTTCATTTTTTACAATTAAGAGATTATTCTTCCACAACCAAGTAGCCTTCTTCCAAATACTTTCAAACTACATCCATAAAATAGTTAAATATTACCAAATGTACCAAAAATGCAAAAGACCCATAGCTAATAATTCCTCAAACTGAAAGGTACACGACTCCTCCCAGCGAATAAATGGACCAGGGGTTTCTTTCCATATGTTCAGTGTTTCCCTTAATATATTTTTATATGCCGATGAAGACCCGCTGAGTCTCCAGTTCACAATTGGAGAGTTATGATACCTTCAAGAGCTAATAGAGCCTTCTTAGAGAGTCGATCTACTTCCTTGTTGAATTCCCCAAAAATGTGAATGAACTGGACTTTTGAGAATTTTCTCACCAAACTAACAGTTCTTTGTTTCTAGCCTTCTAAAGAGGTCACCTGCAGTGCACTTTTGTGATTTAGCCAATCTATGATTATCTCTGAATCACCCAGGATCTAAATATTGTGTATGGACAATAGATCGACTAAATATAGGGTGGCCCAAGTGCCCAATAGCTCAGCCTTGGTGTTAGTTCCCTTACCACAGTTGTAATACCATTTGTAAACTTTTGTGGAAGATAGTTTGATAATTCCTCCCGTGCGGCTACAAGTGCCATTGATCTGGGCAGCGCCATCAAAACAAGCCAAAGGGAACTCTAGTGGGATGTCAAGCCCAATTCTAAGGATAGAAGTGGTAATCAAATTAACCACGGGATTATGTAAAGCTCCAAGTTCTTTGATGACGACCGCTTGTATTGAGGGCTTCTTTCCTTCAAATATCACAAAGTTCCTTTCCAACCATATGTTCCAGTAGATAAGGGCAGCGAGACTAGGTGAGTTGTTCTTATTTTTCATCCATCTAGTGAGTCAAACATCAAGATCCACACCTTCCCAATTATCTCTGATGTTTTTAATGGATCTAATTTTATACCAAATTGATTTGGTGAAAATACAATGAATAAACAAGTGTGTGTTTTCTTCACTAGCATTTTTGCAAAAATGGCACAAACCAGGCCCCATCCACCCCCTCTGTTGTAACTTTTTCCATGTAAGAATCTTATTCTCCACAACAAGCCACAGGAACAATTTGATTTTCAGTTGTATATCCCACCCCCAGTCCAAGTAAGTTCATCGGTAGTGTCAGTAATGGATATTCTAGATGCTTAAAGTGCCCTCTTATAGAAGTCCCACTCCACTGCCAAATTACCTGATAGATCCAAATCAGAACTGTTGTACGAGGGAGTTTGACTAAAGACTTGATCTGGTGGTCTCCATGCCTTTGAAAGTACCAAAACTTGTTTATGATTTAGTATAGTGATTAGTGAATTAGACAGAAAGGAGTCTGCACCTAATCCAATAATTTTGTCCTTCCCAATTTTCACCAGGTGTCCGAAACCAGGGTTCCAACTAAGCCAGTTTGTGATCAATGGGATGGCTTTAATAAGACTGTTCCAGATTTTTGAGGCCAAAGAATAACTAAAAGTCTTTGATCTGAGCCAATTAGACACCATCAAGTAAGGGACATACTTCTCCTTCAATACCTTTTTCCACAATCCTTTTTTTGTTAACACCCTCCAAAGGGTCGATGCTGCCAACTTTGTTAAATGAGTATATGTTGCAGAATCCCCAACCATCCAAACCTTTTGGGGGCGCAAGAGTCTTCCAATGACAAAGGTGGTAATGCTTTGCATCTGCATTCCCGTTCCAGAGAAATTTGAAGAGTAATTTTCTTAATCGTTTGAGAATGGATTGAGGTGCTAATGCAAGTGAAAACCAATATACTGGTTGGATCTCCAAAACAACTTTGCATAAAGTATATCTACCTCCCATCGACAACCACCTATAACTCCAATGATTAATCTTCTTCTCCACTTTGGTTAATAACCAATGCTAGTCTTTCATTTTCTAGAGTCTCGCCTTCAAGTAATATACAAGGTATTTAAAACCAAACGTTAGATCAATGAACTTGAACAAGATTAATAGCTTGAAAGGGTCTAGCTCTGATTCCAACAACCCAAAAAAATGGACCGTCGATTTTAGCGGGTTCAACCTTAACCCCAAGACCAAACATAATTTTTCAATGAGGCCCACAATCACCTTCCATTCCTACACAGAAGCATAGGTCAATAGTAAAATATCATCTACAAAAAACAAGTGAAGTATTTCCATAAGTCTGGATACTTTGATTCCAGAAAGGGAGCCTTCTCTTTGTCTAGCCTTTAGTAATAGACTCAAGGTCTCCATCACCAATATAAAGAGTAATTGTGACAGGGGACATCCTTGTCGGAGTCCTCTTCCACTTCTGAAGAAGTTTGTGGCCTCCCCATTGACTAGAACTGCCAGAGATGTTGAGCTCACACATGCCATTATCCAATTTGTCAAGGCCACTCCAAAACCCACTTGTACTAAAATCAGTCGCAGGAAATCCCAACTTACATGATCGTACGATTTTTGTAGATCGAGCTTTAGGATCAGGGCTTTTTTGTTACTTATTGGTTGAAATGGAGGAAATCAATGGAGGAAATAATTCCCAGTGCTTCCCAAATTAATGTATTTTGAAATCGAAAGGGAAATTACATGTATTACAAAAGTTCAAAAAAAGGGATCTAATTTGGAAATCGAGACTAATCTAAGAATTGGAACCCAATCACACAAATGTTCGAGTATCGAGGCCTCAATTTGGTAGTCAGGGTTGATTATAAAATCACGACTAGGGACAAGGTGAACTAATGAGGAGAGGTTTCGAATTGAGAATCATGTCGATCATGAAGTCATGCTCAAAAAATGTTTCGAGAAAAACTTCATTAAATTTGGGAGTAGGTTCAAAGTTCAAACCATGGGTTAACATGAGGCTTGATTGGAAAATCGAATTCAATTTGGAAATCGAGAGCGATTTCAAGTGCCAAAACTAGATTAATGTCTTAATAAACAGATCGAGCTAGATTTTGAAGTCAGGGAGAAATTTGAAAAGGTGAAAGGATCAAGGCCCAATAACAACATCTAATTTTTTCTTTCAAAGGGAAGAATTCAAATGTGAACTCATAACAATTAGGATAATTTCATAAAAGTGTTCGAGTAGGAAAGTCCTGATTTGGCAGTTGGGCTCGATCATGAAGTTGAGGAAAAAACATATATGAACTTGTGAAGGGAGACCCCAATTTCATATGTGATCTTCATCGTTTTATATTTCCAACGATATAAAATTTGTCCAAATCCGTTTTCTCGATATCAAGATATGAGCTCGTGAAGTTGAGTTGTCACACAGGCCCATTAAAAAATGAAACTGATTGCTATTTTAATTTCCGATAAAAATGTATCAATTTACAACACTTGAAACATGTACCACCATATTCTACGTCGAAATACCTTTCCAAATATATAAAGTTTGTTGAAAACGGAGGTCGAGAGCTCAAGATATAGCCTTTGTAAGATCGTGACTCAGCCATTATCGATCAAGTTTGAGTGGTAAATGTGGACCCTTGATTTAATTTCGACCTCCTTTGTGAATTTCGACTTTTATTCATTATTCTTATCCCACATGTACGAGAATAAAAGATTCTTAGTGGTATATAATGTTAAGTGTAACATACACTTACAAGAAATAAGGAAGAGAGGGGACTAGGGAACTTGGAAGATTCAACCCTTGGAAAATTGTCAAATATAATAATAATTTTGCATGCCCAGTCAATCACCAATATGCCCAGTTAGGAATGATGAGTCACCCAACCAAATGTTTCCACATGTCATCACTCGGTAGGCCAACATTCTGACAATAAGAATATGCCATATGTCATCCAATAAAATCATTCCATGTGTCACTTTTTGTATGCTATAAAATGAGAGAATGAATAGAGGTGAAGGGAAAGGAGAGGAGAGAACATGTCACTTATAACATTTTTCATATTTCTTCTTCTAATACCTTCATTGGAATTTTAGACAGAAGTATGCGTATCTTGGTCATGGAGAATCCGATTTTGATTCCGTGAAAAGCATGGTAAAACTGATACCGTGGTTTATGTAATGAACATATAATAGTTCAAAATATTCATCTTCCAATATAATTTTTATTTATTATTCCAGGAGTGGGAACATATAGGTGACCAAATTTTGGTCAAAAGGAGGGACAGGGGAATCAAAAAGAAAAAATAACTTATAAGAGTTTGTTCATTCTCTTAGGAATGCGTGCATACTATTAGTAACGTGTGCGCTTTGCTAGATCACGTGTGTGTTCTTTTGAATTCAATTTTTTTGGACGGGATTAACAACGTGCATGTTGACTTGGTTGCCTCAAATTTAGGTTTGGGGTGACAAAGTTAGTGGTTTGGTATGCAAATTGATAAAAACCTCCTTTTTTTTAATACCTCTCTATATCTCTTTGTTTGAAATTATTATTCTATAGGATAAACAATTCAGTTGTTGACAAAACTATATACATAGATAGAGTTAGCTATGTAGATTCCAAATATATATAAAATTAATATTGTTTACTATTTTTAATCTATTTTTGTCTTCGCATATATCAAAATCCTAGAATACATACCTCTCTTATTTCTTCTATAACTTTTTTTGGCTTAACCATTTCTCGAATGATTTATATGTGGCACTAGAGGACAATGATATATACGATATAAAAAAAAAAAAAAAATGGTTTTGATCATGTTAAGACCCTCTTAACCTACACGAACAAAAGATGTTGTAATTTTAGGGATATGTTGACTTTGATAATTTAATAAAAATATAAAATTAATATTTTAAATTTCCAAAAAATACATGGCACAACAAAATCAAGTTCTCTACAAGTATACATTTTTTTGGAACGAAATTTCATCGTTAATGTACTCAACACTTGCACGAACAAAAACATATACCTTATATTTTGTTGGAAAAATAAGATGTACCACTGTTAGAAAAAATCAAATTTGACATAGTTGTTCACAATTTCTATGAATAAAATTTGTATATTCAGAAAGATAATTCAATTTCCTATGTTTCATCTTCCTACACAAGATTCAAATTCATTGTAAAAGTACCTTGCCCAATCCCTCCAAGTTAATAGATTGTTGTTTTTTCAGGTTTGCATTACCACTAACGCGTCATGAGAGACCATCATTAGCTTGCACTCACCCCTAAGTCTTAGTCTATTAAATAAGATTGTTCTAAAGTGACATGATTCTCAATGGATTTAAAACTTGGTTTATGAATATATAGTTTTTTGATGCAGGACCTACGAATAGATAGGGCACTTGTGGGATTATTTTCAAGTAGAATTGGTCTCTATGGGGAATAAAGTTAAAAACAATTGATCCAAAGGTTATTCATCAAAGAAAAAACGTCTTGAAGTAGCATAAAAAAAATATGTAAAATGATGAATGCCAACGAAATTAACCCAATTGCCCAACACTCCCTGGAAATGTAGTGATGTGGTTCTGGCCCCGATGCCTTCCCCTTAAATGAAGATTGTTATGATTGGGCATTCCTCTAGTGGGATGAAGAAGATGGAAGGATTAGATAATTTGGATATGAAAAAAAAACAATTTATCCATCCCATTGAGATCAAGTCGTAATATGTCCAAGATCAATTGATCTCCCATTAGTTGTATTCCCCTTGGATGATTGAAAATAATCTCGAAAGAAAAAATGAATTTCAAGGGTAAGTCCAATGTGTGTTCGTGTTTGTAACCAATTATTTTGAAAGGCCTGTATATATCTTTAGAAGTCGTAAATGTAATTCTGACAAAGAGTTATTAGAATTCTTACGAAACATTGATTCTACACTATACAAAAGAACTTGCAAAGAAAACTCAATTTTACCAAGTTGATCATTATAATTTGATTAGGGAAAATAAATACAAACAATGAATATCAAACTCATATGATAAATCTGTGGTCAAAATATTTCCATATATATACACTAAAAAAACATTATTTGATATTTATTTGTTAAAAAATATTAAATATAATAACTAAGAGATTAACATGATTACAAATTTCCATAATCCATTTTTTGAAATTCATCTTATTAAATTAATAAATTGTAAATAAAAATTAATAACAATTTAAAAATAAATACTTAATTTTTAATTAAAAACTAATAATAATATAATTAAATTATTTCACTTTATATTTTATTTAAATTCACTCAACTAATTCGTACTTCATATTTAGATTGGATATAAAAAAAATTATTCAAAACACAAATACAGATCCTATTAAGAAATGATACGGGTGAATTCATGAAGGTGGGTAACACTTTTGTGACAACTGGGTCTCCAAAATTCCGAAAAACATTGTTTCGACCGAACTAATTTTTTTTTCGGCCGAAAGTACTATTTTTTTGGCCGAAAAATCTTTCGGGCAAACCTTTGAACGTTAAATCGAACGACACCCTCACGGCGCCCTTGATTTTTGTGTACAATTTTAGCTAGATGGATATTTTTCATCCAGTAACATATTTTCGGCCAAAAGATATTCCAGCCAAAATAATGTTTCGTCCGAACTATCTTTCGGCCGAAAGAACTTTTCGGCCGAAAGATTATTTCGGCCGAAAACACTTTTTAGTTGAAAGATTAGTTTGGCTGAAAAAAGGTTTATATATTACCCACACATCGCTCCTGCAATAGTTTTTGTGAGTTCATACCTATTTGGTGTTTGTTGTACGGGCGGAGAGCATTTGTTGTGCTTGGTGTATGGTGTTTTTTGTGCGGACGGAGAGCGTTTGTTGTGCGAGGTGTATGGTGTTTGGTGTGTAGGCAGATAGCATTTGTTGCAGGCGGACGGGCGGTGTTTGTTGCGAACGGGTGGCGTTTGTTGAGAATGGGCGGTGTTGTGGACGTTGGAGTAGCGGGCGTTCAGTCCAGATATGTTTAGATTAGGATATTTTCAATTAGGATTTAAATTAGGATATGTTTAGTCCAGGTATGCTTAGAATTTAGAATTTAGAATTAGGATTTAATTTCTTTTTTTTAGATTGTTGACAAGGACTTATTCGTCCTTGTCCATTATGTTTAAATATGTTTAAATTTAAAATTTTTAAACCGGGTCGAATTTTAAATTTTTAAACAAAGTCGAATTTCAAATATGTTTAAATTTTTAGTTAAAAATTTGATTTTAAAAATTTTGTTAGAATGTTGACAGGGCCTTATTTGGCCCTGTCCATGTAGAATTTAGAAGTTAGAAGTTAGAATTTGGAAGTTAGAAGTTATTTTATAATTTTAGAATTTAAATTATAAATTTCTATTTCGGGCTTAAATTTTAAATTTCTATTTAAATTTTAGAATTTAGAAAATAATTTTCGATTGTTGACATGGCCTTATTCGACCCTGTCCATGTACAGTGACAAGCCCAAATTCAGGCCCGTGCCTGTACATGGACAGAGCCAAATATGTCTCTATCCCTTGTGTTTAAATATGTTTAAATTTTAAATTTTTAAACATGTTTCAAATATGTTTAAACCGGGTCGAATTTTAAATTTTTAAATAGGGCTGAATTTTAAATTTTTAAACAGGGCTGAATTTTAAATTCTTAAATAGGGTTGAATTTTAAATTTTTTAACAGGTCCGAATGTCAAATATGTTTAATTGTTTATTTTTTAGAAAATATAAATTTTTAGTTAAAATTTTAAGTTTAGAATGTTGATCGGGCCTTATTTGGCCCTGTCTGTGACACCCTCCTCGTTACGACAGAACTCTTTAACCGGTGCAGAATTTTTTTTTTAAGGTGTGTGCACGCGTGTAACAAGACAAACACACTTGACTCTACGTCGCCAACCGACCACCAACAAGACACAACCACGAGGATCACAACAAGAAGACTTAAGGCGCACAACAAGTAACTGCAAGCAATAACGATAAAAAACGTAAGGCGCACAACAAGTAGCTGCAAGCATTAAATGACATGCTAGGTTAGGTACCGTACGAACACAGAAGGAAGAATCCATGGTAGGAGACTTTACTATTTCTGCACAGGAAAGCAGGGCGTTTAATCTTAGTTCTCTGCTCCGGAGAGAGAGAAGGTCAGATAGGCTCCTGGCCGACTGCTCAGGCAGAAACTAGTAATCTCTGTCAGGTGTGTCGCAAGAGTGGAAACCCTGCCTTTAAAGGGCCCGAGACTCTTGATACGGCACTGGATTCTTTAAACAAAAATAATCACACACACAGACTTATATACTAAGGCTACATGGAGGTGTCTACATCCCGCCCGACACAAGCAGACCACGCAATGCAAGAGAACCAAGTACTACAATATCAAGGGAAACCACGACCTCGTCGGAAGATGCAAGTTAGAAGGACTCAGACAACGACCACTAAAATTATGACAAGGAAATGTCTATGACTCAACAGTGATTGGTTATTAGCCCATTTTTTCCATTTAATTTTATTAAACCCCGAGTACACTAGCATAAGGTAAATCTAATTAATTTATTGCCCTGAGTTTAAGGGCCTTACCCTTTGTGTTAAAAATAAAAAGAATTAAATGTCCTTACAATGATTTAACCTCACCATTACATTTATACTACCACCACATTGTAAACAAACAACAATGTCCTTACACTCCTATGTTATCGTTATCATACAAGCTACCATACTTACATTGATATTACAAGCTTGCAGTTAAATAATTATTAATGCAATTTAAAACAACATTGCACTTATATAACAATTAAATAAATAACAATTAATGGAAAATTGAATAACCATATCATTTCAACGATAATTTATAATGCAATTATCTACACCTATTGCAATACTCACATATTATACTAACAAGAGATTGCAGTAAAGTACCATGCCATTTCACATTATTGCAATAACTTAGTCGCTTAGAATAACCACAACATTGAATTGATGTGCTTCTAACCCTAACATTACCTGTTAATCCACGTTCCAAGGACATTACTCTTACATGATTATAAAAAAAATACATCACAAGGCATTACCTTTAATAATCTATATCTACGATCTAATACATAACAATCTCATTCCTTAAATGTTTTACTTCAACAAATTCCTTCTTTAATAAATAATAAAAGAATAATTCCTTTCTTTAATAATGGCGGACCTTTTAACAATTAGGTTTTTGGTGATTAAGTTACAGCTGCACAGGGGTCGAAATAATAAGTGTAATAAAGTTTATGGTTTTGAAAGAACAAACGACATTTGTCCCACGACAATCGAATGATTGCTATTTCAAGGAAAATCCCTACGCACTGGCTACACAATCATAATTAATGAAGAAAACGATTTAGAGAATTTCCAAAAGTTAAATAGAAGACATGAATTTATTAGATATCTGTGAATCATTAGCTGGCAAGTATTAACAATAAATTCGCCTTGAAAAAGCAACTGCAATGACTGCAGAGCTGTCTAGATCACCAAGCTAATCAGATTGCTGACAGAAAAGGTAAGGAAGGGAAGGCACAGGTGATCGGCCGTGGTTTAGGGAAATTCAAGCCCCCGAAATAGATTCACCACGCAGCAGGGAGCAGAGAGCCGCAATCAAGGGCCAACTCGCCAGAGAACTTATTGTGCCAGGAAAATCACAAAGGTAATAAAGATTGTTTATGCAGAGGCAAAAGTAGTAAGGTTTAATAGCTGTTAGCGAAGTGCACGAGGTGGATGAGGCCTGGAGGTTACGCGGAGTACTTTCAACAAGGAAGGTGCCTAATGCATTAGAGAATCTGGGCGCACTGCAGAGAATCATCCCCGGTGCAGGCGATTTTAAACAAGGGTGCTACAGACATATGGCTCCAGCAAAAATTCGGCAGCAAATCGAATTTAAAACGGGTTATAGTGTACAGCCATAATTGCGAATATTACACCCACAATACCAGGATGCAAAATGGGTATTTACACCAAATGAAACATGTAACAGTGAACTGACCAATTAACAGTCGTAACAGAAACGCCCATATTATAATCAACACAGTCATAGATAAAAGCTACTATAACCAACACAGTCATAAAGAATTGCCATGAATGGGTACATGAGCGCCATCCATGCGCAGGAATGGGCATTAAAACGCAGACAGAGGTTATTCAACACGCAGTCGAATAGGACACAGGATGGGAATTCAAAGCAGGATACATTAACCATCAATCGTTGTATGAACATACATAGTTGAAGGATTATATCTTTCTCATATCTAGAATTTTGAATACCTGTTGAAGTCCAATGACAGACCAGGAAAGATAAAATGAGGTAATGATTAGAATTTCTTGTGGTCCGTTTGAAAATATAAGATGAAAAGGATGCCTTGTGGGAACTGCAACCCGATCTGTCAAGTGGGAACTGCAAACCACGATTGACAAGGTGGGTAGAGATGAATAAGATATTAAACCGGTCCACACCCAAAAAAAATCAAATAGTTGGATCGTTTCTGGGCTATGATATTTAGGAGAACGGATCCTGTGAAAAACCCAGGAAATTCTCAGATCATCAACAAACATGGAGATGTATCCAGTAAAGTTACTGTATCGATCTGTGCATTTTTTTTTGAAGTCGATTTGAAATGCTGCCTTAACATGGTATATTCTGGGTGTCTTTATATTCTGATTCGTTTCAGTTTGTTGTAGTTGTACTCACTATAATAGATGATGCAAGTTTGTCTTTCTATCCCTTTAGGTTTATGTTTATCTTGAATTTTTCAACATGGTTACAAACCATAAAGGCGCAAGAACATTGATTGGCGGTGACGTTTAGAGAGAGAGAGAGAGAGGGGGTGATCTACTGGCTACAAGGAAACCAAATCAGTGTGGAAAACCATAAATATGAGGTGATCTAAGATTATGGTGAAATCCTTCAAGGAGAAGAGGCAACGAGGTCATATTCGTTGGCCAAGTAGTGGAAAACACCAGTAGAGAAAATAGCACACAAACAACAACCAGAGTGATGCCCTTCTCTAAACTATAAAATTGCGCTATCGCTACACTACATTGTATATCAGAAGATGGAAGCTGTAAGAGTGGTAAGTTCTATATATATAAGTGAGATTCTTGAGGATGAATGTAAAGTGGAAGTCTCATGCTTAAACTGAGTTTTATCAAATAAAAAGTGAGATTATTAAGCTGAGTTTTATTAAATAGAAATGAAAGATGCAATATTAATCGCAGAGTAAAAAAATACAACGGCCATCAAATCCATTTATGACCAATATTCCGATACCAACATAAGCCATAATGCATCCTATTCTACCAAATTAGAAACAAACCATACCGTTGCCTTAACTCCCACCTCGAATGATTACCCCGCACTTCGTGTTGCTCCTTCTTGCCGACCATTGAGACCTCACCGGTACCTCCCAGCCTATCGCTAGGGGTACTCTGCTTCCCCCTTATCCCCCCGAGCCACAAAGGGGCCACACACTTTCCATATGGAATGCCTAGCTTCCCAGCTCGCCTTGCAAGGCTGAGCTACCACTCTAATCCCAGCTGAGAAAATCCCAACTCACAAGCAATCAGTCCAGTCACAAATTCAGTAGCGTAACGTTGCGCTAATAGCCGATGCCCTTTTCCCCTCATCCCCCTTTATTTTATAGAGTTTTGAGACCCCCCAACTTTCCTAAATCACATTTATTTTTAAGTTCTAAAGAAAACCCTCCAAAAATTCTCTGTCGTACAAGTGTCATTCATCCCCCACGTTTCTCCAAAATTAATTTCTTTAACTTATTAATTCTCTATGTTTCCTTTATTACTTAGTTTCCCTATTTTTATTAATCCCTTCTTCTTCTTTTTTTAAACCAAAAAGGTAATGCGTTAATTAATCTTTTCATTTTATTTTTAAATTCATAACTTTTTATACTCCCGCACGTTAAATAATTTTATTACTTATTAATTGTCTATGTTTCCTTTATTACTTAGTTTCCCTATTTTTATTAATCCCTTTTTTTTTTAAACCAAAAAGGTAAATGCGCTAAATAATCTTTTCATTTATTATTTATTTAATATCTTTTGTTCTTTCACAAGTTAGGAATTAATTTCTTCTTTGTAAAATTTTAAAACCATTAGTTTTAATTTAAATCTTACCCTCGTCATCACCCCAAGAATTTTATGAAGACCTAACTATTACTTAGGTGGGTTTTTGTTTAAATTGTTATTTTCATTCCAGGGTCTGTTCTTAAGGTTAGACTAAAATTTTACCCTAAAAAGTTTTAGACTTAGTAATTAGATTCTGAACTGGGCGACATTGGGTTAGGGAAGTTTTTTAAGGATTTCTTAAGGCATTGTTGTCTTAGGGATATTTAGTTTTGTTTCCTTCATAAAAATCAATGCGACGTGCCCTTCAGGACGCACCACGTGCTCCAAGGGTGCGACTCGCCTCATTCGTTTCCTTTGCACGACATGCCCTTCAGGATGCACCACGTGCTCCAAGGGTGCCACTCGCTTCTTGTGTTTCTTTTGTGCGACGTGCCCTTCAGGAGGCACCACATGCTCCAAGGGTGCCACTCGCCAACTTGATTGATTGGTTGACATGTATAACCCCTGGAGTCAATACTCTGCTAGGTGAACTTGTGGGAGACTAAGGGCTCTAAGGAATAAGGCCCCCGCCTTATTGCGCTCCCCTTAGAATCATCGTGAGCGACTGTCACAGTCTTCCCTCACGACATCGTGGATCCTCTTGAACTAGGCAATCATTGACCTACAGTTCGAGCCACGGTGGGAGTGCTAGTAGGTTGTGGTAGGGTTGTTGTCCACACCTCTCCCTCAACCTCTCTGGAAATCATGTGTGGCCCCTTTACTCCATATGTGAGTCTGGTCGGCAAGCTATCGTCATCCTGCATCATCAACAAATGTGTCAGAACATGTCCATAACATATCATCAAATCCATGAAATATCACAGTAAATACATCAACCCAAATAGCACACTCCCTGACTCAATCCAGAGTCCAAGGGGTTCCATCGATGCCTCGACATCCTCAAGGTCCAAAACCCTGCACACTCAGTAAAACCGAGTCAATAGCACCTGTCTATGTCAAGGCAGTAAAACATCAAGTCATCTATCATAACGCATCATAATCAAGGATAAATGTTTTAACATCATAAAAGTCCAGATCACTTGCGAGCAAGTGTCCTCAAAAAATAAGTTTACTCAGTGTGCCAGAGCGGGATGTTACACTGTCCATGTATAGGGACATGACCGAATTTGGACCTGTCCCTATCCATGGACATGGATGAATATGACCATGTCCATGTATAGGGACAAGCCCGAATTCGGGCATGTCAATGTACATGGATAGGGTCATATTCGGCCATGTCCATGTAGTATCGCAAGCAACAGGATAAGTAGATCTACAACCAGTAACAAAATCCCAGTTCCATAGGAAATCCATACAATCGCTAAGCAAATAGACAGTTGTAGAAAATAGATAGAGGCATGAAGAGATTGTAAACTTTAGGGTAGGACACAGACTAGCTATTCTAACTATATACAATGAGACCAAGGGCTAAGCATGACTAGTACAGGGCCACCACTACCTTGAATAGTGCCCAAACTGAACAAAATTAAACTCTGACAACAACTGTAAAGAAACATCACCATAAAGGACCTAGTACATATCACAATATTTAACAGACCTAACAAAAATCTTGAAATACAAAAATATGTCTATAGTAGTTGCTGCAATAGGAGAAAAATAAGTACAACGTTGACAAAAACTCCACTTCTGTGCTAATAGTATTGCTAATTTAAATTTTTAGTTAAAAATTACAATCATGGAAACAATATGGATAAAGGAAGTGTACAAAACCATGAATCAAACCTGTTGTAATCATACCAACTAATTGTATAGGGTTGAACATGATGAAGTAATGAGCTAATATGATATGAGACCACAACAAGCCCTGTGAACAAACTGAATTACACTACATTCTTTGCTTAGAAGTAATTCCATCATATTCGTTCATAATGACACGGATGTTACATTCTTATTGATTAGGGTTCTCCTCCTAGTATAGGATATGAATAAGACCTATATTGGTTGTGCTAATATGTTACATGTATGCAATTCTTATACCTTTTCATATTTATGGGATTGGTTATAACTCAGTACTAATATAAATACAACAACATCATTTACATTCAACTTATGATAATCTACTCTACGCGTCTATATGATCTGAACATAATATAGGGTTATGACTCATACAAGAAGATTTGTTTATGTTCTATGATGTGTGTTTGATATGTTGTTATAACTAAGAGTAATACATATCTAAACTGATGTGTGTTTCTGATCTTTGTTGGATTTGTTGTCATTTTATGAAAAATGACAGAAATAATAGAATTAAATCTAAATTAAATATGACAGAAATATAACAGAATTAATTTTGTTAATTTTGTTCATGATTGGTATGTTAATTTTGTTCATGGTTGGTATGTTATTTTCTTAAGCATTTTATGTTGTTTTCTTATCCAAATAGTAAATTAAATCTTAATTTTAAAACAAAACATTACATATAATTGATTTTATAAACTATGGTATGATCTATTGTGACAAATTTTTATAGTGTAATATATATGACACTTAAGAACTCCTTTCCATATGTCCATCTATAAAGGAGATGCACCTATATATGACTTTATGAAATCTATAAGAATGAATATATGAATGTATTAACATCTTCGTGTGACCATATTTGTTATCCTATTTATAAATAGTTCTAGGTAAATGAAACATAGTATAACTATTAAAATGGGTATATAAATATAAAGTTAATGAAGAAAGGTTATAAAGTTAAAGTATTAAAGTTTTAAAATTTTAAACTAATTCAATATAAAGAAGGTAACTTTTCATCAATTTTGTTACAATTAAGGCTCACTCAATTGCATCTTCTTCAAAATATATATCCCATTAAAAATCCCATTACTATGTTTACAAGAGGCTATGATGCACTTACATTTTAAATTATTTCCATGATTGTTCTCAATCTAGATTTCTAACTCCAACAAAGCCTCCCAATATTACATTTGCTCCATTTGCTCCAACTCATCTTAATATAACTTAATATTGAAGACAATTTAAAAATTACTTATAGTGATGACCAAACTTATTGAATGCTTATCT
>ML781667.1:19955-52032 GCA_009831015.1 Picea engelmannii
TAAGTAATTAAATATCAATCATATAATTCAAGTTTAAATATCATTACATATAAATTTAAGGAGAAATTATGGTGCCATAAAAAATTAGAGGATAAGAGTGAATTAAAATATTATAAGGAGTTGATTTACTCTAATTTAGAAGATTAAATATATCTCTCTATTTTAATTAAAGTAAAGATGAAAACCAACATTTCTAAAAACAAATCAACTCTCACAATGTTAAAAAAAAACTCCTAAAACACCATCGGTCAAAAGAATTTGTCATATTTGTGATGAAAAAAACACTCTTTAATATTTTTTGTACTTTACCAACCTTCCTAACATTTTATCTCATCAAAAATATGGTGAATTATGAATACTTTTCTTAAAACTTTTAAAATACAAAAATAAAATTATAAAGAAAACAAATAGTTCTTTACCTTTTCTTTTAAGGTCTAATAAATGAATAATGTTCTCATTAAATGCTTTTTTAGGTTGGCTTTTAAAAATTGAATCCTAGACTTTTTTTTTTTAGATTAGATTTTAAAAACCCAATCCTAAACTTTCCAAGACTTAAACTTATTTCTTTGTGATTGCAGGAGTAAATTCTTACAAATATTCTTTTTTAGAATCGTAATATTCTAGATATTAAAAAGTATGCAAAACATAAATAAATAGCTAGAAATGGCATATGAACAACAACACAACTAGAACAACACCACAATAATACCAAAATGATGCCAGAATAACACCAGAAATAACACTTTGATTATTAAGAGCAATGTTCACTTGTCTCTTCGAGGGGGCAACCTCCAGCAGAGCAAAGCTCTATTACAATAATATCCAAGACAAAAGTTCTCATACACTCGAATCCTATTTATACTAAATATTTTTATCAAAAGAACCATCTAGAGGAAGATCCTTCTAGAAGTGGAATCTTGTATTGGGTCTTCTTACATTGGACTTATTCTTCCTTATTGCTAGGTCTTATTAATATTGACCTTTATTACATGGAAATATATTATTCTACCTACGTGAGGGGTTAGGTCCCTAACATGTCCTCCCCCTTAAAAATAGCCTTGTCCTCAAGGCTTGAGATGGGGAAATCGCTGCAGGTAGCTGGTTCCCAAGTGGTATCTGTTGGATTTGTATCTTTCCACTGGACTAACACTTCCTTGATGGTTCACTGACGTAGACAACGCTCACGCTGGTCCAAAATTACTTGTGCTTGTAGCCAGATGGAGCCTTCTTTGTCCAACTCAGGAAGGTTGCTTTGATTTTGGCACTTAGTTCTAATCACCTTCTTTAAGCAGAAAACATGAAAAACAAGATGGAGCTTAGAATGACTCGACAAAGCTAACTGATTGGCCACCTTTCCCACATGCTTCAAAATGATATAAGTACCATAAAATTTGGGCACCGGCTTTTGACAATGGTCAGCTTTGAGGGAATTTTGCTTGTAAGGTTGCAGTCGAAGAAACACTAGATCCCCTTTTGCAAATTGACGTTTAGAGCGACTTTGATCTACTTGTTACTTCATGCGATTCTAGGCCATGACCAAATTCTCTTTGAGGGTACGAAGAATAGCCTCTCGAACTGTAAGCGTTTGGTCAACTGCCTGGACCTTCAAGACACCTGGAAAATATGAGAGAACTAAAGGTGGATTTTTTCCATATATTGCTTCAAAAGGACATGCGGGTAGATGCATGGTACGAAGTGTTGTACCACCATTAAAATAGTGGTAACCATTGAGCCCACTGATTCTTCCTTTCTGATGCAAAACACCTCAAATATGTTTCCAAACATTTGTTGACAACTTCAGTTTCACCATCAGTTTGGGGATGATAAAATGTGTTGAGATGCAATTGGGTGCCTTGTAGTTTGAACAGTTGTTGCCAAAAATTGTTGGTGAAAGTTGGGTCGCAATCAGAAACAATAGAATGTAGCATACCATGAAGATTGAAGACCTGATCCATGAAAAGTTGAGCCACAGTGGATGTTGTAAATGGGTGTTGAAGAGAACATAAATGAGCATACTTGGAAAGATGATCAACTACCACCATGATGACTGATTTATTGCCTGATTTAGGTAATCCTACAATAAAATCCATAGAGATATCCCTCCAAATAACAGGTGGAATCGGAAGAGGTTGTTGTGTGCTAGGAGATTTGACTGTTTTGCCCTTGTTTCCTTGACACACATCACATTCAACCACAAAATTACGAACGTCTTGCTTCATACCATCCCATAAAAAATAACATTTGACCCGGTCATAGGTTTTGGTAAACCCGGGGTGTGCCCAATTGTGGGTGTAGCATGAAGCTCAGAAAGTATCATGGATTTAAGTTTTGACTATTTACTTAAATACAAATGACCTTTGTATCAAAGCTCATCATTGAGCTAAGAGTACCATGGGGAAACTGGATAATTAGATTACAATTGTTGTATCAGGTGCCAACTTTTGGGATTGTGTAACCATTCCTAGTGAACATCTTGGAGCTAATCTGGTACAATGAAGGAGAGAGAAAAAAGGGACCCTTCATCTTCATATTTTTTGGAAAGTGCATCAGCAACCACATTGCCTTTTCCTTTCTTACAAATGATTTCATAATCATATCCAAAAATCTTAGTCACC
This sequence comes from Picea engelmannii, assembly GCA_009831015.1. NCBI lineage: Eukaryota > Viridiplantae > Streptophyta > Pinopsida > Pinales > Pinaceae > Picea > Picea engelmannii. The sequence continues at coordinate 22,571 of ML781667.1, forward strand.
CAATTTTGTTGCTCAGGGGAGGAAAGGCATTGTTCCAGAAAATACTTTTTCTTTGATGAGCTGTCTTAATTTGGAAGTGTTTCACCAATAGATAAGGGCGCCAAAGATCCACGACATGCAGAATAGCCAACATTTCCTTTTCATAGATTTATTTGCCCAAATTTATCTCAGACAATTATTTTCTGGTAAATGTCAAAGGCTGACCCTCTTGCATAAGGACAACGCCAATTCCTTTCCTAGAAGCATCACATTCCAGGACAAAGGTATTTATAAAATCAAGAAGGGCCAGGACTGGAGTGGTGCACATGGCCATATTCAAGGTTTGAAAATCTTGAGAAGCTGTTGGAGTCCAAGTGAAAGAATTATTTTTAAGGAGTGCAGTGAGAGGTGTCGCGATCTTTCCATAATTTTTAACAAACTTGCGATAATAACCTGTTAAACCTAGAAATTCCCGCAAGATTTTGAGAGTCTTTGGGTGAGGCCAATCTTGCATAGCTTCAATAGTTTTAGTATCCACCCTGATGTCAGCCTTGTCAACAAGATGACCCAAGTAATTGACTTCCAAGGCCCCAAAAGAACATTTAGATTGTTTGAGGAAAATTTGGTGTTGAGAGAGTAGATAGAGAACTCGATCCACATGAGCAAGATGGGTTGTCCATGTTTTTCTATAGATGAGGATATCATCAAAGAAAACTAAGACAAAATGATAGGGAAAAAGAAGGAAGACATGATTCATGAGGATTTGGAAAGTGTAGGGATCATTACACAAGCCAAAGGGAATGATCAAAAACTCATAGTGGCCATCATGAGTTCTAAAGGAAGTCTTAGGAATGCCTACCTCTTGCATACAGATCTGGTGGTAGACAGATTGAAAATTAAGTTTAGTAAAGAGTTGGGCACCACTCAATTCATCCAAGAGGTCATCAATGAAAGGAATGGGAAATTTGTCTTTAAGGGTGAGACACATGTGCCAAGAACCTTATTTCTTAAGGATCGTGACCACAGGAGAAGATTAGGGGCTCGTACTAGGGCGGATAACACCTACGTTGAGCAATTCTTGAACCATTTTCTCAATTTCATTTTTTTAGGAAAAGGGGTGACGGTAGGGGTAGATATTGGGAGGAAGGCTTCCTAGGACAAGGGGAATGGAATGATCATGAACACCACGAGAAGGAGGGAGTCCCTGGGGAGTGGAAAAAACCACTTGATGTTTAGAGAGGATGGATTAGAGGTCCTGCAGCATAGAGGCTGTCTCAGTTGCTTGTATGGCATGGAGTTGAGAAATAATGACAGAATGACTGTTTTTGAGCAACTTTTCCATGTGATGGGAACTAATGATCTCCAGGGAACCGATAATGATGCCTTGGAACTTATATTTTTGGCCCTCATAGTCAAATTGCATGGTTAATTTCATAAAATCCATGAGAATGGGACCCAAATTCTTGATTGATTTTGCACCCAACACAATTCCACAACCGCCCATGTCGATATAAAACATATGATATTTCAGATAGTATTCACCAATTTGGAGACACACGTTTTCAAAATGCACTCCACATTTCATGGACCCACCATTGGCAATCATGATTTGGAAATTATTGATTGCATGAATGTAGCAATCAATTTCTTGGGCAATGTGGCGATGAATAAAATTATGGGTGCTTCCACTATCAACAAGAATGATGACCTTCCTATGCTTGATGTAACCAATTATCTTGAGGGATTAACTTGAGGGTTTGGGGAGCAGAGAATCTAGTGAGAGAATTTAGGGAAATGATCGGTTATACTTCACGAGGGTCTGAGGGAGGGGTTATGTTAATGGGTTCAGGTGACATAGACACAAGGGGAGCCTCAACATCCTCTTCTAAAACATCCTCTGAGATGGCCATAAAAAGATTTTGTTCCTTACACTTGTGGCCTGGAAAATATTTGTCATCATAATTATAACAAAGGCCTTTGAGTTGGCGTTCAACCATTTCCTCCCTGGTCAATTTCTAGATATTTAGTGGACCAGAAGGAGGAGTGGGAGTTACCAGTTTAGTGAGAGGAATAAATGAGGGTTTTCGGTTTTGAGAAGAGACAAACTATTGTGCTTCCTTGGCTCTTTTAGTAGCGTCCACCCAAATCTGAGGTCGAGCCATGAGGACATGGGCATGAATATCATCCTCGAGGCCACTGATAAAACATTCTTGGAAAAAAGCATCATACATGCCCTCTGTACGAAAATCTGGTCACTCAAAAGAAGATATAGAGTCTTCCACTGTGCCAGATTGTTTCAACTTTGTCAAATGTCTTAAATGGTTGGTGTCAGTGTCGAAGCGTTCATAAAGATCTGTGACAAAGTGTGTCCAAGCCAAATACCCTTGGCGGACATTTTTTCTCCATTTCCACCATTGCCAAAGTTCTTAATCTAGATGGAGAACACCATAATGGAGTTTGGCCAACTCATCCATAATGCCATAGAAAGAGAAATAATGTTCCATTTGAGTTACTTAGGCTGTGGGATTCGATCCATCAAATTTGGTCACATCCACATGCGGAAGGCGTAGGTCACGCTTAAAGTGACAGGGATGAAAATTCTGGGAATGAGAGGAATTTTCACCTTCTGTATGCAAAGGTGGGTCATATAAGGGAATACCTGCAGGGATATGCAGCATAGCACAGATCATCATAGTGACATATTCAAGCTGGGTAGTAATGTCTTGTTTGAGTTTCGTGATTGAAGCGAAGATGGATGAATTCATATTTTGATTGATGGTGGCAATATTGGCACTAATTTGTACCACTTATTGTTGGTTTTCTGTGAAATTAGAGTGCAAGGTAATGACGCAAGCTTCCAAGTCTTGGCTACGAGTATGGGCCACGATGATGAGGGAACAAGAAAAGGGGCGGGTGGGGCCATATATAAAATGGGTTATGGGTGAAGTATATCACAACAATTAGGGAGACGAATTGAATCCAATGGGGTAAAGCCCAAATAAGTGCTCCAAAATTGGATCCATGAGCTTGATATCACTCAGAAAGGCCTAAATATCAAATTTCTCAGAATGGCTTAAAAAAAAATGTGTGTGTAGGCCTCATCGATATGAACCCAATGCAACTTGAATGGGCTCAAACAAATGTCATATTCTCAATATATCGTGATCTCTTCATTTCGTCAAATAGACAAAAAGTCAAACCGGTCAAAGTCAACGCCGATGTCAGCATGTATGACAGGTGACGTTAGCATAAATCAAGATGATGTCAGCATGATTTCATGATGATTTCATAATGCTGATGTGGGGTCACCACAAGGTGACACATGTCACTCAATTTTGTCACTTTCGAGCTGAGTTGGCACTGTACGCATTTGACATGTGGCAGTCCATATAGTGATGTGGCCCAATGATAGATGGACAAGTGGCATACGAATGATAGTTGTGAAGGTGACAGGGCATACAGACTGACACATGGCAGGGTGACTGGGCATACAGACTGACACATGGCAGGGTGACTGGGCATACAGACTAACACATGGCAGGGTGACTGATGACGTGTAAGATAGGTGGCAGGGTGACCGGGCATATGGATTGATTGTGTGGTCCAATCCTGGGTCACCACATGGCCCAATAAGGAGGTGCCATGTGGCATGCTATGGATTCCTAAGGATTCTTGGGTAAAAAAATTGTTATGAGGTAGGGGGATTCGAAGCCCTAACCTCCCGGAATAGGCGATGATTTCACGGAAAGAGACAGACCGCTTGGGCTGTGGTGGTACTTGTTGAACCATATGGCTTTTTTCATTAATGAATTGACGGTTGGCACATTGGTTTGGTTAGGCCCCGGTCGACGAGGAACTAAGACCGTGACTAGGGGCTACAAAGCAGGGCTACACCGGATTGGGCGAGCGCATAGGACTAGGGCGAGGCCACATTGCCAAGCCACGTGACCCAGAGCCAAACAGAATGGAGGGGCCAAAAAAGGAGCGCCAGGACAGGGCCACATTGAGGTGCCCATGTGATCAGGAGCCCTCGTAAAAGGGGTTGTGCCCTAATAATTCTAGAATTGGGTTCAAAACATTATTATAAATATTTTTTTATTGGTATTATTCAACAATTTTTGGAGATTTTGGTCATTATTGGGGGATATTGGGCCCTTTTTTAGGCCAGATCTTGGGGAGAAGTTGGGATATGGTTACCAATTTCAGATATATATAAAAAAAGGTTTCTTGAAGCCAAAATAGGAGATTCAGAGCAATTTTGTGTTGAATATTTGCCAAGCCAAAGCCATTTTTATGCAGGGAAGCTATTGAGGAGAGCAGCTTTGCGGGCCATTTCTGGGAGCTCCGCTCATCCGATTTTAGTGTCGTCTGTTTTGTTGGGTTCTAGAGATCTAGAAGAACAAGACCATATTCGTTTGTAACCTTTTTGGCACTGTTGTGATGTACTTTTAAATCTTCGAATGGAAATAAGAAAGCCTCACCCACTGAGACAAAGGCTCGGAGATGTAGGCGAGATTGCCGAACTCCGTTATCACTTTGGTTTTTTATGTTTTTCTATTCTCATGCTTATGTTCAGATATGTACATTGTTTTATGGATGTCATATTTCCTCTTTACTTCTTCCTCTTTCATTAGTTTTCCTAAATGGTAATTTAACACATGCATAATAACTCAACCATTGTCGTTTAAAAGTTTTTTTTCGGATCAAGTGGTATAAGATCTAGTCGACGTTTGGATTTGAGTTTTGCATGATTACCAGATAAAAGATACATCATGGTGAATGCGAGATTGTTGAAGAGAATCCATTGATTGGATTGAGAAAGAGAACTTCTCAAAGCGAGAAGTTGGAATTAGAAGAGGGACTTTCTCGGGATGAGAAAGAGTTTCGAAAAACTTTCTTTACCATGTCGGAGATGATAATGGTTTTGTATCAGGATTATTTGGAACGGAAAAGATCGAATCTGGATGAATATTCAAAGGGAAAAACTGAAGAAGGACATGATCCTCCTCAAATTCCTCTTTCACCTCCTCCTTCACCTCCTTCTTCTTCAAGTTCAAGCTCTAAATCCACTGCAAAGAAACATGTCCATCAACATAAGAATGAAATGCCTTTATTCAAAATTGATGTGAAATTTGAATTACCTATGCATGATGGTGAAGTCAATGCAGAAAGACTTGACAATTGGGTCAAACAGATGGAGGTATATTATAGAGTGCAACAAATCAAGGATGAGGCAACTCAGATCAAGGTGGCATCACTTAGACTTGTAGGCACAACACTCATCTGGTGGCAAAGCAAGTTGAAAAATGGAACGCAACAAGTGGGTAATGTATTTACATCATGGAAAAGTTTGATTTCTACACTTAGAAATCAATTCTATCCTTTGGGTTATAAAGAGAAAGTGTTAATTGAATTTCAAGCTCTTAAACTAATAAAAGGACAAACAATGCAATAATATACAGATGGCTTTCATAAAATGGTATTTTTTAGCACTAGGAATCACCTTAAGATTGCATGGAAGGCAAGCCCAATACCCATCAGGTTATATGTGAATGTAAGAGTGTTTTGTAGGGTCAAATGGAAAAGGACTCAAAATGATAATGTTCCAACTCAGATAACAGGGCTAGGATGCACCAGCAATCAAGGTCTTAGCTAACTTCAATCAGTAATTAGGAGTAAATATGAATAGAGGGAAGACTTTAAAGAGAGGAATGTAGGGGTTGTTGTAAACATCAGGTCTACAAAAGCCTAAGGAACAAAGTTTCTTAATACAAGATCTTATTGAACTCAGAAACTAAGGAAGCTAAATAAACATCATGATAATATAATGATCAAACATCCACCATAAAATCACCACAACCATTCATGTGAATATTTCAAAGCATGAACATTTAGAATCAGAAGCAAATAAGCTAATTTCTATTAGTCAAAATGTCTTAAGTCTAGTACATAGCTAGATCACAATTACTTCATCAAAATATTATAGTCTAAGGGAGCCTTGCTCAACCATCTGAACCAACTAAAGCATTTGATCTATCTATTTATAAAAAAAGGGAGGAAATAGTTGGAGGTATGAGCTGGCCTCATTCCCTTGAAAAACTCTAAAAATTTATTTGATCTAACAACTTAAATAACAACCTATGCTATAAAATAGGAAAATGTTGGTGACTAATCCAACCAATCTTCACGATGACTTGATTCCTTCTTGCTACACAGATCCTTGTTTGTCACGTGTCTTTCAAAATCATGTGGTTGTCCTCATGATGTCAACTGTTGTTTCCACAATCTTCTCCATCATAAGTTATCCAAAAGTTGTTAGCTTTGTTGGATTACTGAGAAGGGGGGTGAATTAGTAATAGAGCAATTTAATACTTTTTAACCATATAATACAAGTGTTATATCAATGAAGCATTATCATCTAATAACTGCAGAGTAAATAATAAATGAACAAATGAAAAAACAAACACATACACAGTACACCAGTGTTTTACGTGGAAACCCAAATCGGGAGAAAACCACAGAATGTTTTTTCTTATATGTCTTGAAGAATTACATTCATTGGAAGCACCAAATTCCTTTGGTTTCCACCTACAACTGGAAGGAGGCTCCAACCCCCTAGTTTCGCAGGCTACAACCTGAGGGAAGCTCCAACTCCCCAATTCTCTGGCTACAACCATAAGGAGGCTACAACCCCCTATGCTCTCCGGCTACAACCACCTGTCCTTGCCCCATCCTGCCACCCTGAAGTAGAATTAGAATGATGGAACCACTATCAACCTATAACTGTGAGATATACCATTTTAAACATATACCAATAAATATGAACCATGCATCAACCATGCATCAACCTGTACCTCAACTTGTAATCAACATGTACCATAAACAAGTGCATCAGCCATGCACCAACTTGTACCAAATAACCTGTAATCAACCTTACCATAAACAAGTGCATCCAACCATGTACCAAGTATGTACCAATCATGTGTCAACTACTCATCAAATATGACTCATCAATATGTACCAACATCATCAACTATACACCTCATGTATGTGTAAACTCATCAACTACTTGTCTCAACCATATACCTCAACCAAAAGCCCTCATCAATTTCATCATCCAAATCTGATTTGTAGATCTGTAATAGACCTGGTGTATATTATCACATTCCTGCAAACCTTCATTAACTTCAACAACAAGAGACTATCATTTTCATCAAACTTTTCATAAAGTCTCACATGCTTAGTTTGGGATTATTCAACAACCCTAACTTGAAGTAATCATAACTTTGTACCTGTAATGTATAAATATATGAAACTGATACATAATTTTTTTTAGTGTGTTTTATGCAATTCCTCAAGGTGTCACTACTTGGAACCTGCCAGAAAAGGAGTTATAGTAAAAATGGTATACCTTGCTGAATTCAGGCTTATTCTAGAGAGCGACCTTGTAGAGCGTGCCCCACACGGAATATGTTGAATTGATATGAAACTATTACAAAGAATACTACAGACTGTACCCTAACCAACACATTTTGTTTCACTGAAATTGGATATGTTATGAAGAATTTATGATGTTTGTACCCAAAACACCTATTTTTTACTAGTTTCAGGACTAGACACAAACCCTATTTTCCATTGACTGTAACTACAAAAATACAATGACCCACAAGCTAAATTTTTTATCGAAGATAATTCGATATGTTTTCACAATGGCATATCAATTTCATGGTCTGAATAATTATAGAAAAAAGGTTATAGAGAAAATGGTGAGATGACCTATAAATAACATACCTTAGAAAACACCATCAACAGAATTTATCCTTCCTTGCATTTTGACCTTCTTTTCTTCACCTTCCCTTAGAATTTCAGATTAGATATCCTTGGTTACCTCAGACACATATATATATTCAATATGCTCATGTGTGATTAAAATGAGATAGCCTTTCCTCTTATTTATACTCTCCAAGTAGCTTCCTTAAAAACATATTCTAGGTCACTTACTCCCACTTTCCTTATTTTAGGGTTAACCCACTTCTAATTTCTCCATTAAATTTATTATTGAAACAATTTATTTTTTATTCACTTTGAATTATAATAAACTCATTACTTTTCTTTATTGTTTACCTTTTAAAATCTCTTAAACCACTTTGACTACTTTGACCTTTTGGGGCTTCTAGATGACATATGAGAGTCCTCCAACTTTGTAAGGCCATAACTCTCAAACCGTGAGGAGTTATGTGACATTCCACATACCACTAGAAATGGAATGACATTTCCTATCCATATAGAATAGTATTATCTAAAAATATATCATAACTCATACCGTTATCCATCAAACAAACTTGAGTGCATTACCCAAACTTGGGGTCTCTAACTTCTCATCGCCATAACTCTCTAATCACGAGGAGTTATGTGACGTTCCACATACCACCAGAAATGGAATGACAAAAACTATCCATATAGGATAGTTTACCTGACAAATTCATTTTCCTTCATCTCATTATTCCAAAATTAAGTATGGGTTTTCTTACTCCGCAAAGCGTCTTCCCATGAGGGATTTCACCATAACGGGACCACTTTGGAGTTCATCCATCTTTACTTATTATCAACCATGAAAAGAAAATAATGATTCATCTTTACATCAAACAATATTGGGTCCATTGCCCAAAACTTTGTGTTGTGGGGATTTCTTCAAGGGTTGACATCAATGACAAGCAACCTTAATCAATAATCTCCCCCTTTGGCATTGATGAAAACACTCTGATGCAATACTGAAATCATATCACTCATTCTCCCTCTAGAACCATGCCTCTATCCTCTGTATCTGATAAATTTGTCTCTTTCCTCTGCATCTGATAAATCTGCTCCCCCTGGAACCATGCCTCTATCCTCTGCATCTGATAAATCTCTCCTCCTTTGTCATCAATGGCAAAGGTATATTTCCATCCGGGGATGCTCCCCCTGATTGAACTCTACTCTTATGGTGCTTCCTCATGTACATCTAAGACATATAATATAAGCGTTCAAAAATCATTCAAAAAACATTCATTTTGTAGTAGAAATAACTCCAAGTCTTTGGTGAAGATATTCAAAGGCTTCCCGTGGAAGTGGTTTTGTAAAGATGTCTACCACTTGTTCTTTTTTGCCCACATACTCAACGTTGATGTTCTTTTCTGCAACTTGTTCCAGTAGAAAGTGATACTTGATTGGAATGTTCTTTGTCTTGGAGTGCATTACCAAGTTTTTTGAGATAACGCTGGCACTTGTATTATCACAATATATTGGAATGAGATCATCATACTCAACCTGTATATCTTTCAAAGTTTGTTTCATCCAAATAACCCATGTACAACATGTTGTTGCTGCAATATACTCTACCATGGCTGTAAATAGAGATACTGATAATTGTTTCTTTATTAGTCATGATACCAAACACTCACCTAAGTAGAAAATTTCTCCACTGGTGCTTCCTCGATCATCAATACAACCTACCCAATCTTCATCTGTGTAGGAAATAAGTGATAGATCTTTTCCTTTTGGATACCATAATCCAAACTCTTATGTTCCTTTGTGATATTTGAAAATCCTGTTTACTGCTAATACATGTGATTCCTTTGGTGCTGCTTGAAATCGGGCCACCTGTCCAACTACTTGCATTACATATGGTCTGGATGTTGTCACATGTAGTAGGCTGCCAATCATTGACCTATATTGCCTCTAATATGTAGACTTCAAATCATCATCTTTGCTCAACTTACAATTGGTTTTCATGGGAGTGATAACTGATTTTTAATCTTCCATTCCAAACCTTTTTAGCATTTCTCTGATATACTTGGTTTGAGAAATAGAAATTCCTTGGTTGATTTGACATATCTGAAGTCCCAGAAAGAAGGATAGTTCTCCAAGTAATGACATTTCAAATTCATTATGTATGTCTTTTGCAAATTTCTGGCTTAACCTGTCATCATCACTACCAAAAATAATATCATCAACATAAACTTCAATTAACAAAATATTATCTTGACTTACCTTGATGTAGAGGTTGTTGTCTACGCTTCATTTTCTGATCCCTGCCTACTGCATATACTTATCTAGTCTAGAGTACCATGCTCTAGGAGCCTCTTTTAGACCATACAAGGCCTTCTTTAATTTACATACATAGTCTTTGTTCTCTGACAACTGAAATTCTTCTGGTTGTTCAATGTAGACTTCTTATTCAAGTTCCCCATTCAAAAAAGTTTATTTTACGTCCATCTAATATACTTTAACAGTTTTGGAGCATGCATAAGATAAAAGTAAATGGATTGCTTCCATTCTGGCAACTAGGGAAAATGTCTCTTCAAAGTTGATTCCTTCAATCTATGCATATCATTTACATACCAATCTAGCTTTGTTCCTTGTAACCTGTCCATCTTCATTCAATTTATTCTTGAAAACCCATTTTGTGTCGATCACATTCTTATTCTTTGGTCTTGGAACCAATTCCCAAGTGTCATTTTTCTCTATTTGATCCAATTCTTTATCTATGGCCTTATTCCAAAATTCATCCTTGTTGGCTTCTTCGAAACAGTTTGGTTCAATTGTAGATAGGAGTGTTAGGTGTGTTTGTTCTGGTGAACAGATTTTTCTTCTAGTCTCAACTCCTGCATCTTTGTTTCCAATAATATGATCTTAAGGATGATTCTTATGTACTCGTTTGCTAGGTGTCTTTGGAGATACTTTTTGAACTTTCTCTTATGCTTCTGTCGGATTCTCTTCATCTTCATCTTCCTTTTCTACTTCTTTTTCATCTTCTTCTTCGAAAATTTGTTTCGTTGATTTGTTTTCTTCTTCCTTTGATTCTGGTCTGCCTGTTTCATCAATTGTTACGTTGACTCTTTCCACAACTTTGTTCAATCTTAGATTGTAACACTTGTATGCTTTCCTTGTACTTGAGTAACCAACAAGTATTCCTTTTTCCACATGAGAGTCAAACTTTCCCATTTTGCCATCTTCTCTTTTGATGTAGCATTTGCTTCCAAAAACTCTGAAGTGTTTCACATTTGTTGGTCTTCCTTTCCATAGCTCGTAGGGATTTTTATTAGTGTTGTTTCTGAGAATTACTCTATTTTGAATGTGAGCTGTTGTATGCACTTCTTGTGTCCAAAATATATCTATCAATTTGGAATCCATTAACATTGTTCGAGCCATTTATTGTACTATCCTGTTCTTTCTTTCAACAACTCCATTCTGTTGAGGTGTCCTAGCAACGAAGAATTGTCTTTTTATTCCATGAATTCTACAGTAGTCCATAAATTCCTTTGAAGTGAACTCTCCTCCATTATTAGATCTCAAACATTTGATTCTTGAATCCATCTCATTTTCAACCATTTCCTTTTAGATCTTGAAGTTTTCAAAAGCTTCTGACTTGTTCTTGAGAAAGAAAACTGCAGTCATTCTTGCATAATCATCAACTAATAACATAAAGTATTTTTCAACTTTTAAGCCCTTTGTTGTAGTTGGTCCAACTAGATCAGTGTGCACAATTTCCAGTGGTCTTGTTGTTGAATATTCCTTTGATTTGAACCCAGTCTTTGTTTTCTTTCCTTGTTGACAATGCTTGCATAAAGTGTTGGTTGGTTTCGTGGTCTGGGGCATTTCTCTGACTGCTTCTCTTTTGTTGGCTTTGACAAGGTTATCAAAATGCATGTGATCCATTCTTCTATGCCATAGCCAACTCTCATCTTTCTTTCCTAGACAACACTTTTCATTTCCAATTTCACTTAACACATATATGTTGTTTGAAGTTCTTTCAATTGTACTAACCAATTTCCCTGAACCTTCTTTCTTTATCTCACACTTTTCTAAATCGAAAGTAAGTTTATGACCTTGGTCACACATTTGACTCACACTTAGAAGATTAAGTTTCATATCTTCTACCAGTAGAACATTTTGTGCCTTTTCATTCTTGTTCCCAATTTGGATTGTGTCTTCTCCAATGATTTTGGATGAATTATCATTTCCAAAGGAGACTGATAAATTTTTTCTTTTCATAATGTAAGAAATTTGTCTTTATCACCTGTCATGTGTTTTCAATATCCAATGTCAACATACCAACCGTGTTTCTTTTGCTTGGCTTGTAGAGTGACTGTGCATTCTTCATTGTTATTCTAATATTTCTTTCTTCTCCATGTCATTTTTTGAGGTTCTTGCCTATGATTGTTGTTATTCTATTGAGGTGCTTTAGGAGGGACTGTCATTCTGAAATCCTTGGCCATGTGTCCAAAATTGTTACATTTGTAACATTCCACTTCAGTGCTCAAATATTCAAACCTGTTGTAACTTCTTCTTTGTGTGTCACTAGGTCTCCATCAATAATCTCTTTGTGTATAACTCTCAAAGTTGTTGTTGATTCTGAAATATGAATCTTCTTGGTGGAGGAGTGTCCCTGCAATCTTCCTTATATATCTTCCTGTCCTCTTTGATTGTTTCTGCATAGCTCTTTGGATTTGTTTCTTGATCTGTTTTTTTGGAACTTGATCACTTTTCTGTCTGATTGTATCCAAGTCCAGACTTGTCAAGATAAGATTTTTGACTGTTGATAATGTCATCCATAACTTTTAAGCTATTCTGCATATTTTTCTTTTGAATATCCTTTCTTAGTGTGACAACCTCTGCTTCCAAGTTTCCAATGATCTTGTCCTTTTCTTCTAGTTGTTCTTTGAGTGCTTCTTCAATTATTTTACTTTCTTCTATTTGAACCTTCAATTTTGTGATCATTTGTTCTAGTTCTCGAGTGTACTTTTTCTTGTCTAGTTCTGCTTGTAGTTTCTTGTTTTTCTTCTTTTCTCTTCTGATAACTTCTATGGAACACATTAAGTCTTCTCGATAGTCAAATTCTACCTCTTCAATTTCTTCTTTGGCTTCTTCACTTTCTTCTTCGGCTTCTTCATATTCTTCTTCAGAGTCTTCTTTGTCAAAGTCTTTTACTGCCATGAATAAAACTCTTCCTATCTCATTGTCACTGACTTCACCTTCATCTGATGATGAGATGTCTTCTTTGGTGTATAAGCTTTTCTTGAAAACTTTATTTGTAGTTCTTTTTCCTTTATATGTGTGTTTCCCTTTTGAGTAACCTTCAACATTTCTCTTTTTCTTATGAGGACATTTGTTAGAAAAATGACCAATAACATCATAATTAAAAAAAATTAAAGGGAGCTTACTTCTACACCTACCATTGGTTCCCTTGTTCAGTCTTTTGACGAAGTTGACCACTTCTTCATCATCTTCCGAGGCGTCACTGCTCCAGCTATATTCTTCTTGTTCCTTTTTTTTTCTTTGATCTTTTGGATGCCTTGAAGGTTGCTTTATTTACATCTAGATTTTCTTGCTAAATTCTTATTTCATATGCTGTGAATATTCCATGTAGTTCGTCCATTCTTATTGACTCCAAATCCGATCTTTCTTTTAGTGTTGATATCTTAGGGTTGAATCTCATAGGAAGAGATCTTAGTATATTTTGAACAATTATAGATTTTTCAATTTCTTCTCCCAATCCTATGATTGCATTCACTGTTTCATCGAATCGTAAGAAGTAGGCTGCGATATCTTCATCTTTCTTCATTTTTAGTTATTTGAACTGACCTCTGTAAGTCTAAAGCTTTGCTTCTTTGACTTTTGTATCTCCTTCATAAATATTTTGAAGCTTGTTCCAAATCTCTTTAGCGGATTTACAGTGTGAAACTTTGGTGAATACCATATCATTGAGACCATTCAAAAGTGCATTTGTGGCTTTGGAATTATTCTCAGCGAGTTTTACTGCTTTTTCATTTGTTGGTGGAGTTGCTGGTACTGTGTATCCATCTACAATTGATTGCCAAACTTGAAATCCTTGTGCCTGCATATATGTCCCCATCCTTATTCTCCAAAAAGTATACTTTTGTCCATCATACTGGTATTCCATTTTTATATGAGTTGGTACTCTCCATGATCTACCTTTCAATGGTTAAACTGATTTTTGAAGGAACCTTCTCTAATACCAATTGTTGGTTTACTGAGAGGGGGGGTGAATCGGTAATAGAGAAATTTATTTCTTTTTAACCATATAATCCAAGTGTTATATCAATGAAGCATTATCATCCAATAACTGCAGAGTAAATAAACAATGAAAAAATGAACAAACATACACATACAGCGTACACCAGTGTTTTACGTGGAAACCCACATCGGGACAAAACCACGGAATGTTTTTTCTTATATGTCTTGAAGAATTACATTCATTGGAAGCACCAACTTCCTTTGTTTTCCAGCTGCAACTGGAAGGAGGCTCCAACCCCCTAGTTTCTCAAGATACAACTTGAGGGAAGATCCAACTCCCCAATTCTCTAGCTACAACCAGAAGGAGGCTACAACCCCTTATGTTCTCCGGCTACAACCAGAAGGTGGCTACAACCACCTGTCCTTGCCTCGTCCTGCCACCCTAAAGTAGAAGTAGAATGATGGAACCACTATCAACCTATCACCGTGAGATATAAACTGTAAACCTATACCAATAAATCTAAACCATGCATCAACCATACATCAACCTGTACCTCAACCTATACCATAAACAAGTGCATCAACCATGCACCAACCTGTACAAAATAACCTGTAATCAACATGTACCATAAACAGGTGCATCCAACCATGTACCAAGTATGTACCAATCATGTGTCAACTACTCATCAATATGTACCAACATCATCAACTATACACCTCATGTATGCACCAACTCATCAACTACTTGTCTCAACCATGTACTCAACATGTACCTCAACCAAAATCCCTCATCAATTTCATCATCCAAATATGATTTGTAGCTCTGTAATAGACCTGGTGTATATGATCACATTCCTTCAAACCTTCCTTAACTTCAACAACAAAAGACTAGCATTTTCATCAAACTTTTCTTTAGTGTCATATTCCTAGTTTTGGATTAGTCAACAACCCTAACTTGCAGTAATCATAACTTTGTACCTATAATGTATAAAGATATGAAACTGGTACAAAATGTTCTTCAGTATTTTTTATGCAATTCCTCCAAGTTTCACTACTTGGAACCTCTCAGAAAAGGAGTTATAGAAAAACTGACATACCTTGTTGAGTTATGTCTTATTCTAGAGAATGACCTTGTAGAGCATGCCCCGCATGGAATGTTTGTTGAATTGATATGAAACTATTAAAAAACATATTAAATAATGTACCCTAACCAAAAAATTTGGTTTCACTTAAATTGGTTCCGTTATTAAGTTATGACGTTTTTACCCGAAACACCTGTTTTTGACTAGTTTTAGGACTAGCCAGAAACCCTATTTTCCATGGTCTGTAACTCCAAAAATACAATGACCCACAAGCTTAATTTTTTACCACAGATAATTGGATATGTTTTCTCAATGGCATAGAAATTTGACAGTCAGAATCATTATAGAAAAAAATTTATAGTGAAAATGGTGAGATGACCTGTAAATAACATACCTTAGAAAGCACCATCAAAAGAATTTATCACTCCTTGCATTTCAGCCTTGTTTTCTTCACCTTCCCTTAGAATTTTGGCTTAGATATCCTTGGTTACCTCAGACACCTATATATATTCAATATTCTCAAGTGTGATTAAAATGAGAGAGCCTTGCCTCTTATTTATACTCTCCAAGTAGCTTCCTTAAAAACATCTTCTAGCTCACTTGGCCCCACTTTCCTTATTTTAGGGTTAACCCACTTCTAATTTCTCCATTAAATTTATTATTGAAATAATTTATTTTGTATTCACTTTGAATTATAATACACTCATTAATTCACTTTATTGTTTACCTTTTAAAATCTCTTAAACCACTTTGACTACTTTGACCTTTTGGGGCTTCTAGATGACATATGAGGGTCCTCCAACATCGTAAGGCCATAACTCTCAAACCGTGAGGAGTTATGTGACGTTCCACATACGACCAGAAATTGAATGACATGTACTTTCCATATAGAATAGTATTATCTTAAAATATATAATAACTCATACTTTTATCCATCGAACAAAATTGGGTCCATTACCCAAACCTGGGCTCTCCAACTTCTCATGGCAATAACTCTCTAACCGTGAGGAGTTATGTGACGTTCCATATACCACCAGAAATGGAATGACAAGTAATATCTATCTAGGATAGTTTACCTAACAAATTCATTGTCCTTCATCTCATTATTCCATAATTAAGCATGGGTTCTCTTACTCTGCAAAGTGTCTTCTCGTGAGGGCTTTCACCATAAGGGTACCACTTTGGAGTTCATCCATATTTACTTCTTATTAGCAATGAAAAGAAAATAATGAGTCATATTTACATCAAACAATATTGGGTCCATTACCCAAACCTTTGTGCTACGGGGATTTCTTCAAGGGTTGACATCAATGACAACCAACCTTAATCAACAAGATTAGCCCTCCTGAATCCCTAGTGTCTGTTTGTAGATTCTTTAGGTAGCAGTCTAAGTAGCGTACTTCACAACCGGGAAAGTAGAAAAGGTAGTGCCACTGTGCTGCGTATGTGTGTAAACCTTTGCTCTCTATGAAATATTAGGTAGAATAATTACGTAGCACCACTGTGCTGCGTCTATGTGCAGACTCTATTCTCTGTGAAATATTAGGTATTGCTTGTAGGTAGCACCACTTATGCTGTGTCTGTGTGCAGGTTTATTCTCTACCAAATATTAGGTAGCGCTTGTAGGTAGCACCACTAAGTTGCTTCTATGTGCAAGTTTAGGTAGCACTGTCAAAAAACACAACACCTCCAATCTTGGACACGTGTAGAGTAAGTAGTGGCCTTACATAATGTCAAACCCATTATACTTACATGACTTGGCAGTACTGTAGGTAGTGCATTTTACCACTGAGGGAGTTAGCACTTTACAAAAAGCCCAAAAATTTGATAATTAAATGCTTAGAAG
The DNA here is from genome assembly GCA_009831015.1 of Picea engelmannii. NCBI lineage: Eukaryota > Viridiplantae > Streptophyta > Pinopsida > Pinales > Pinaceae > Picea > Picea engelmannii. The sequence goes on from ML781667.1 coordinate 39,494, forward strand.
CCTGTATAAATGGAAGAGGTAACATTTAAAAAAAAAATTACCCTCTTAAAAATGAATCATTGTAAAAAATGGGGCTCACCTTTCACCAACTATTTTTTTACCTTGACACTTAAACTCACACTCTTTCTGGTATAAGTAGGATCTTCATTTGGCACAGCAGGATTCTTCTTCTTAGCAATGATAGACTTCTTGACTAGGGCTATGCTCTCCTTGACTGTTGATGTCTCTTTCTCAAGAGAAACTTCAACCAATACCTGCAAGTTTCTCTGAGCTACTTCATCTCAAAAATGCTGCAATTCTACCTTGAGTTTCCTATTCTGGGATTGAAAACCTCTATTCTGCCTATAAAGGTTTTGGAGCTACCTATGAAGGGGCTAGGCCTTCCTTGCTACAAACCTTGCTAGGTCAAGGGTATGTGTGTATCCATCCATGAGCTATTTCATATGATCCCTGTGCATCATATCTTCTGCTTTAAGATGAGCTACCTCCTTCCTATCATCCCTAAGTTCCATGATCAATCTTTTGAATGTCTGACTGTCAGGTGGATCAGTGACATGCACAATCTCAATAGGTTTTTTCTCGGTCTCCTTGATGGGTATTATATATGCACTAACAACACAGTAAAAACGCTCAATTAAATTGTCAACCCGGGGTAAGTAAACTTAGAGTTGTAGCAAAATATATGTCAAAGGTAGAAGGGCCAGTAGAAGTACAATCTAACTAAGGAAGGCAAATATCTAAGGCTAATCTACTCAAGCAAAACTATCTAATGAGCAAAACCTACTAAACAAAATGAAACTAGGTAACCTAAGTACTTTTGGGCCAAGGGTCGACGGAGAGTTCCTAGGAAAGAAAATGAAAACTGTATGTAAAGCAAACTATTTTAATGATAAGAAAATATACTAAGCATAATAAGAAAACGACAAAAGAAAACTTCTTTAACTTTCCAACCTACATTCAATGAGAAACTACCCTGTGAAAGCAAATAAATAAGCAAGTAAGAAAAAGCACCTATCTAACCTATTAAAGAAAATAGACAAGTAAGCAAAGACACCTAACTAACCTACTAAAGTAAAAGACAAGTAAGCAAAGGCACCTAACTAACCTACTAAAGAAAAAGACAAGTAATAAAAGACAACTAACTACTACAAGTAAAACTTCTCATTGAACAACTATCTAGCCTAAGAGGCAAGTGAACTAAATGCCTAATGCAAAACTATTTCTAATGCATGAAAGGAAATCTAAATGATCAATGCAATGCACAAGAGGAAATCTATTTTATTGAAAGCAAGAAGAACTACCAACTAATGCTTAATCTATAATAGGCAAACTACTATCTAATCTATCAAAGCAAAGTCTGTCTATCCTACAACAACAATAAAACTTTATTCTAACCTATGAAAGAAAGAAACTATATCGATGAAAGCAGGAAAACTATCTTTCAACCTATGACAATTCAAATATAATGCTGGTGGTTGTGTGAATGTCTTCGGTGTCATATGATATCTCAATGGCACTTGAAAACAAAGGATAATTCTAGTTGTATGAGCTTAACACTAATCTAATGGCAAAGTGAAAGGTATGGATTAAACAATCCAATGAGAGTTTAGCCACGACAAAACAATGTTAAATACCTTGCATATTCATATATGAACTATCAACAACATAATGAGATCATCATTATAAGAAAAACTAGATTCAACCATTAAATAAGAAATATAATTGCAATTTAATTCTAGGAAAGGAAATTACATAAAGGAAACTATGCTACATCTATTCTAACAATTCAAACTACAATAAAGAAATGCTTAAAAACATAAATTTAAGACATGACATTAAAAAAGTAAACTAACAACTACATTAATCAACAACTAAGTGAGAAAGATCTATGTAAAATTGAAATAAGTGAGCTATGATTAAAAACTAAAATCAACTCTATCCATCCATCAAATCCCTGTCAAAGAAAACCCAAATTGAAACTTTGTTCTATTCTAATTAAAATTCTATTTTAAACTTGATTATAAAATCATAAAAGAAAGCATAATCTAATATCTGATTACACATGTGGTTAGTCTAGGGGTCTACAGATCTGTTCCTAAGTACAAGATTAATGCATGCTAACACACTTTATCATACTAACCTGCAAAAGATAGTCAAAGGAAATTAGATTATAACAACAAACTAATTAACAAAATAGAAATGCATGTACAGGAAAATAAAGAGAACAAAACTACGAAATGCATAAACAACACAAAGATAGTAACCAGACTACTTGTGGGCCCCCCAGCAAGTCGTGGCTACTTACTAAATGCCAACCATGAACTCAACAACTAAAATTCACCATGAAAACTCAAGAACGTATTTCTGGCATAATTTGGCAATGTAAAAACTCAAAACAGAGTAAAAATGTGTTTGTCCCTATCACATTGTTGTATATGATGCTTAACTTATGTCTGACCACCTCAATGGTATTTATAACGTTTACAAACCAAATGGTTGACCGCAGGAGGTTCGAACCACTTCTAAAATTGGCAAATTTCATTAATGGTGCCCTAAATGCTGAAACAGAGTGAGCCAATAATCACCCATCATAACAACCCAAAATCGAGTTGTCAAGATTTCAGTAGCTGGAGGGGATAAACACGAAAAAAACCTATGTTTTCATTTCACCCATCACTCGCCGCCAATACCATAACTGCCAAGTCACCCTACGTTTTTGTGCAAGAAGAGGTGTTGGATGGAGTCCCAGATTAAGTGCCAAAAGGAGTGTCAGATCGAGTGTTGGATCAAGTGTCGGAACTAGAAATGTAGTGTGTTTTTTCCCTGTAACACCATAAAAATTTGAATTAGCTCTTGGAAATCATAGAACATGATGAATTATACTCGATACAATCATTAAACATGAATTATATGTACCAAGTGTTGATCATACCGTTTTATCATGAAATTCTTCAAAAAGCTCCCTCAAAAGATGAAAAACACATATATACATTCAACAAAAGTGTATAATATTTGTCATATAATTGATCATATCTTGGGCCCAACATTACCCCCACACCTTAGATTTTGCAGGTCCCACTGCAAACAAAAATAAATTTCCCTTCATGACTAAACTTGTGAAGGAGGGGGTGGATTAGATTTAGAAGCTTATCCCTGTTGGTCAGGGGATTTTGACTTAGAATTTTTGTGGTGTTTCAATTGCATCCAGAGACTATTATTGGTGGCAGTTAACATCATCAACCTAACACTGTAGAAAATTCATCTTGGCTTGTAGGACAACATTATCATGGTGTAAATGACAACTTAGTGTTTCGTGTTCTCTAAGTTTGAACTGGAGGGTTTGGAGTTTTTGGAGGTTCTTTATGACATGTGAGAAATATTTGAGATGTATATTATACCCTTTATCTCTTAAACCATTAAAAACAACAATTTTACCTCTGCAATAATTAGTTTCAAAAGTGATTTACCATAAGTGCAACAATTCTGGCCTGACGAACTTATGAAAAATAGGTATCAAAGTGACACCTATAACTACAAGGTAGTAAAACCTATGTAAAAACTGAGAGAGGTTTTTGTTTTTTAATATGTTCTTGACAAAAACCTCTTTTGGTTTTCAAAACTTCACTTTCATTCGTTAGGAAAACACACCAACAAAACATGACTAAAACAGGAAAAACAAAGTGTTTTATTTTCTGAAAAACTAGGCCTCTAAGAGATTTGAATATATCCAAAACTATAACGTATATTTAGAAACTGAGAGAGGTTATTGTTTTTTAATATGTACTTGATAAAAACCTCTCTTGGTTTTCAAAAATTAATTCCCTGTTATTAGGAAAACAAAAAAACAAAATATGACTATAAGAGAAAAAAAAACAAAGTGTTTTATTTTCTGAAAGCATAGGCCTCTAAGATGATAGAATATATCTGAAACCATAAATTATTTTTAAAACCTGAGGGAGTTTATTTTATTTTTGTATGTTATGAACAAAAACCTCCTCTAGGTTTTAAAATTACTTTCCCATTTGTTCATAATCCCATCTTGAAGTTGGTTACTCAAAACTTGCAGAAGCACAACGTGCTCTTAGTAGAAACACATCGTGGTCTTTGATAGAAATTTTGGAGGCATTCCCAGAGGAATTTTGGACATAAAGTGGTATGGGTGGAAATTATATGATGTCTTCTACACAATGGAACCATCAAGAGCTACAAATTCCTTCTCCAAACCTCTGAAAAATTGACTCCAAGTCAAGTTTTCCAAATGTGTAGAAACCCTCCTATAGTGACTGTATTTGGGGGATTTCTCTCAAAAAATAACACCTGTGCATAAAATGAAGGATTTTTTTTGTTTCTTGGTCTATTATTGACAAAAATCTCTTTCACATTTTTCAAATTCATCTTCCTTAATTCAAAAACCAATTTTTAAGTAGAACTTTGACCAAGATAATCATTTGAAAATTTATGACAAGGAAGGATGACATGACCATGATGAGAATTTATGACCTTGGATGAGTGGAGGGAGTAGTAATGATACCTAGACACACCAATGAAAATTTTACAACCAATATATGTCAAATTTTATTTTGAAAATATAACAATTTGACCTAATAACCCTATCAATCACATGAAAGAGTAAATTTGATCATTGGTGACTGACAGATACTAACAAAAGGCTTGGTTTGTACTGGTAGGCATGGTGAATAGGAGAATTGTTATTTCCTATCATTAATATGTAACATCTCAAACAACTAATCCTTTTTTCATAAGCTTGGAATACAGACGACAGTAAGTATTTAGCAGTTGTAATCGCTCTGTATTTGTCACAAAGAGTAGTTAAGTATAAACAATCTTCTATAGAATAAACATAAAAATGCAAAGAAGCTTATAAAACACACAATGATGTCAGCAATATATAATTTAGCATACCAATACAAACAACTACTGATATAATATCCCAAGACTTTGTAAAAAGATAGTATGACAAAATTTTGATAGAAATCCTACTTCCTCTTCTCATGGGTTTGCTATACAAATGGGCAATGCTTAAAATTTTTTTTCTCAAGAAAATCCCCCCAGACCGAATATATGGCATGTCCTCGTGCCATGAATTAGCAATAGTCTTCTTGGTCTTTACTGTTTTTAGAGGGGGGTTACCAATAGGCTTCTTGGTCTTTACTGTTTATTGAGGGGGGTTAGAAAGTTTCTTGGACTTTTGGTCCAGTAAAGGAATAGCTTGAGCATGAGGGTTTGGGTGGAGTAACAGTCCCTAGATTAAGAGTCTTATTTCTAGTCTTGATTGTAAGATGAGGGTTTTCAAATTAGTAAATGAACTCATCCCACGTTTTCTCCTATTTTTCCAACTCGGCTAAGACAAGTAGTTTGATAAGGTCGTGGTGAAATAGGTTGTTATGGGGACTGGTTGCATTCTTAATCACATGGGAAGACATCCTCTCAAGACTCTTTAAGAATTAAAAGGGGAAATTCAATGGATTATTGAACTTTAAGTGAGCTAATAATCGACATTGACATGCTTTAAAGATGGAATATCTACCTTCACATGTAATCAATCTGGTGATGACTATGAGAGGGTTGATTATCTCCTCTTTTATCCACTCCTTGGAGTATCCATTAGCTCCAAAGATGTTCTAAAATTTGGTTTTGAAAACCTTGTTATAGCTTGCTCTTGGAAACTGGTGGTGTTTAAATCAACGGTCTCCAACTCTTGGGAGATTTGTGGCTGAGGCAATTGATCCCTTAGAGGACACGAACACAGTGAATAGGATTTGAGGCAGGATAAGAGTAATGTAATGTCAAAACTACAATGAATGGCCTGTAATAAATTTAAACCAACAGAGTGGTCTGTTAAGGACATATACAACAATTTATAGCACACAGGATTTTAACACTTGAAAAATAAAACAATTGTTGATATAATAACCTGTATCATGAAAATAATACACAAATTTTACAAAGATTTACTTCTTATAGGAAATGTTATCATTTGTCAAATCATGAACCCCTCCCCCACACCTAGGTATTATGACACCTCACAATAAAAAATATAGGAAACCAGTCAATTCTCCCAATAGCCGAAGATTTACAGTTTGTAAAGTGTAAAGATAAATTTCATAGATTGGTCTGACGAGATGGTTAGAAGATGGCCCCACCTATAGGATAAGAGATCCTAGATAAGAAGAGGTAGGCAAGAGAGTTTCAAGATAGTCTCGGAGTTAGTTCCCAATGGCAATTTTATGGAGTTCATTAACCTTATCTTAACCATAGATACTTCATGTCAACTTTGTCTACAAGTAATGTCGTACATCAGAACAAGTTTAAATTTATTATTTATTTTTGTTAGATTACCATCCTCGCTAGGTAGAATGCCCCACTGCTAGCAAGCTTGTTCAGTACTCCGATGGGTTTACCAAGTCATACCACATGCCGGTACCCACTATCACCAGACCTGTTCAGTATCCCGATGGGTTAGCCTCTTACACCCTAAGAGACTAGCCCTCCATCTTTTAAGATTTTAGTATAAGATTGCTTTATGCAAGAAGATGAGGGGACAACTCTGAAAACAAATTTTTATTGGGATGGTATTTATGTTAGAGGATGAATTTCCATTATATTACTTAGTGATTGTCCTGATGTAAGGTGTACTTAAGTAGACGTGGCCTATATAAAGATATGATATAATCAAGCTATTTAGTGTGTAGTGGATGGTACCTTTGAGAAAGAACAAAAAGGTATCTCTAGGCTCAACTTACTTTCTTCTTTTGTAATTATTCTGATGTTTCCATGACTAACCACCAATTAGACCTCCTTGTTACTCTTTGATAAATACACTTTACTCACTTACTCAAGTTTCTTGAAAAAACTATACGAGAGACCTCTAGGCTTGATGGTTACGATGTCACTTCCTTATAAAGTGGTGATGATTTTCAAGAGCAACTTCTTTTTAAAATGCCTTAAGAACAAGAAGATGAATATATTTGCAAAAACATGGCTAACTACAACAATTCATTATTCATTTGATGCTTAAAAGACAACAAGGTTCAAGTGTAACAATGTTTTGAAGAAAAATCCTTCTTTTATATTTCCTTGAAACTGTCTACTCCTTGTGAAATAAATACCTATGGAGATATCTAAAACTGTTTGCAAAAACCACACTCTAAAATATAATAAACTAATCAGATCAATGAGATCAAGTCATAGGAACATGTATCTCATAGTTCTCTTATTAAAAAAAAATGTAAAATGAGGTTGCATTAGACCTCAAGCTAAACTAACAACATGCAGCTTTTATTTACTAACCTACCCTACCTAAAAACAAATGGAAAATATTTATTCAAGTGTAAGAACTCTTCCAATGTAACCATGTGCGGAGCAAGATAAGAAACATACTCATATCCATATATGAAAAAGTTACCACAATGATTACTTGGATATGAAAAAGAAACCAACCTACTTGTTTGGGCATCATAAGGTGTTGAAGAAGAGAATAGTATTGTGGCCTGATGACCTCTTGAAACCAAATTTCAATGTAATATTGATTTTTATCAACAATATTTTCTATGCTCTCCCTCATCATGCTATGCATATCCTCTTCTTTTGGATGATTGATTTCTGAAGTACATAAAGCATCTGTTGAGATGGATGTTGAGAACTCCTCAGTATCAGGTCTTAGTGATTTCTCTCCACCAGAGGTAGTCAATAAGTTTTCATCTTCCTTCACAGTTTGAAAAGGAAGATCATTTTGTAGCTCATAGGACCCTGATTCTTCTAATATTTCTGGAGAGGTAGATAAGTTCTTGACTATTGTCAAGATGTGTTCTTCCTGAAAAGAAGAGATCCCAGCTATTTCTAGGATTTGAGAGAGTTATTCCAAACTAATGGTCAACTTCGAATTCATCTTGTCATTTGATAAAACTTGGTTCACACAAATATGATGTCCACAAAATTAGGATCTCCTGATGGTGGTAAGAAAAAAAAGGTTGTATTGTTTGGTTTTACAGAAGGCTCGAGTGGTCTTGCCTCTTGTCCCACTATTACTGATGCTTCAATTTCTTATTCTATAGTGCTCCCTATTTTAGTCTCTTTTAGAGACTTCTTTATCTCTTTGGGTTGATCTAGCTCCTTTTTTTCGGTATTGGTCTGTGGAGCTTATGAGTGGAATGTTCTTCCCCAAAAACGTTCGGAAGGAACCTTGGTTAAAAGGTCTAATTTAGATTTAATGTATCTACCTTTAGGATCTCTAGGTCTATTCATGAAAGAAAGCAAAAATAAAAACTACCATTGGGTTTGGAGGAACCTGCTATAGCAGATGCACAGGATCTTACCTCTCATCTTAAAGTTCCCCCACTACCAATCTAATGCTAAGGTCCAGGAATGATCTATTTCCTAACTACTTCTTACCTTGAGACAACTCCCTGAAAACGATGCCAAAAATGATGGGTGTTATATATACACTAAAAAAACAGTAAAAATCCTCAATTAAATTATCAACCCAGGGTAAGTAAACTTAGAGTTGTAGAAAAATATATGCCAAAGGTAGAAGGGCTGGTAAAAGTACAGTCTAAATAAGGAAGGCAACTATCTAAGGCTAATCTACTCAAGAAAAACTATCTAATGAGCAAACCGTACTAAGCAAAATGAAACTAGGTAACCTAAGTACTTTTGGGCCAAGGGTTGATGGATAGTTCCTAGGAAAGAAAATGAAAACTCTATGTAAAGAAAACTAGTTTAACGATAAGAAAAACCACTAAGCATAATAAGAAAATGACAAAAGAAAACTTCTTTAACTTGCCAACCTACATTCAATGAGCAGCTACCCTGTGAAAGCAAATAAATAAGCAAATAAGCAAAATCACCTATCTAACCTATTAAAGAAAATAGACAAGTAAGCAAAGACACCCAACTAACCTACTAAAGGAAAAGACAAGTAAGCAAAGGCACCTAACTAACCTACTAAAGCAAAAGAAAAGTAATAAAAGGCAACTAACTACTACAAGTAAAACTTCTCATTGAACAACTATCTAGCCTAAGAGGCAAGTGAACTAAATGCCTAATGCAAAACTATTTCTAATGCATGAAAGGAAATCTAAATGCTCAATGCAATGAATGAAAGGAAATCTATTCTATTGAAAGGAAGAAGAACTACCAACTAATGGTTAATCTATAATAAACAAACTACTATCTAATCTATCAAACCAAAGTCTATCTATCCTATAGTAGCAATAAAACTTTATTCTAACCTATGAAAGAAAGAAACTATATCCATGAAAGTAGGAAAACTATCTTTTAACCTATGCCAATTCAAATATAATGTTGCTAGTTGTGTGAATGTCTTCAGTGTCGGATGATATCTAAATGGTGCTTGACAACAAAGGATAATTCCAGTGGTATGAGCTCAACACTAATCTGAATGGCAAAGTGAAAGGTATGGATTAAACAATCCAATGAGATTTTATCCATGACAAAACAATGTAAATACCCTGCATATTCATATATGAACCATCAACAACATAATAAGATCATCATTATAAGAAAAACTAGATTCAACCATTAACTAAGAAATATAATTGCAATTTAATTCTAGGAAAGGAAATTACATAAAGGAAACTATGCTACGTGTATTCTAACAATTCAAACTACAATAAAGAAATGATTAAAAACAGAAATTTAAGACATGACATTAAAAAAGTAAACTAACAACTACATTAATCAACAACTAAGTGAGCAAGATCTATGTAAAATTGAAATAAGCGAGCTATGATTAAAAACTGAAATCAACTCTATCCATCCATCAAATCCTTGTCAAAGAAAACCCAAGTTGAAACTTTGTTCTATTCTAATTAAAATTTTGTTTTAAACTTGATTATAAAATCATAAAAGAAAGCATAATCTAATATCTAATTACACATGGGGTTAGTCTAGGGGTCTGCAGATCCATTCCTAAGTACGAGATTAATGCATGCTAACACACTTTATCATACTAACCTACAAAAGAGAGTCAAAGCAAATTAGATTATAACAACAAATTAATTAACAAAATATAAATGCATGTACAAGAAATAAAGAGAACAAAAATATGAAATGCATAAACAACACAAAGAAAGTAACCAGACTATTGGTGCCCCCCCCAGCAAGTCGTGGCTACTTCCTAAAAGTCAACCACGAACTCAACAACTAGAATTCACCATGAAAACTCAAAAATGTATTTTTGGCATAATCTGGCAATGTAAAAACTCATAAAAGAGTAAAAATATGTTTGTCCCTATCACATTGTTGTATATGATGCTCAAATTATGTCTGACCACGTCAGTGGTATTTATAACATTTACAGACCAAGTGGTTGACCACAGGAGGTTCGAACCACTTCAAAAATTGTCAAATTTCATTAATGGTGCCCTAACTGCCGAAACAGAGTGAGCCAATAATCACCCACCATAACAACCCAAAATCAAGTTGTCAAGAGTTCAGTAGTTGGAGGGGATAAGCATGAACAAAACACACGTTTTTGATTCGCCCATCACTGGCCACCAATACCATAACTGCTAAGTCACCCTACGTTTTTATGCAGGAAGAGGTGTTGGACAGAGTGTCGGATAGAGTGTCAGAACGAGTGCCGGATCAAGTGTCAGAACAAGAAATGTAGTGCGTTTTTTCCCTGTAACACCAGAAAAACATGAATTGGCTCTTGAAAATCATATAACATGATGAATTATACTTGATACAATCATTAAACATGAATTATACATATCGAGTGTTGATCATACCATTTTATCATGAAATTCTTCAAAAAGCTCCTTCAAAAGATGAAAAACACATATATACATTCGACAAAAGTGTATAATAATTGTCATATAATTGATCATATCTTGGACCCAACACTCCTCTTCTATTTGCATAGGAATTTATTTGCCAACTTCATCAGGCTTCTTGGTGGCTTTGCTTTTATCCTTCTTCTTTTGCACAGGGGTTTCCTCTTCTCTTTCCACAGGCTTTCCAATGCCTTTACCCTTCTTCTTTTGTATAGGGATCTCAGGTAGAGACTACTCTTCAACAAATTCCCTAGGAATTGATGACCTTGTGAAAGGTGTTTTACCCTTGATTTTGCTTGCTGGATGGGAAGAGGGGAAGAGTAGCTTCTTCCCTTTATTGGATGTATCTTTGGTAGAAGAAGGAGCCTCTTCTAACCCTGGTGGAGGAGGTGGTGAAAAATATCTTTGTGGGGAAGGACAATGTTAAGCCCTAGTATTTTCTCATTACCCCTTAATTGGGGCATATTACATTAGTAATGTTATTTTATTTATGCCAGCTTTATTCCATTAGTTGTAATTATACCTCCTAGTCTCCTATATATACTGATACATTTTCATTTGGAATCATCCTGTACTTGAACATTTAAGTGGGGTAAAAGGAGGTTTCCCCCTCGAAGAGGCTTATTATCTGAAACTATCTCTTTTTCAAGGCGTTGAGTAATTTTTCTGAGGTTTTTCTATGCTATACTGATATTTGGTTCTTAACATATGGTATCTGAGCTCAAGGTCTTGGGGTTTCGTTGCTACATCTGAGACACCTTGTAATTTTTGCTATAACTTTCTTTCTACAACATTTTAGAAGGAACGGCTTGGAGGATATTTAGTAGACGGATCAAGGTATGTTGGGTTAAAATTTTAGCTCTTGAGGCCTTATACTTTTGTAGATATAGCCTATACAATATAGGGTTATGGAATCATCATGACATGAGTCATTGCGGAATTTTCGCTATAAAACATTTTATGTAACGTTACAGACCCTAAAATCTGGAGGATATTCATAGAAATTAGTGAGGTATCTGTGGTAAAATTTTTATCTTCTGAGTTATCTTAAATTTGTATATACACCCTTTGTAAGATAGGGTATCTGACTAGTCCTATTGACTAGTCTCAAGAAGGTGTTCCAGGTAAAACAATCATAACTTCTTCATAGAGTATCCAAATTGAGTTGGACTAGTTTCATTGGATCGCGGACAGCTTTTAGTATTTACAGTACAAGTTTAATAATTTTATATCAATTATTTTGTGTGGGGCACGCTATACAAGTGAGATCTCCTGGAAAGGCCAAAAATCGACAAGTTGTGGGGAAGTTACCATAAATTCCACTTGGCAGATCCAATTTTGATCAAACCTATGGCATTGCAGAGAAGAAATATCAAAGAACTACATAAAATAAATTTTCATACCCAGAAGGGATGAAACTTGGGAGATACAAAAGACGAAAGATTGTCGAGAAGAACCACCTCAAAATCAAGGTTCAAAAGTGATACTTGGCCAACATGCCACCCAAAAAGGGAACTTCTACACCAAATAAGCCTCCAGACAATCCTACTTGGACTCTTGATGAAGGTGAAGAAAGGCGTAGGGACATAAATGATTTACAAAAGAAGATAGTAACAAAATATGAACTACAAGAGATGGAAGCTAAGTTGGAGGCAAAGATGGATGGTTTAAAAGAGGAGATCATGGAAGTATTGAAAAATTTCGTAACAGAGAAGACAC